>JBAMBP010001186.1:0-453740 GCA_037044515.1 Phortica magna
TGTTGGTGTCTGAGTGCTTCTTCTTTTGTTCTGTTTTTGCTGATTGTCTGTTGAATTTGTTGAAAAAAAAAATTCATTCAACCAACAACAATAGTAACAGCAAGAACAACAGCAGCAACAACGACGACAACGACAAAAGCAGCAACAACAATGCAAGCGAAGCAGAAAAAGGTTCTGCTCGTGTCATGATGCCAAACTGCACCTCTTCTATCTCTTTCACACCGTCATCTCTGTCTATCTTAGTTTCTGTACATTCTTTGGTTTTCTCTTGCGATTTTGTTTCGTTTAGGCCAAGTTGAAAGACAATTTTATACTTTTTGTTATAAGCTGCAATGAACCTGATTTTTTTATGATTTGCTTTTGTGCCAATTTCGTAACCTTTCCTTACACTTTAGCGCCTTTTGCCTTCAAGCCTTTTAGTTTTTTGACAGCTGTTTGTAATTGCAGCTGTCTGCATTATGGTTGGCTTAAAAACGTCTTGTCGACATAATTTTTTGGCAAGCAAATTGTTTACAGTACTCCCCTCTATCCTTCTCTCTCTCTCTCTCTCTCTTTCTTTCCTACACTCATAAACAGTCGTTTTCTTTGCTTAATTCTTTGTTTGCAAGATAAATGTAATTTAAATATATCAAAAAACAAGTTAAGAATATTTAATCTCTCAATTATGCGCCTCTTAACAGTTAGCATTCAAACAATTTTGGCCCCCATCCACTTATCACACCCTTATCACCTGTCCGACCTTGACTAATGCCGTTGGCGACTTTGACATTTTAGCTTACCTAAAAGCATGTTAAATAATCTCACGCGTGCTTTGCCCGCACAACATTCACTTTTTGTTCGCTTTTTGTTTTATTTGCTCTTACTCCAGAACACATAGTTCTCCTTCTTCTTCTTCACCTTGCCTCTCCTCTTCGCACACTATTCATTGTGTTCACATTGTTTGTTTTTGCAACATTTCAGCATTTTTGTCCCAGAAGCATTTCTATTCTGTGTGTGTTGTTGTTGTTTGTTCTGGCGTTGGTCTTGTGCCCGCACACAATTTGGTTGTCTGTCTGTCTCTCTTCCACAATCTCGTACATTGCATCTCTTTTCTCGCGCGCTGTGCTTCACTTGTTTTGTACTTGTCTCGTTGTTTTTTCTTTTCTTTTTTATTTTCTTCCTCAACGCTTCATAATTTAATTATCTACCACTTTTTTTATTGCCACTATTGTGGTTGTTGTTGCGGTTATTTGGCAGAGCAGACATTTTGTCGTCGTCCGTTGCTCTTAAAACAGATGTCTATGCTTGCACCTCTCTCCCATTGGAATTCAACTGTTGGCAGCGCTTTTAAATATGCAACACATTTTTATGCATATTTTATTGCATTTTTTGCGCGTCATCAACAACAACAACAACAACAACGACATGATGGTGCCGCTAATGTTGACACTAACATTGCAATATTTCAATGAAATAGCAAGAAATTGTTGTCCTCCGCTGGCTTACTTATACTCTCTGTTATTGGTTTGGCAAGCAAATTGTTTTCACTTGTCGCATCATCAAAGTTGGCGTCGTTGTCAACTTTGCTTTGCCTCCCGCTGAGCGCAAGTAGTGAGTAGTGTGTGAGAGGAAGGTGTTAAAGCAAAGCGTTATGCGATAAATTGACAATTTCACTTTCTTCTGCGGCATGTTTTTTCTTCTTTTGATTTTATTACTCGCAAATTGTATTTTGGCATAGAGAATGTGAATTTATTTGCTATAAAATAAAATGTTGTTATTTGCGCACTTAAAATGTTTGATGATTGACAGTGGCAACGTCAAACACTTCTTGAATTGATTCAAATTTAAATTGTGAATATATGCAAATTTTTTGTATTTGTTAAACTAAAATATAAAAAAAAAAACAACAACCGCTACGTTGGGCTCTATGCCATTTTTGTCAGTGATGTGTCCATAACATGAGTTCTTGGTGTATAAAAATCATCATATCATGGTTGCACTCATCATGATACGTACAAACATACATACGTGTTCATTACGAACTAACGGCACTTGATGAAATCTGAACTCGCTACTTTTCTGTCGACACGACTGCGACGGTGCTCATCTTAATTGCGTCTTAAGCTTACTATACTTAAGCGGCACTCCTCTCTCTTTAATTCTGCTGCTGCTGCTGCTGTTGGTACTAAACATCGTCAGTCTCTTATTCTGACTGACTTAACGCGCAGCTTAACTTAAGAGCGTGTCTAATCAAGGCAACGCCACCCAAGGCTTGTCTGGTATCGTATAATGTTGTATTTTTGCATTACAAAAATAATAAATTCTTTTGGCTTTTAGAAAAATTACCCCATTGTGTAATTTAATAAATTTTTAAATTTACTGCTAAAAATTTTCCACAAGTAGAATTTACTTCTACGCCTTCTCTCGCTTGAAGTTATTTTTTACCGCTGCTTTTTTTTTTTTTTTGTTTTTTGTGCTCATATCACTTGACATATAATGACCAACATTTACTGTTACAAAGTCTTGTGAGTGTTCTAACTGCTCACTCATGTTCTTTTATTCTTGGCTTTTTTTTCTTTTTTTATATTTTACTTATTCAACAAATTGCTCAACGGCATTTTCTTTTATTATTTGTTTTTATTTTTCATTATACCAGTTGAGTCACTCGTATTAAGATTTACCCCCAACAATTGCTGCTATAGCAGCTGTTCAAGACCGAACATAACGTTTCTCTCTGCTGCCCTCTCTCTCTTCGACGTTGTGCACACACTTGGCGCTTTTATTATTGCTCATTGTATTCTGTACAATTTAATGTTCACAAATTATCTTGGCTAATTCATTTCATGTTTAAATTATGTTTATGACTTTTTTTTTTTTTTTTTTGTAATTGCCAACGCACAAAGCGACTAAAAGTTCTTTTTGTTATTTTATGGTATACAATTTGATAAACTCTCTTCAGAGCAATACAGTTTTTTTGTTTGCTTTTATTTACTCTCCAAGCGCACTCAAACTGTATTATCAACAATGAGTTCAGCTGTTTTCTTTTTTACGCCTCTGCTTCTTCATGCGCTTGTTGTTGTTCTTTGCGTTATTGCTCTCATTTGCTTTACGTTTTCATGTTGTTTTTGTTGTTTGGCTTGGTTTTGCTGCTTTAGTTTAATTTGGCTTGGTTTGGTTTGATTTCGTTGTTGTTTTGTTCTGTCATCATGTGTATTTCTTTGGCTGCGCATTTTGCGTTTGCGTTATTCACTCTTTGCCAACGTTACCTTACGGTTGGTTTCAGTCTGGTAGCGTGTTTCTCTTCTTCTTCTTTCTGCGTTGCGTTTGCGCGTGTAACTCGTTGACGCACAGATACACACATATAAATATATATTTACAAGAATATTTATCATTTGTGATACGTGATTTTTCGCTACGCTGCGACCGTCGCTCGTTTCTGCTTACATTTTTGTTGTGTTGGTTTGTGTTGTGTTGTGTAAAGTTTCTCGCTGAGTTTTGCATTACTTCGCGGCGTGTTTCTGTGTCAGTTTCGTTTTCTGATTGTGCTAATTCTGTTTTTTTTTTTTGCCTCTTTCTTATACATCATTTTCTGCGTTTAATTTTGAAAATAGATTTCCGCATAAATTTCTTTTCTTTATTATGTATGTATATAAGTAAATGTGAAAATATCGCATGACTTTAACACGTCAAAGTGTTGATATAAATTTCTCAGTGATTGTAAAGCAGCCATTTTTATTTATTTATGTGTAACATGTTTATTGTCGACGTCGTCGTAGCCGTTGTCGTGTAATCAAGGTGCGTATACGTAATTTATTTAATTCCTGTTTCTTTTTTTTTGTATCTTGTGTTCTTGCTTACTGAATGTCAATTATAAGACAAACAATCAATTACTCATGTAAAAAGTTGACAACTTGTTTTGTGTACCAATTTCTGGCGCTTTTCACATATTGACTTGCAAATTTTGGGTTGACTTTTATTTATTTATTATTATTTTTTTTTTTTCGGCAATTTCCGCTGTGTTTGCAACGTGCTAATTTTTCTTTCTTTACTTTTGTTGTTGTTTTCAGCTTAAAAAATGTTTTTTAAATCGATGACACACAAAAAAGTGGCGCCATTTTAATAAATGCCTACGCTTGATTGGGTGTGTTTTTTTTTTTTTTTTTTATTTATTTAATCAACTGTTTTTTTTATTCTTTTGTTTTGAAAGTTTCATTTTTGTGCCTAAAAAAAACAAAGACGAAAAAACCTTGTTTGAAGTTTGGTAACTCCAACTGGCGCGCTCAACCAAATCAAATTCAACTCACATTTTTGGTAGGCCTAATTTTGTTTTTCTTGGTTGGTTTTGGTTTAAAATGTGTATTTTGAACGCCGTTACTCGTTTGTAGGCGGTTTTGCGCATGCGCCGCCGCCACCGCTGTCATCAACGCCGCTAGCTCAAAATATTGACTTGCTGTGCGCTCTCTTGTTTGCTTTACTTGACTTTTTTGCTCTCTCAAAGCAGCGCTAATCTTGTGTTGGCTTTGTTCACTCTCTCAATTTACAATATTTCATTTGCACAGCTGTTCAACTAATGACAACGAAAACAGAAAAGCAAAACACAACAACAACAACAACAACAACAACGACATTGTTGCCAACGGGGCGCGTGTTGCCTTCATTTCATCGATGTCGATGATGATATCTTACTGACTCGCTCACACACTCTACGCAGTTATCTGTTTATCTACACATCAGTCTGACGACATGATTTTCTGTCCGTCTGTCTGTCTGTCGGTCGGTCGTTTCTCTTGTGTTGCCATCATATTCATCGGCAAATTGGGTCAAACAACAGCGCTTTGCGGACGACACTCACACAAAGCGTTGAGACTCAAATCAAAAGTCAGCATAAGAAAACTGTATAAAAAATAAAAAAAAAAGTAAAAAAAAAAACCGAGAAACCAGAAACCAAACTTAACTGAAGTCACGTTGTTGCCAGGGCTGCAGCAAGGTTTTGTTTTAATTAACCTTACTTCTTTCATTAGAAATAAAATACTTCAAAAGTTTTCTTCAATTAATTTCCTATAGAAGTAATAAGAACAACAAACGCCCTTAATTAATAATTATTTTATTCACAAACTTTTAACTCATTACGCTCCTGTCTGATCTCCAATGCTGCTTGTCTTTCTATATATGTATGTAAATACATTTAGTATTTGATACTAATATCAAATATTTCTTATTTGTACCTCAGACAGTAACTAACTTCATATTGTTTCAATATTTACGTGTTTTGATAAGCACTGTTTTGTGTATGTGTTATTTTTTGCGATAATTTACTCAAAGCCAACAATTTCAATGTCAACATTTTGACAAGTACTGGCATAAGTGCGAAGTTTGAGAGGATCATGCTTGTTAATTTAATTAAGAAAACAAAACATTGACTAGCAATTGTTATTTTTATTTAGTTAGTTTTGTGCATAAACAATCCAAGTGATTTGCTTTAAAACTAAAAGGCCATCATTTTTTGTGCTAATTGATAATAATACATACAAGCAATGCAAAGCTTAATTGATAAAATTATATATTTATTGTAGCAAATGTTATCAATGCTATTGAACATTTAAATTAAAGTGTTTATGAGTCGATTGAAAAAAAAAAACAACAAATATTAATGCTTATGTGAGCAAACACACGAACCATATGTCCCAGGCAGCAGAGGTCATTGAAATCTCGTTTTCGTTCTCGCTCACTCTCGTTGGTTTGTGTACTGGGCTTGTGCACTTTTAATTGCATCGCGTGGTCAATGCGTATAAACAATTTTATAAAAACAAAACTAAAAAAAGCAAACTTAAAGTCGTCGACGTCGAATATAGTATGTAAAATGCTCAGAGAGTGTGAGTCTGATCAAAGAGCATACTATACGCTATGCGATCGAACATTGCGTCAGCAGAGCGTACGTTTTGAGAGAAACCAAAAGAGAATGTAGGTAGAAAGTGATTACATGCGCGGCAGTTGAGTGCCGCTTAGAACTTAACTTTTACCCTGAGAAAAGCAGTGGACACAAATCCAAATAACCAAAAAAAAAAAAAAAAAAGTAAAAACAAGCATAACAAAAAAAAAACAGTTATTTTAGCATTTTAACACGCCTCTTTTTCTCGTATGAAAATGGTTTTGGCTAAAAAAGACACATAAGCATAACAGTTTGAGTAGCACAACAGCAATCACACACTCTCCCTCTCTGACGCTCTGTTTGCACAAATTGCCTAACAGGCCAATGGCTCTCAGTCATTTGTTGCGCTCTCTCACTTACATTAGTTCATGAACGTCGACGTCGAATGTGCTTTCGCACGTTCACTCAATTGTAATCGAAGTTCGAATCTGGACGGACATAAATCGAGTGCGCGCTTCACATCTAAGTGAATAATTTTTTTTTTATTAACGCGACTTTTTGTAGTAATTAATTAATTTAATATACTTCTATAGTTGTAAAAAAAAAAAATAAATAAATAAAAAAAAAAAAAAAACAACGAATAACACTTTTGCTTGGCTTCGCTTCTCTCGCGCTTGTTACAACAGACAAACGCATAACTGTTGTTTTTGCACTCTTCATTGCGTATCTTGTCGTTGCTGCTGACCGCGCACTCCGCTGTGACAACAGTTTGCCACATCACGTCGCGTGACGTAACGTAACGTCGTGTAATATAGTGTGATTTTACTACGCGTGTGTGAGTGTGAATGTGTGTTCGACTTTGCCTTTATTTTTTCATGAACATGATCATGATCTTTAAAGCAAAACAAAAGTTGTGATTTATTTATAAATAATAATACAAACAAAACGAAGAAAGGAAAAACAGAGCAACAAAATTGAAGCAAAACGACAAAAACGAATAAAATTTGTATCGACGTCACGCAAAGCAAAAACCAAAAAAAAGGTGAAATACAAATAATAAAAACAAATAATAAATGTTGATTGTGTAGAAAAGTGAGAATAACAAAGGCAAAGTGAGAATATTTAAAAAAATTAATTTTTTTTTGTCATTGTCAAACGCGTCGTTTAGTCTGGCTAAATAATAATTATAAACTAAAGAGTTAAACGAGAGCGATAATTATTGAATATTGCAAAAGTGAACACAAAGGAAGGCGCGCATCACAACAGTTTTCGAAGCACTGCAATGCATGAATTGTCGTAAGTTTAAAGTTCATATGCAAATGATAAAAAAAAACCCCTAACAAGAACAAGCTTGGGAAATTCACCTGTTGCTTATATGTAATTGTTAGACTGTTTATTGAGATTTTTTGCTTCGTTTTGCGTCTCTTAATTATTTATAGCAATTAAAACAAATTTTCAACATTTTTTCAATGATTAATGCAATTAAACGAAAACTCAAATATTATGGACAAAATATGTATTTAAAAATCCAATCAGAGAAGATTGTTAAAAAATGAAATACTTTTTCAAGGCCAAGAACGCGCAAGAGACATTGGCTTGCCATGATTTGCTTTGCTTGCGTTATTTGGTTTGTCAAGCAGGAAGAAAAGAAAAGGGGGTGCCGTGCGAGGGGTGCTAAAGAGATTGTTCGATTCGCTGCGCAGAAAAAAACATTCAGCATTGACTATGTGGCGTGAGTCAGCATGGGAGTGCGAAAGAGCGCGCATCATTGGTTAAGGCAGAAAAAGAAAACAAAATATTACTGATTATTAATATATTCTTTGATTACATCTTTCTGTCTTTTTGATATTTATTCACTTTTGATGTTTTTTTTTAACGACAATTGTTCAATGAGCTTTTAATAGATCGAAGAGCATAGGCATGACGGAGAGAGTGAGTGTTTTGTTGTGCCTTCTTTCAAGTTTGTTTGATAACAAAGTGGGACAGGGTATGTCCAAGTAGGAAAATCTCGACTGCAATTTCTTACTGGTTTTATTTTGTTATTGTTATTGCACATTGTTTCATTTACTAAAATAAAAACGTTTCTTTGCTTAGATCATTAAACAACGCTACAATAATTTGAACAAACTAAAGTTTTTCTTTTGGTTTATTCCACAGAGAATTTTTGTTTTTTGTACACGTGTGTGTACAAACGATAATGTTTTATCGGCGAGGAAAAACATAGAACAGCATGTGATAAACAAGCAAGTTGTTTTGTTTATTTATTTAGGAATTACGTATTATTTTGTTAGCTAACAAATGAAAATAAAACTGAAGCACTTTAATAAATAAAATAAATCGTGGGAACATTAAATATGATGCGCAATTAAAGTGTGCCATCAATTTTAATGATCAACATAATTGTATTTATTTATTTATACATTTTTTTTTCAATATAATTTTCTCGCGCTTATAGTTGATTATTGTAATTTATATGTATGTTTTATATTTTAAATAACAAGGTTTTTTTTTTTTTTTAATTTTCAGATACGGCTGCTATGGATCCAATTTTTTATTCGCCAACGAATGGTATACCCTCAGAAAGTAAACTTGCTACTTATATGGTAAGCGCTTCTTTTATATGCTAAGCTTAAGTTAAATGTAATTGAAAGCCAGACTGACTGCAAAAACAGTTTGAGCAGCACTGACAGTTCGTTCATGTATTTTTGTTAGTAAGTTAAATGTAATTTTTTTTAAATGCATAACTTGCACACGTATACTAGACACCTACACTCACTCCCACACACACGCTCTCTCTCTCTCTCACTCTTTGATCGCAACTATAATAATAATAACAATAATAACAACAACAACAAGCATGATCATTATCAACACGTTTCACGTTTGTGCACACCGACAAAAAGAAACCAACAACAAAAGCGAAAAAGAAAAGAAAAAGGAAAGAGCAAAAAAAAACTTGTATGCATTTAACATAAATTATGGAATTTTCTTTGCCATTAACTGTAAAGCAAAGCAGCTGAGTTTTTGCTGGTACTTTTTTTTTATTTCCTTGAACACGGCCACAAACACACTTGACCGCGTTTTATTTTTATGAGTGTGTGCCATTTTTTGATTATTTTTTTCGCTCTTTATTTTTTATTTCTTTTATGCCGAAATTAATTTTTTGTTTTTTATTTTTATTGCTCGTTTTCATACAATTTAATTGAATTGTATCTTTCAACGACACACTTTTACTTTAACATATGCTTAGAGCACTTTTAATACCCTACACACATAGAGTGTAGTTTTAGATCATATATATGAGCTATGTATATATAGGAATGATTAGGTCAACAAAAGAAATCGATTAAAACATGTCCGTCTGTCTGTCCGAATGCCAGACGTGATATGATGTAACTATAAGAGGTAATAAGATTTACAATACTTTTTGGACTGCGGGCTATCCGCCCATAATGTGTGCAGGGTATTACATTGCCAAGTATACTCGACTATACCGCGCTTACATGTTTTTATTATTTAATTTTCCCCGTCTCGTAGCTTATCGTTTTGTTTCTTGCAGCAGTGTTACTGCAATCGATAAGATAATAATGATGGGACGCGCTTGGCAGGCTTTAGATAATGGCTTATTTGTCTTTGTATCTTCATATTGAGATGATAGTTATTTTGTTAACAGATACGACGCCATATGTCGCTGATAATTCACGCGTTCGCGCATTCAATTTTCCCCCAAAAATAGGCGAGTGTTGTTTATATTGAATCAACTGATTAAAGGTGCTATGAAACGCTGATAAGGTTCTTAAGTATATTTCAAATATGTCGGTTTGGAAAACGTATTTTTTCCCATTTAGCTTTAAATGTAATATTTGATAGTTTCATATAATCTTTTAACAGAGAGGTTGCTTTATCAGCAATTGTAGTTTTTTTTTTTTAATCAAAAATTGAACTTCTTAATTATTTGATATTTTAAGAACTCATTACTTATCAATTTACTGTATAATCGAAAGAAATCAAGATGAAAGTACATTTTAAATTAAGCAATTGAAGGCATTATGAACTTCTTCTGTATTTTATCTGTTTGTTATAAGGCTGATTTTCGAATAATTATGCTTTATTAGGAAGAATAACCAATTTCATCTTAGCTTTAATTTTATGTGTTTCGATACTTCGATAGGGTTGAAGTTATTTTGCTGAAATGTTTTGGTTATCGAGTAACAAAAAGTCTTGGAAGTCTTTGAATTGAATTTGTTTATTTGGCATACATACAAATATCTAATATAAAATAATATGAACCTAAATCGCTATCAATACAATCAACCATTAAATATGCAAGACAACAATAATAGACATAATTAATTATACTTTTTTTTTCATAATTTTGTATCGTTATAACAAAAACACAAACAACATTAATATTTTCTTTTTCGTAATAAAAATGTCACTCATCTTATTCATTCATTCGTTTGCTCTTTCGCGTCTACAAAACATACAATTGATTGTTTGCTCGCTTGTGCGTTTGTTCGTTTCGTTTCGCTCGTTTATTCGTTTATTTGTTTGTTAAACTTTCAACGAACAACAAATTTCAACAATCAACCACAACAACAACAACAACAATTATAGAATCGTCAAAATGTGGCAACACCGAATAATTATGGGCTAAATGCGGCATACAACACTCTGCTAAGCATGGAATCGCCATTAACGGCTAAGAAGTCTCAGGTAATGACAAACAACAACAACAACAAAAACAAACAACGCTTAGCCAGAATTGTAGCAAATGTAGATGATAAACAAATAAAAAAAAAGTGTAGTATGCTTGAAGGAGCGTGTTCATTTAACAAAAATATATCCTGTAGTCATGTACATAGATAGTTAACTCTTCTTCTTCTTGTACGCCCTTATTGTGTTACCTCACTTATCATATCATATAATAATTACTATTATAATTGTTATTGTGTAACTAACAAAACATTTTTTTTGTATATATTTTTTCTTTATTTTTTTGCGTGTGTTTTGTGTTTGCTTATTCATCATTCTTATTAGTGTTATTATTCTCATTGAGTAAACCAATTGGAATGCCAAAAAAAAAATAAATGTATATATTTGTGTGTGTATTTATCTAAGCAAAAATAATCATAACAACAACAACAATTAGTGTAAGAGTGTTAAAAACGAAAGTGAAAAAAAAATTAATTAATTTCCAAAAAAACATAATTTTAAATAGGTAACGCAGCAATCGCCCGAATTCATTCCAGCGCGCATCAATTCATCACCAAATTATTACTCTCCATATCACAATGCGCCGCCGTTGCAAATGAATAATGGCCTAAACGGCGTTAATGGTCTAACACCGACACCGACAACAACGGCCACAGCAGCAGTCGCCGCAGTGGCGGCAGTCGCAGCTGTAACAGCGGGCGGCAGCGTAACGAAAGCGGCGGTGAATGGCACAACGGCAACGACAGCACCGCCCAACATTTTAGGCTTACAAAAGGTGGCCGCTGCCACTGTCGCACAACAGAAACTGCAACAACAGCAACAGCAACAGCAGCAGCAGCAACAACACACGCAACAACAACAAGCGCTTGCAAACGGTGTTGTTGGTTGCATATCGACGAATACGCCACTGAAGACACGTAACAATATGTTGCGCAACGATTCGCCGACATCAGCCATTTTGATGGGTGGTGGTGGCGGACAATCAGCTGCTATAATGATTGGCGGTGGCGGCGAAAAATCACCACCACATGGCATGACACCACACGCCGCCTCACCGATACCGACAACATTACCCACAAGCGTACATCAGGTGAGTGCAACAGGCTCTAAGGTTGTGACATTTTGTATGACAATTTTTTTTTTTTTTTTTTCAAATTGATTTCCGTTTCGTAGGAGAATGTTGGCGGCACCATTTACTTTTATCCAACTGCCAATCATACGAATGCCCAAGGTGCTGCCAGCAATGCTGTTGTCAATTCCGTTGTTGTCGATGCCAATCATCCGGCGGCACATCATGGCGTTGGCACTGTTGGTGGCACACAACTAACGACAGTCGTACAGTCTTCATTATTGTATACGGGTCACGTATATCCGGGACCAGCATCAAATGTGATTTCCATGCAGCCGAAAACGCAGCTGGAATCTGCGTTCTTTATGCCCGATGAAATGCGCACCGAACTACTTGCCCGCAATGAGATCTCGAATCTGATGCTGGATGCAGCCGAAGCAGCACAGCACTCTTTACCGCTCGAGGTGGATAACTATCATGCGCTGTATCCGTTAGAGCCGCCAGCGCCGGCATTGCATACGAAAATGTCGCTGCCAGCGTCAACTTTTCGTGCGACGCACAGTACAACGGGTATAAAGTACTGCCTGAGGCGATTACATGGTAAGAGCAACATTAGGGTGACCAACTAACTGCCCAAAACCATTAAGGATTACTTGTCAAGTTGTTCGGCGGCTGAGAAAAAACTCGCAAAATCACAATTTCACTTTAAATAAATATTCACTTTAAAGTAATACAGTTGGTCACCCTAGTTATTATCATCAAATAGCGTAGTGATGATGGTCACACCAAACAATATTATAAGCTATGGAATATGTTGTTGACAGCAACATTTATAATTCAAAAGTTTTATTAACGTTTTTTGTTCTATAACTGTGATTTTCGTTTAATGACGTTAGGTTTCCGCTTGCAATCGACCAAATGCATGTCGCTCGTTGAGATGTGGAAGAAATTGCAGCACACGAATGTGGTACAACTTCGCGAAGTCTTCACAACAAAAGCATTTGGTGATAATTGTAAGTGATATATTTTCACACAAATATAAAGTCGATAATGGTAAATTTGTATTTAAATACAGCATTAGTATTAGTTTATGACTACTATCCCGGCTCTCAAACACTGCTAGCCAAATACTTTACGCCGACGCCAGAGACCAACAACGGCTACACCGATCCATTCCAAGGCGATGCGCGCCCATTCAGGTGAGCAAAGATCAAGAAAAAAAAAAATTTTGTTAAGGAAATGAACAGAATATGAAATGATGAATATCGGAACTTTAGTCATAAGAGCAACATGCAACGTACAAATAACGGACCACTGCTGCCGGAAGCAACCATTTGGTCGATAATCATGCAACTAACAGCCGGTTTACGTGCGATACATCAAGCTGGACTCGCCTGCAAGTAAGTTTTGTCAATGTGTTTGACCAAATATTTTTTTTCTTTATTAAAACGTCTCTTTTGTTTTCAATTTCAGAGTACTCGACCCCACAAAGATTATTGTAACGGGCAAACGTTTACGCTTCAGTTTTCCATGTATTAGTGATATCACTCAATTCGATCCAAATGCAGCAAATCCTTTGGCGCTTGTCAATATGCATCAACAGGTTTGGCCATTTATTGGTTTTCCTATTGCTGTTTTTCCACTCACCAAGCACGTTTTCTTTGTTTTGTTTGTGTAACCATTCAACAAACAGGAAGATCTAACCGCACTCGGACGTTTGGTACTAGCGCTGGCCTGTCGCTGCCTACAATCTGTGCAACGTGAGAATGTACAATCGAGCATTGAGTTGGTCGCACGTAATTACTCCACCGATCTGCGCAATTTTATAGTGTAAGCCTAACGCCGAAAGTTTGTTTCGGTCTACAAAAAGAATATAACAACAAATGGCAAGAATATTATTCAACTTAAAATTTTTATATACACTCACAACACATACATACGACGCATGCATCAAAAATGAAGTTACCTCTTTTCGACGACAACAAATCGACGATCCGTAACCGACTTGATGCCAATGATTGGCGCCCGTTTCTATACCCAATTGGATGCATTGCAGGCACAAATCGATGTGCAAGAAGACGAGCTGGCAAAGGAAATGGAAAATGGACGACTCTATCGCATTTTGGTGAAATTGAATTCGATCAATGAACGTCCCGAGTATGTTGGCGAAAATATTTCAATAATTGAGTTTCTGTTTGTTTTTATTGATAAAAATTTCGCACTTTAAAAATTATAGCTTCAATTTGGATTGCACTTGGTCGGAGACTGGTGATAGATATATGCTGAAATTATTCCGTGATTATTTATTCCATTCCGTCACTGAAGATGGCCGACCATGGTTGGATCACGCACATATTGTACAATGTCTGAATAAATTGGATGCCGGCTCATTGGAGCGAGTGAGTTGATAATAAACTAAAAGACAACAATAGTTTTCAATAAAAAATATTAAATTATTCAATTAATTAACATTGATAATATCTCAACAGGTCCAACTCATGTCACGCGATGAGCAATCAGTACTAATTGTCACTTATGCTGAATTGAAAAATTGTCTGGAGAACGCCTTCTCCGAACTGATGGTGAATGCGGCAACATAAGTCAACTCAATATAAAACCATAAAAGTGTAGTCAAACAACATTGAAAAACAACAACAATGAGCCAACAACTCTGCAAAACGAAAATGTGTGAATGAGACATCTTTGGCATGTGTTCGCCCAACAAAAAAAACTACAAAAGGAAAAAACAGCGAAACGAAACAAAAAACAATTTTAAATATATTGTTAAGCTTAAAAAAGATATCCAATGTTAAGTGAAATTCATAATTATAATTGATAAAACAAAAAAAAACAACAGCAAAAACCACAACACTATAATAATAAATTTAGGCATTTAAAACAACAACAACATCTACAGAAGAAGACGGAACTCAAAGTAACAGTCAAAAAGAACCGCAATCAACAAACACATTCTGTAAACGAAATCTCTCCAAAAAAAAGTCTAAAAAAATGTAAACAGATAAAAAATCTTAAAAAAAAAAAAATTAAAAATTGCAAACAAAAAATCTAAAAAAAAAAAATCGACACAAAAGTAAAGTAAAAACAAATGTTTATCTATTTTTACAGAGCAGAAAAAAGTTATTTATGTGAAAAAAAAGGTATAAAAAAAACTGGAAAAATTTAAAAAAATTAAAAAAAAAAACGGAAAAAAAATCAGAACAGCGAAATATCGAAAAAAAAATCAAACAACATTTGCAACAAGGAACCACAACAAATGATAGAACGGACATGAGACGAGAAACGATTTAACGCCCAACTTCAGTGAAGAAAAATAACGGTTTTATTTCAAACGACTCAACTATTTTTTTATAAACAGCAAAATGAAAAAAAAAAAAAACGGAAAAAAAGAAAAAGGAAAAGGGAGATAAAATATTTTTCAGTCGAAGGAAAGTTTTTACAACATTTTTAAAACATTTTGAAAGAATAACATTTTTTATGAGCCTTAGCCGTGCGACTTTTTTTTTCTAAGTTAAAAAAAGGATTCCAAAAATTTAACATATTTACAAATTGTTCGTTTAACCTTCATTTTTAAGGCTCGTGCATTGCAATAATTCAACAGAAAATTGTACTTATTTCATTGTTTTTATAAAGTGTTTCGTTCAATGCTCAAGTAAAGTTGCGCGCGGTTATTGCATATCAGCTTAAACTTAAAAAAAAAACAGTAAGGACGCTATCTTCGGCCTTGCCGAAGATGTATACTCTTCACGACACCTTTTGTGGTACACCCATTTTATTTTTAGAATCAGCGCTAATTTCATCACTCTATCTTTGAAAACAAAAAAGTTTTTCAGTTTCGATTGAAATTTTTTTTTTCTTCCTCTCTTCGTATGGTGGCTATCAGTTCCAGTGGTCCGATCTCGCTGGTTCCGAACAATGTGTCATCATAATAAAATACAAGGGTCTGTTTCAGGTCGATAGCTTCAAAACTGAGGGTTGAGTTTGCAAACATACAGACAGACGGACATGGCTATATCAACTCGTCTTGTCAGCCTGATCAAGAATATATATACTTTGTATAGTCGGCCACGCCTCCATGTCACAATCTTCGTGAAGAGTATAATAACATTTTCTAAAGTTTTTTTTTCAACTCAATAGAAAATTACAAATTGTAAACCACCTTCAAATTTAAAGTGTCCCGTTTAAAAATTAATAATTTTTTTCTTGATTATTACGGGAAATGATTTTCTATGCGTCTCTTCGACCGACCCCCACAGATTGTTAATATTGAATTGTTTCCTTTGAGCGGGCATAGTGAGAGAATGTCTTTTTAAACTAAACAAAAATGAAACTTTTTATTACATATAATGAGTGAAAAGGGAGAGCGAGCGAGGAGCTTTTTATAAAAACAAGAAAACAAACAAAAAAATCAATTTGTACGACTTTCCATGATATGGTAAAATATTCGCAAACAAGTCAAAATTTCCAATAAATTTGCTCCTTCCTCTTTTACACTCGACAATTTCTGATTATTTTTTATAATTATAAAAGCATAAAACGTGTAATTTTTAAATTATTATTATTGTACTTCAAAGTAAGACTAATTATTAATTATACGAAAAATTTAAAGAAAAACAAACTCAATAAAATGTAAAAAACGAAAAAAAAAAGAAAATACAAAAAAAAATAATAAAATGTTTGAAAAAAAATTAGTGTTATTTATTTATTCAAATTGATTAAAATGTGAATTATCATTGGGGTTCTAATGTTAAACTGTTTTTGAGGTCAACACAAAAGCATTTTTTTCTCATTGATACAAAATTTTATTGAATGAAGTCTTTATTTGAACATTTTATTGTATACAAAAAGTATAAAAAAGAATAAACTCGAATTGTTCAAACATCAAAAGATGTTCACACAATTAAGGCCACATTATTACAATATAATTTTTAATACGATATGTTGTGCTTATACATATATATAGAAGACACTTGGACGGAATGTTTTGTTTTGTTACGTTACATTATGCTGTGTTACGTGTGAGTTACAACAGAGATTCTTGTGGATTGTTTTGTCTCATATGTTTTTGTGTGGACGGAACATATATTAGTTTTGCACTTGCATGCAAAGGTTTATGTGAATATAAGAATGAAAAATAAAAAACAAAGTGACAAATTAGTTTATGACGCCTAAAACTAAAAAAATAGTGCATTGAATAGTGTATTGAAATGAAATAAAAACATGGCGGCGTGCATCAAAATGGCAGCATCATCGTCGTTATTATCATGCATAGCTGATTTCGTGCTCGTAGGTCTTTTCGCGCAAGTCATGATTGTCGGGCAGTGCATGATGGCGCAGGCCACAAAGACGCGATCCATAGCGCAACATAATAATAATGACGGCGACAATAAAAAGTGCCAATACGGCAACGGCCGGATAGACAAAATAAAGAGCCATTTTTAATGACAAGATGAAAAACTTGTGTGTAATTGAGCTTAAATATCGCTTTCGCGTTTTTGCAGTTCGACGTATTCTTCGCGTTGACGCTGTTGATGTAAACTACGACCTTCCGGACGTGGGGGACGCTGTTGATGATGTATGGGTACTTCTTCGTCGATTACGCCACGCTCAACTTCGATTACTTCGTGAAACAGTTGCTGTGGTGGCTGTAAAACGTGAAAATCTTATGATAGTAATCAAACTATAAACACTTTTAGCGATCCACAACTTACATAGAGCTTTTGAAAGTAGCTAGCGTCCTTAAGTTCTGTGAAATCTAAAGGTGGTTGATTATGAGGCGTTGCAGACCAAATGGAAACCAACCAGCGATTGCCTGTCACACAAGTTTTTATTCACATTTGTTTTTTCTGTGTGTGTATGTAGAGGTTACTCACCTGTGTGTCTGTCCTGCCAATATTTACGATATTTCGAGCAGCAGCCCAAGATAATATTCAATATAATAATCGAACCTAGCACTACAGTGCAAATGGCGATAGTCACATAAAATGGTGAGAAATTACCGTAAATATGACCGGTAAAATATGGATTTTTTTTATATGCTTCGCGATCTTCTTGGATTGTTGACATAGTCTTGCGACAATGGCGTCTTTAAGCGTCTCTAATTCGGTTTCTATCGATCGGCGTCGTGCGGTGTGGGTGAAGTCAATGGTCTCGTTAGTGAAATGTCTCACTGCTAATACCAATAAGCACACATCGATACGAAGTCAATAGTGAGCAATAGGCCAATTAATATCTGATTCTTAAAATGGAAAAAAAAGTCTAATTAGAAGAAGTCTCAAGCACATAGAACTCTGACAACAAGCCACGCTAGGCTAATTAGGGTGTGGCGGCACCCTTAGAGCCAGGCTTTAAATACCCGAAATCACGATTAGAAATTAATCTTACCACTTGCAATTGCGTAAAGCGCTTAATGTTTCGCTATATGTATGTAATATTATATCACATTAATAGTAAACACACAGAAAACACGCAGAGTGGAAAATAAAAAAACAACGCCCAAAAAAGTGGCTCAAAACAATCAAACGAAAGCGAAGACAAGTGCATTGATGCAGTGTTGCCACATGAACAAAATAGTTCAGCACTGCCAGCATTGTAAATCTACACAATGTCTGGCTACGCTGTCAGAAATTTGAATCGAATTTGAAATATTATTTTTTATTTTAAATTTCAAACCATTGAAGAGGACCTGAAAAAATAAAACAAAATGGGCGTGAAATCCTTCGATCCATCAGCTGAAGAACAAACGGAACCAGTCCATGCGCCTTTCTTTGGGATAATGGGTGCTGCCTCAGCGATTGTCTTCTCGTCTTTGGGTGCTGCTTACGGAACGGCCAAATCCGGTACTGGTATTGCACACATGGCCGTTATGAAACCAGAACTTATTATGAAGTCCATAATTCCGGTTGTCATGGCGGGTATTATTGCCATCTACGGATTGGTCGTTGCTGTACTGATTGCTGGTTCCATCGATACGGCTCTTAAATATTCACTTTACAAGAGTTACATCCATCTTGGAGCAGGTCTTTGTGTCGGTTTATCGGGTTTATCGGCAGGCTACTCCATTGGCATAGTTGGCGATGCCGGGGTACGTTGTACCGCCCTACAACCGAGACTTTTCGTTGGATTGATTTTAATTCTCATCTTTGCCGAAGTCTTGGGTTTGTATGGTCTGATAGTAGCTATTTATTTATACACCAAGTAAATACATTACAAGCCATGGTTTTTACTTAATCATTTTAAGCAAACGTATGAAAAAAAAATACAAAAAGATATATATGTATATATATGTAATCGGCACAAATTTATTTTTTTCCTGTAAATAGACGCAGATTATAGTCTGAAATACAAATTTGGGAGAGCAATTCGTATTTCAATTGTAAATCCAACAGTGCAGAACGTCCGGGGCCACGACAAAATTCAATCGGTGTCATATTATGGAATCGAATCAAGTCAAGCAGTTTCTTCAAGTATTCTTTTCGATGAGTCTCCTTTTTGGCACGCTCTTCCTCTTGCTTCTTAAGCAGTTCCTCGGCCTCTTGTTTTTTCTTGACAGCGTCGACACCATCACCAGCGTCGACGACTTCGTTATCCTTTTTAACAGCTTCATTGTCGTTAACATCTTTTTCCGAGAATTTTTCATTTTTTCCTTTTTCTGGAACATAATGCCGCTTCCTTTGAGGTGGCGCCATTTCTTCTTCAATGTAATCACTATTCTCATCACAACTCGCGTTCGATTTCGTTTCCTCTCCATTGGAATCCCTACTATCATCATTAGTCGATGTTTTTTTGGGCGATGCATCTTCCTCTATGAATCCCAAGATCTTGCAGTACGATTCAATGGCTTGGAATCGAGCAAATTCGCTGGTCTGATGGTTGAACAAACTCATAAAGTTTAGAAAAATTTCCGAACTCAGATCAAACATTGCTGATGCAGTAATATAGCACGCTTGATTATCTTGAATACGCTGAAAAAAAGTGATAAACATTATAAATTATATTAGGCTGGCGTCGTACAATACCTACCGCCGCAACGTTGTCGATCAATGGTTGATGGTCGATCTGATGTGCATACTCGTACAAATCGATTATTGTATCAGTGTCAAACGAATGCAAACGTGAGTTGATTGTGGCTATGCATAGTTTTGTTAAATTTGTCACCATAAACTTTTTACCCAAGTATATTAAGTTTTGCAACGTCGAAAGCTCGCAGCGGTCCACCTTTCGATTATCATGCCAGTATATATACTCAATAAACTTTTTGAAGTCATTTGCGCTAACATCGTCCAAGACAATATTTTCGGGTGTGCGCGACTCCTCGAAGTCACCTTCAAACATACGTTCAAAAACTGGTGAAGCACATATCAAAATGAACTTGTGACACTTCAATGTTATTTTTTCGCCGTCTTCGGAAAATACAACGAAGCTGCAATCTGAGAGATGGCCGGTGCTCATCAGATATTCCATACGGTCGCGTGGTCTCAGATCCTGCCATGCTGTTGAGTCCTTCTCCATTTTTTGGTAATTCAATTTATTAAATAAACCGCCAAGTGAGACGCCTACCAGCGGCCGATGTGACAAATATGCAAGCGGTAAAAATATGCTAAAATAGACGCCCAAATATGCTAAAAATGGCCAAATTGAACTGGAATTCAAATTGATATAAACGGCTTAGCTAACTTATAACAATAATTAACTCTAGATTTGTATTTACTCCTTGATATACTGAATGATCTGTTGTATCAGCGCAGCTTGAACTCGCACACTTGTCTAATATGGTTTAATGAAAGGTGGTCACACCGTCAAATGTGCGGTTTGACCAGCTGTTGTTGTTGTTGTTGCAACGTTTATTAAATTAGTTCCAGAACCAGTTTTGAATTAAAATGTTTTTTTTGCATACAATATGCAAATATGTGAGTTTTGCAATTTTATATGTTCTACTGCCGCGTGTACATGCAACATCACCACTTGTGATTAATGAGTGCCCTGGACAAAGTGTTAATATATTACGACAAAACGCTGAACATTTTGAGCTCTCATTTCTATTTTACTACGTGTCCTGGTCAAGTGCTGCTCGGCAAGCATTAATCGCCTATGATAGTGTTGCGAATTACTATTATGAGGAAGCCTACTTTGGCGCGATCGATTGCTGGCACTTGCAGTGCAATTGCAGTCGCACACTTGTCGTTACACACGGCAGTGGTGCGCCCAACAGGTGGCCGACAATGATGGTGCGCTTTGGACAACAGATAACGTTACAGTACCAGGGCGAATGGCATTTTGAAGATATGTCTCGTTTTGTCAACAATCTATTAAAGCCACTGGAGCGTGTACAGAGTAGTAATGACATTAAAGTGCTAGGACGTGATTGCGATGCTATCGTTTTAGCACTATGCAGGAGTGCACGTAGCTTGGAGTACAAACGCTTTGTGGCGGCTGCGATCAAGTGGCTGGAAACTGATCCGGAACGTAATTTTCGTTTTGCTGTTGCATTTGGGGACGATGCCCAGCGCATGATAAAGAAGGATAATGCAACGTTGCCGTTATTGGTACTAATCGACACACATAACAACAAATTACATGCGTATAACTTTACAGGCACCTGGAATTACAACAACATTATACGTTGGGTGCAGAATTCATTAAAAAGTATGTATCATTATGTGAATGGTTACAACTCGCCCCGATCGGTGGCATTGAAGATGCGCAATGGTCCAGTGCTGATATTAAGTGTTAACGCCCAACCGTATGCAACACATTTTCACACAATAATGAGTGATCAACTCGGCATTAAGGATCAGATATATCGACAATACAGAAAATGTGAACAATTTTGGGAAGATGATTTTGAATATGACAATCAAGCAATGTCGACGCTACAATTGGAACTAGAGTTTCCTGTGGAATTGCTAGAAATTTTTATGCCTCTCCTGGGTCAATGTAAGCGGCCATTTTATTTGAGCAAGGAAATTTTAATGAACTACTATGTTTTAAATAAACACTTAAATTTTCTGAGGATTTTATACATGCACAACACCATAGACGAGGATAGCGGCGCAAATGGTCCATCAAATCTACTGGCATTGCATCAACGTAACATCTGCATTAGTCATCCAGAGATATCCACTACTGGTTTAAAGATTAACATTGCAAAGTACATAAATAAAGCCAGCCAACGGCTTTGGCGAAACATGCCCGAAACAGATCGACGAAATAATACACTTTCAGTGGTCCTACTAAACTCTGTTAGGCATAAGGATTACTTATTGCAGCAGGATATTCCAATCGATGCAAACAGCGCTGCCAATGCCTTCATTGTAGATGCTGAACGCGAAGCCGTCTATATTATGGAAACAAAGCCTTTTAGCTATTCAGCGTTATTAGACTTCATGCGGCACTATTATGCTGGTAATCTTCCAGTAATGCGTAAATCCTGCGAACTGCCTACGCCATCGCACGCGAATACAGAGTACATTTCGACATACAATCGCCAGTTGTTAATGCAAGTGTTGCAGCAGCCGAACAACGTCACTAATGTTTTGCTGTTACACACTCCCGGGTGTGAGCTATCTGTTATAATGGCGCAATCTTTCATTCAATTATCGTTACTTTTACGCAGCAATGATATACATTTCATACGTTTGGATACTCAAGCGAATACGCTACCTTGGGAATTGGTAATGGAGGAAACGCCGACATTACTTGTTTTTCCGGCAAACCGTTTCTCTGAGTCGCGAATTTTTCCGCGTTATTTAAAGGCTGACGTGCGTAATTTGTTTGCCTTTGTGTTGGCACAAGTGCAACCTGAGACACAGCTGCGACTTGCGTTGACAAGTTGCAAACGCACGCGGCATCTCCGAAGCTGTCTTGAGTTTGCAAAATCGCTGGTAATGCAACACATCGGACAATACTTAAAGTTTTGGGAGATCTACGAGACTGAGCGACAGTTAATATTGGAACATCTCAAAGAGTTTAATGATTTTCACATCAAAATTCAAAGTAATTTTAGAATCTAGTAAAGTTTTATTTTAATTTTTGAAATTATTGATATTTTGAATCTTGAACTCATTTACTATCTTTTGGATTATCCACTAGGTTTTCAAATGATAATTAAATTCAACCGCTTTAGCAGCTGAAAACATCTGGCAACGTCGTGCTTTAATAATTAGGTAATTCACATGTCGTTCGCCCAATATAATCGAGTGAGATTAGTTTTTAAATACAAAAAAATGAATCGTTTTATTACTTAGAGCCTTTAGTTTACAAAACACAAAAAATAGTCACCACATTTTTAATCCAGTTTTCGATTACAACACTGATAATCGCTTAGAGTTGGAGTTATTCTTAAATCTTTCTATCTGACTTTGTTTTTCCGCAAGATAGTCCTCCTCATCCGTGTCCACTTCAAAAACGTCACTTGTTTTACATTTCTTGACGGTATTGTCATTAATCAACTTGTTTTCTAAAAACACAAAAAAAAAAAAAGCAATTTTTAGTGGACAGTAAGACAAGACAAGACAAGCATAATTTTGGCGCTTACTTTGTGCAACGCGTTCTAACTCATCTTCGGTATCGCTGCCAGAAGATGCAAGTTGATTGCCAACATTATTCTCCTCTAACCCATACATTGCAAGTGTGTTGTTAACTCCTTCATCACTTTCTTGATTTTTACCTTTATTATCATCTTCTTCGGTTCGTGTTGGTTTCAAAATCTCGTCTAATAGTTCTTCGTCACTTTCCGGCTGTGACAAGTCCATACTGTCGAGGGCGTAACGGCGCCAAGGCAGATATTTTTTTAATGCATAACACTTCTGTACCCAACTTGCTGTCACAATTTTTCCCTTGCCTTTTACTTGGTTATACTTTGGTGTGTTTTTAAAGGCACAGCTGAAATTTAATGTATAAAATGAAGGTCATAAATAATTTTAAGATAAAAAATTTATGCTTACATTAAATGTGTACAACTGCCATCCCAATCAGTTTTATATTTAGCACCCAAAGCCAGCGCTTTTTCGCGCAAATCACTACGATCGGGATTCTTATGTCAAAGATAAATGTTATTCGTCGTTAGAAATTGTCAAATCATTACCAATGTTACCTGTATTCCGCTTATGACAAGTACAACACCCCTCAGGAGTTCATTAAAAGGTCGATATTGTAGTGACGATTCAGCCATTTTTTTCTTCTTTGGTGGCTCAATACTGTTTATTTTAATTGGCGAAGATAAACGTTTTAAAGAACGCCGTTTTTCGCTGCTGCTCTCAGCAGTCGTTTCTGTTGTTGACGTATTTTTAGTATTATTCATGAATTCGCGTTTTTCCTTTTCTTTTTCTTTTTGAGCTTTCAGTTGTTCCTTTTCCTTTTCTTTTGTAGTTTTAAGCTTTTCTGTTTCAATCGTAATTTTTCTTTATCTTGCTGAATATGTTTGCTTAAACGAGATTGTTTTTCGTTACCAATCTCATCATCATCTTTATCACCGAACAGTAAATCAGCACGATTTCTGTCTAATGCTTTCACGTCATTGCATTTCATTGTTTCGCTGCTTGTCCCTGTGCTAGTTGAGGTTTTGTCCCTCAATTGCAAGGTTGGGCTTAGCGTTGTTTTGTTGTTATTATTACGAGACATTTTCCAACGAGCAAAAAGCGAACCCGCACTTTCCGAGTCCGAATCAGTTGATTCTTTACGAAACTTAACGTTAGCAATTGTCAATGGGTTTGCCTTTGGTGCTATTTTTTGTAAGAAACTTTCTGGCACCAAACATTTTTCTTTGGCTTTCGGTTCTGTTTGCTTTACATGTACTTTAATGAAGGCTAATCCATATTTTACGTGCTTATTAAATGGTTGTATACAAATTACCTTAACCATTCGGTATTTTTCCTCCACGGCAGTTTCAACCAAAGCCGCTTTATTAAAGCAACGAATACGGTTGTAATTATTGGAATTTTTGCTCTCGATGGGTGTCATCAGGGACGACATCATTAATATTTCCTAGGAAGAATTATTGTTATAGGTATGATAGGTAATTTCTACTTCTACTTACTTCAAAGTCATCTTTTCCGCAGCCAGATTTGCTGACCAGTACTCCAACAAATGCCGAATGTTCATTGCCAATGTCAATGCCAGTAATTGTTTGCGGCTCTTCGAATTCAAAAATAACATACGCCTCTTTTTCGCCATTTGATTTGGTCTTCCAGGTTTTGCCGGGTTCCAACTTGAGCAAATTAACTGCTGGGTGAACCTAACAAGGAAACAACCTTTTGATTATAACTCGGTTTATCTTTTAATTTGTAAAAAAGCACCAACCGGATCTTCGCTGCTCACTTCACGTACGGTTTTGAAAATACCGATTGGCATTTTATCAGCTGAATTTACTTCAAATTGCAGTAATTTATCAAAACAGAATTTTATTTATTCTTTCGTCAGCGACAGAAGTGGTTTTTTGATGGCAAACAGATGTAGTTGTTTATAACGCCAGGGTGTTATTAACGAAGGCTGTATTGCTCCAGGCCGGTACAGCGTATAACGATTTTCACCTTTGGTACTTTGGTCACTTAGTATGATAGTCTTTTTCTATATGTCTATACACTTATATTTTCGTATTACACAAGTCGGATATTGTCCTTTCTGCAAAAAGAAAACAATAATATTTTAGCGCGCATTCCGGCCGCGAAGGGAAGAATTTCACAACACAGTATGTGTCTTTTTTTGTTTTTTGATAAGAGCTGCCACTTGTTATATTATATTTACGATTCATGAATTGATTCATATTTTCGTAAATGAATAATAAAATTATTATAAGAATTTTTAATTGTAAGTATAATTTTGAAATTGCTTAAAAACGTGTATCATAAAACTATGTCCTACAAATTTACGTCCCTGTTTGTTAAAAAAAAGCTTCACTGTTGTTATTTTCACAATCATTGCCAGTGCTGACAAATTCTTTATAAGTACGGTTTAAAAAACAAACTTGGAAACAAATCCTTATCCGATGTGACATATTTCGACGAGATTTTTATATCCTCCTGAAAAGACAACGTACCACACTGTGTTGCCGCGCGCATTTGACTTGCTATTGATACCCGGGCATTATAAACATCCCATGTCTGTCATTTATAGTCTTAGTACCTGAGTGTACTAAGCAGCAACAAAAAAAATCCTTATCAAACAAAAGTAATTCGGCAAAATGAATGTTTCGGATAAGTTAAATTTCATCGATGAAAAAGAGTTTAACAAAATCCGAAATAACGATGTTGACAGTACCAAGACACCAACAATACGAAATTCCAAATACAAAAAGATACAGAAGCGCACACAATTCACTCTGCTGGACTTTGTAAAGGTGAAGCAGCCAAAATGCAAAAGGAATCTACGGCCACGCCGTGTTCTCGTCAACAAACCGGCTATCAAGCGTCATGGAAAGACCCGCGAAGGGGGCAAGAAACGCAAACTTACGCGTCTAAAGAAATCAATTTTGAGTTACAGACAGCAAAAGCGACAAGAAGAAAATAAGGAACAACAAATTAAGCTTGAGGTTGCAATGCGTGGGCTGACTTTACACTCACGACGTTTTCGGGAGTAAGCGTAGATATGTGACAAAACAAGAGCAAGATGCTTAGTTCTATAAGTTTGTTTTCTCCTTCCATTCCACAGATATTGTGAAAACTGTACAACGAAGCGGTTGGATGAGTTGACGGAGCAGCTTTTAAGAGACTTGGATCGCTTTCAGAAGCGCGCATACGCACAGAATGAGATCAAGGCGAGGGCTCGTAGACGTTTTGTTGTGGGCTTTCGTGAAACACAAAACTTTTTGCAGATCAATAAAGTGAAATTGGTTATAATAGCTCCCGACTGTGAACAAAGCAAAGGTGAAGGTAGGCAAGTGTTGATGTCTGCAAACTTGAAGCCTTTTCTAACGCATTCGTTAACTAACATTTTCAGTTGGTCTGGATGAATTAATTGCCAATATAAAAGAACATTGCAACCAGCACCAGGTGCCTTGTGTCTTTTCACTGCGTCGCCGCAAGTTGGCCTATGTGCTCTACAAAAAAGTGCCCATCAGTTGTGTGGCCATACTTGACTATGATGGCGCCAATGCGACTTATGCCGATCTATTAGAGGCGTTGAAGGAGGCACGGTTGGAGTATACAAAGCTAAGTTGATTTGGCTCAATATTTCAAAATTGTTGGTGTTTATTAGTGAAAATATATGTGATTATAGCAGTGTAAGTCAAAAGTGCATTCAACGTGCTGATAATGACATAACTCGTTTCTTCAAAGCATCTTAACGAATGCCTAATAATCTATGAGACTTGTCATAGTGGTTACATTCGTATCGTATAGATCAGTTGTAGTTATATTATCCATTTCAGTAGCAGCACCTACCATGCTGGCCGTATCATTGAAACTAGTAAAAGTTTGAATCGCATCCTTGGCCTGCTGAGCAGCAAGATTGAATTGTATTAGAATGATTAGATAGCTGGTAATGCCGCCACTAACGCCGTAAAGTGTTTCCATGTCTAGCGTAAAGAAGCCACAAGCCGAAAAATCAACTGAATGATTAAGCAACTTCAACGACAAATGATTAACCTGTAATGACGTTATGATCAATATGATCAATACCTTTTTTAAGATAACAACTTACAATCTCATAAAGCGTATTATCATCGGCGACGACTCCGCATTTATGTAAGCTGATCCCGGTGCGCTTCGAGGCTAGTGATGTCTTCCAACTCAAATAGATCAAATAGATGCACTTGCCTGATGTGTAACTGAGCATAATGATTGTAATCACAGCATTCTTGGCTGAACGGAATAACGTTGGTATGGCCTATAGGTACATAAAAATGTGATTCTATTTAGTATAATATAATATTTACAAATAAACACAAGTATCGCTTACCTGATCCTGCGTAGCACAGTATAAGAAATATAATTGAGCCGTAAATATGAGAAAACCATAGGCCATTAATATGAGTATAGGATAACTCCATAGCTCATTAAGTGCCTTGCCAATCTCACAGATTTCGTCGTGTACTTGACACAAATTATTCAATTTCTCTTCGACTTTACCAACATTGCTTAGTTCGCTTTCGTGGGCCATGTTAACAGTGGGATTTGTATTGGTCTTCTGCAGTTTGTGTGGTGATTGAATTGTCTCGCCGAAAGAATTCATTGAGTGTGCAACTGAAAAATATAATACATGTTTCCTAATGCCTCTTTAAAAGAAACAATCATACACACTTGGTGTTATCTTATTTTTTCCGGAACCCTTAAGCGATCCAATATCCAGTCCGCCTAATTCCTTGTACAAATATTCCAAATTTTGCTCGTATTGAGGTCCATTGTAAATAGTCAAAGCATCGGCATTGACAGTGCTATCACTACCATCGCGAATGCTTTCCTTGCCATTTAACCAGACCTTAAATTTCTCATGTGTTGCAACGAGTTCCTCAAGCGTTGCATTAATCGCTTCAAAGCGCTCTTTCAGCGCATACAAAGAAACCGAAAACCAAATTTTATCCAAAGAATTAACAAATGTCGGTATTGCTGACGCAAACCATAGTACTGACAACCACTCCGAGTAGTCGACCAGTTTTACATACGTCGAAATAACAATACTCAATTCAAAAATGATGGTCATAACAACCATGCAGCGTATGCGCAAAGCTAATCTGCTATTGTCAATGATGCAGTGTTCTTTGTACAGACGTTCATCCACAACGAGTATGCGTTCATAGAGACTGCCAATCTTTGACTGATTCCGCAGGGCTGTAACTTGATCCGTGACCATCATGAATAGGCCAATGTACGTAAGAAAGAGACCAATGACAAAAGTGAGTGTGCCTTTGTTTGAGTGTGGGTGAGTGGGTTATCTTATTTGTTAAAGAGATAAAATTGCACTTACTCTGTGATGCCTTCAACGTGCGATCTTCTTCGCCAAAGGTATAAATAAGTAAATTATAGAGCACAACATAAACGCTCATGGTCACCACCACATACCAGATTCCATTTTTGGACTTCTCTAGACAAAGCTTTTCATGAAATATTTTTGTATCTTGTGGATAAATTCCCAACCACTTGCAGATGTTGAACAATTGATGGAATTGCGCAAGTAACGGTTCTACTTGATAATGTCGTTGTTGTTGTGGCATCTTGTTTTTCACAGGCAACGTCTAGCAATCGGTGACAACGGCAAAGCACAAAGTTGAATACTAACTAAATTAATGAGTTGTAGTGGCCATAATAACCAATAGTTGACACTTTAAGTCGCGCACTTAACCTAATGAAATTATTAATAAAGATAAAATTTCATGGTCGTCACGCATTATAAGCGCGAGCACACACTGTGTCGATAATCCTTGTAAACATCGAAGAGCGGCATGTTGGAAAAGGATTTATGCAATGCTCTGTTCATTGCAGCACAGTGTGCAATAAAGCATTGCTATTAATTTCACTCAACCCACCCTTGTCAAAGGCACCACGTTCGGATCTAATTTGATACTGCCTCATACATTTCTTATCTTTAAAGTTTTATTATTGTTTTTCTACGAAGCGCAAAGTTTTACAACATTAAATCGTGTGATTCCTTTCAATTTATCTTACCCCTTTTCCTAATGTAAAGTTCACCTACATGTCCTATGCCTCATGGGGACACTTACCATGAAGAACTCACTCTCAACGAACAAATTGGTTTTTGCTATGCTAATCAATATTGTGTATGACAAATAAACGTTTTTATTTTCCAAAACCATAATTTTTTTTATTATATTCATTCGATTACATTAAATTTTGAGTCGGCAATTATAAAAGGTTAAGGAAACGAGTTCAAACTTAATTTGTAAACTTCATAAAACTATTCAATCTATACAATGAGATTGGATTTTAGGAATCTAAAGCTTTTTGTAAACGTAAATATTTTTTTTTTTTTTTTTTTTGTTAATTTTGTTATATACGTTTGGTGTTCTTCTTTTTAATATGTTCATTTTCACAAACCAAATTGTTTGTGTACACGCATTGATGTTAGGTGTGTGTGTGTGTTTTTGCAGCAACTAATGGTCATGTTTATTTGGCTGAAGAATCCTGTTGATATATAAATTTGTTGTTTTGATTTAATAACTGTGTTAATCCCTTGGATGGACATTAGTTGCTGCAACGATTTGTTGACAAAATAAAATTTTATATATTTTTTTTTTAATTCTTGCGGCGTTGTTCACGTTTACGCTCCTCCTAAAGAAAGAAAAGAAAGGGTAGTGATAGGACATAAGTTTAGCTTAAAGGCATTTAAGACAATTCCAAGGATATAAATATAATTTCACAAATACGTAGTTGAGTTAAAGCGCGCATATGTAAAATGAGCCAATTTTTTCGTAGTCCTGAAAATAAATATACTTCCAACAGTTGTGTTTTGTTTTAACTTTAAGTGAAACAAATAATGTCAGTGAGTTGAAAAGGATAACGATTTGTGAAAGTATACTTATTTCCTTGGATATACGAAAAAAATTGATTGTTAGCAAATACCGTTTGTTTGAATTTATGATAAAGTATGAAATATCTTGCAAACAGAATGACTTCAGAAGTAGATAAAGATTAAAGCGTTTGCTTGATAAGTCAGAAATGGTAATTTTGAATAATGAACTAAACCATGAAAGCTTTTAGCTGAAAAGTAGTTGTTGTTTATTGGAACCGCTCTAAAGCACTCTAACTACATCTATAAACGAGCTGCAACTAAGATTCTATAAATATTTACCTTCTGTGTTAGTATGATCAACAAACGACGGAACATGCTAAGCACATCAAAGAAGAGATCCAAAGCATGCTGTACGACATCGCGATTGCCGACTCGACACTTTTCGACAATATTCTGTGTGTCGTAAACGATGAAAGCGGCCATGACGAAAACGCCAACGTATAATTGAGTCTATTGAAAGATTTGAATAAAAAGTTGTCAAATTGTATATTATAACGATATAAAGATGTACTTACCAATTGCACAAAGTATGATTTGAAAAGCATGTTAAAGAGGCTAAGCAGTGCCATGGTATTGATCACGCTAACAAGCATGCCACCCAAATATAAATACTTTCCCCGTTCAGCCAATAATGCAGCCACCGAAAGTGTTGCAAATGTTATAAATGTGCCAACAAGCGCGGTTACTATAATTGCCGGATTAATGCTTATGATGTAGCCAAGCAGCGGTCCCAATGTCTGACCCGAACAGAAACCGAAGGAATAGAGCATGCCCAGACGTGTGTAGTAGTTTTTGCCATCATCTTTGTAGAAATGCAAGCCCAAGACAAGTATAAGCGAACCGATTGCCGCTAATATGCCCAAATCAATGACATTCTGCATTTGCAGCATTGCACCACAAGCGGTGGCGGCTGTTGTGCTGCCCAATACCATGTAGACCTTGGACAAATGTTGGCGCACGTACGGCTCACTGTCAAGGAGAAGAGCATACAATAATTAATATATTTTGTATGTATATTTGAGAGTATTGATTTAATGTGAGGAGTTGTAGGGGAGGTAGAGACAACTGTTGATGTGATGTGTGAATGCGCTGTAAGGCCACGTCACATTACGGCGTAATTGTCTAAGTGAGAGATGGAGGTATGACCCTGCTAGCACGTACGATCAAACTTATTTCTAGGCGGTTCCCTAAAATTTACCCGTGGTACATACTCGCTGTAACACCATCGACCCTTCGCTTTGCTTATTCGCTATCGAATTATATTACTTTTCCTTCAAAATACTTACTATCTGTCGCCCAGGCCATTCATGAAGCGGTTAAAACGATCCCCAGTCTCCATGATTTAGTTCTCTTTAAAATGTCTGTTTATAGAATTTTTCAAACGGAGGAGTGCTAATTATTTTTTAGTTGTAGTTGAACTAGTTTCTGACTTTTGTCAGAATTTTCTTATCCTCAAATTCAATTAGTTGCTTCGAATTTAAAATTCTTTGATTGCTCAGTTTCTGATTTGTATTTCGTCTGCTATTTTCAAACTTTCAGATTTGAAGTAAATCTAATTAGATTTCACAATATTTTCACGGCTTGCACTTTAGACACGTCTTTTTTATATTTATTTTCTTTTGTTGTTGGTCATGCGCGGATCGTCGTGCATGTATGGGTGTACAAAGAAACGCAGGGTGAGCGGAGGAAGAAAATAAACAAGAAATTTGTCAGCCTCAGTAGCGTATTAGATAAGCCTATGTACGCAATGTGTTGCCGAGTCCATAAGAGTGTTAAACTTGCTGAAGTTGGCCGTGTCAGTCAAATCAGCGCCAAAAGTGACGTAACTGCGTCACAACAGGGTGAAGAAAAAGACGAGACGAATTTGTTAGAAACAGTTGCGCTTATGTTTGCATGGAATGTTTAACGATATGGGTCATTCCATTTTTCCATGAATAGACTAGCAGAAGCCAGTTGCTCGATTCAGTCACCGTTCAATAGCAATTCAAACCAGAGGGGTCAGAAACTGCCAGCGGCGCTTATGTTCGCTTGCGATTACACCGTTGATAAGCCATTACATAATTTAGTCGGTCTACCAACTGTGGGCTTATTACTTGGTTTTGGGCGAATCTTCGACGGCTTTACTATTTAAACGGCTTGGGACTTTACAAAATTGTGTTACCAATTTTTCAGGGGATTTGGACCAAAATTACAAAAACAGAGCTGGATTTTTATGTATTATAAAAAAACGTTTTTTTTTGCCAAAAAATTAACCTTTTGGATAGTTTATTTTCAGAGTCTCTACCTGTATGGAGGTGCTGATTTAACCCAAAAGAGTCGTGAAGTCGGTCAGCTTTCGTTTTACTTTAAAAAATATGGCATTATGAATTAAATTAATTACATTTTTGAGTAATTTTTTGGGCCACAAATGGAAACCGTTTTACGTTCGTCATTGATGAAAAATTTTCATATGCAATTTATGTCCCAGAAAAACACTTTCTATGAAATATTTTCGAAATTCAACAACTCAGCAATAAACTTTATAACGAACTAATTATATACAAAATGTCATATTTTCGAAACATTAAATATTACGAGCATTACATTACATTCGAGTGAAGCGGAAATCGTTGCTTTAGCGCAAAGGAAAAATTTAATACCCAATGTCTAAAGGTTAGACAGATTTTAAAAAGTAAATTAGCCTAAAAAAATGTGACTAAAAATTATACAAAAGAAAAAAAACGGTAGGCATTCCTGAAACAAGGCAGAATTTATACTGCACTTAATACTTCATTAGAGACGCCGTTTATACACTTGTATATATATGAACGTTGGACGTACACAAAACTTATGGCGATATCGATAAATCGCTAAAGTATACGAAAGCCAGTTAAAAAAAAATGTTTGAAAACGTTTACAAAAATGGCTGAAATTTCGGCTGTCGACTGTAAGACATTTTTATTCATGAGTCTGAAAAATGGTAAATTGGGCAACACTGTTTATTGGCCGCCATTGCTGCTTCGCTCGCCGCGAGATTTTCGCAAAACGTAATTTTCTCGTAATTTTCTTGTAATTTTCGTGTGAAACTCGTGTATCTTTCATAAAATCTGTATGAAAAACAATTTACACAAGTTCAGTGCTCAGATAAGTGTGAAGATGTGGAGAATGTTTGCATAAATAGAAGTGCAAGGGGCAATAAAAGATTTTTTTTCGCGGCGTTCGCTGTGTTTTTCACTGCCGGTTTTGAAGCGCGGTGGGAAAAAAGAGCGAAAAAGGTGTACAGCGTGCATTTTCCGTTCGCGGCGGCCAATTTAACTAACCAACCACTTTTAGTGGGTAGTAAAGTAAGATAAATCCCAAAAAACTATAAAACAGTGAACACACGTTAACATGGCTGATGGCGTGGTTTTAGACTTGTACGCCGAAGACTTGGACAAGGATTTTGCCGGATCAAATCAGGTATGTTGATTGGTCATTGAAAAGTCAAAAACCTTATAAGGGAGCGTACGTGCGTGCCAAGCTCGCTCTATATACACACACACAAATTGAAAAACTCACCCTTATTAATATGTAGGATGAATTTGGCGGTGATGGTGTGGATTTGTACGATGACATTAGCGGTCCAGTCGATTCAGCTGCAGGCGGCGGTGGTGGTAGCGGCACACCCGGTCCAGATGGACCTGGCGGCGGTGGTTCAAACGATGGTTCTGTTAGCGGCGGTGCCAATGGAATTTACCACCAAAGCGGTGGTAGTCTCACTCCGACAATGGGCCGACGCTTTCAACTTTATGTAGGCAATTTAACCTGGTGGACAACAGATCAGGACATATCGAATGCGCTACGCGATATTGGCGTAAACGATTTGCAAGAAGTTAAATTCTTTGAGAATCGCGCTAACGGACAATCGAAAGGCTTTAGTGTTATATCTTTGGGCTCGGAGCCAAGTTTACGCGTTGTATTGGAGCAATTACCGAAGAAAGAATTGCACGGCCAGGCGCCAGTAGTCACGTATCCGAGCAAGCAAGCGTTATCGCAATTTGAAAGTTTGCAAAAGACTCGTCCAGTGCCGCCAACGCAACAGAATGGACCACCACGTGGTCCAGCGCCACCTTCCATGGGTGTCGGTGGACCAATGCCGCCACATCCGGGTGGCCCTCAGGGTGTACCCCCTGGTCATCCATCTCGCATGATGAATCCAAACATGCCGCCCGGTCAATATCGGCCGCAGCACATGGCGCAAGTGCCGCAAGTGGGCCCCAACTCAGGACCGCCACGCATGCAGGTTAGTACACAACTAATTTAAATCTTTATAAACCGAATCATTTGTGTAGGAAATTGTATCTTTTTCTTTTTGTAACAATTTATGTGTATTAACCACAGCACAAAATATTCGTACTTTCTAATATTTATATATTTAGTTTTTTTACTTGTACACTTTTCCGTTTTCATCGAAATTGTTCTGAATGCAATACAAAAAAAAAAATAAATAAAAATTGTAGTACATAAAATTTAATTAAAACCTGAATAGTGTCATAGATTTTGTTATGTTTTCAAACCTACGCTATTCTATTTTTGACTCTAAGCCATTTCGATCTTGTAAATAGTTTTTCAGAGCAATTTTCTTGTTTGTATAATAAATTCGAAATTACTCCAATACAGTTTAATTAAGTTCAAATTAAAATTAAACAAAATCAAGTTTAAAATGAACATTCTGTTTAGTTGTATTTTTGTATAATTTATGAAATGCATTTTGTTTTAATTATATTGCAAACATTTGCCTCTTGGTATGTGTGTTTGTATGACTCTTGTCTTTTAATTTCATTGCTAACTTTTCGTTGTGTATTTTTGACTAGTTGCCACTCTAGATTAAATACTCTTTTAGTTATGTACGCATGTCTAAGAATGAAGCAAAAAAAAGTATATAATACAAAAAAAAAAATATGTTGCCTTTAATGTAATTATATAGATGTTAATTATTTCAACAACACATAAATGTATTACGATTATTGTTATTATTCTATATTCCATGTCAACGTTAACTACGCACACAACCACCAACAACAATATGTATAATAATTTCAACACTACACAGCCGCCCATGCATCATCAAGGCGGTCCCATGGGCAATCAACAGCCACCACCGCGCTATCCGCCGGCGCAAGGACAATGGGGTGGTCAACCGCGGCCGGGCGGGCCCAGACCGGGACCACCAAACGGGCCTCCACAACGACCGCCAATGGTAAACAAACGAAATAAAAACCCAAAATTATTACAAAAAAATCTTGGTTTAAGTTAATTGTTAAGTGAATCGTAGCATTAGAATCAAGACGCCAACTTGTATTCAGAACATTCGGATGACCACGCTTGAATACATCTTTGAATCTATTCCGATACATCGTTACATTTTGCTCTTTTTTTTTTTTTTTTTCATTTTAATTTAAGTAATAGCTCAACTATATTTTTATATAATGTTTTCGTTTACAGTTTCAAGGTCCCATGGGCATGCCAGTACGCGGTCCTGGCCCTGGCCCTGACTGGCGACGACCACCCATGCATGGCGGTTTTCCGCCACAGGTGCCGCCAGGTGGTCCACCCCAAGGACCGCCACACATGCAGGGACCACCACGTGGTCCACCACAAATGGGTCCAGGTCCACCACCGGGTCCAGGACCACATGGCGCTCCTGCGCCGCATGTTAATCCAGCCTTCTTTAATCCACCTGGTGGTCCGCCCCAACATCCGGGCATGGGTGGCCCCCCGCACGGACAGCCAGGACCACAGCAAGGCATGAATATGCCACAGCAACACGGCCCTCCGCCACACATGGCACAACAAGGAGGACCGCGAGGTCCCTGGCCAGGACCGCCGCAAGGTAAACCACCAGGTGCGTTCTCTGATCAACAGATCATCATCAACATGGGCCCACAACTGTCTGAAGTTGAATTTGAAGAAGTCATGAGCCGTAATCGTACGGTTAGCAGTTCAGCTATTGCGAGGTGAATTTATATTCATGTAATAGTAGTATCATTTATTTATAATAGTTATTTTGTTTCATAGAGCTGTTTCCGATGCTGCTGCAGGCGAGTACTCCAGTGCGATAGAAACGCTTGTCACCGCCATTTCGCTCATTAAACAATCCAAAGTGGCGCATGATGAACGCTGCAAAATCCTTATAAGCTCACTACAGGACACGTTGCATGGCATTGAGGCCAAGAGTTATAATCGCCGCGAACGTTCACGCTCACGAGAGCGCACGCATCGTAGCCGACAACGACGCGAACGCTCATCGTCACGTTACCGAGAACGGTCGCGCGATCGTGAACGAGAACGTGAGCGTGAACGTGATGGAGGCGGGTATGTGCAAAAGAAAAATGGGTGACTCTGACTTGGAATTTCGTAAAATAATTGTTATATAACTAATCTTCTGTTATTCACACTTTCAGAAGCTACCGAGAACGCTCAAGGAGCCGAGAACGTGAACGTCCAGCACAAGATCACTACCGTGATGATAGGTAAGTCTGTGTTTAACTATCAAAACTACCTTTAACATATTATTGTCATCAAAAATAGCTCCAGTCGTTCTGCACGTCCACGAAACAAGTCACCGGAACCAGTTGTCGAAGCCGCAACAGATGCACCTTCATCAAAACGCAGCTACTACGAGGAACGCTATCGATCATCGGATCGAGAACGTGAACGTGATCGCGACCGGGATCGTGAACGAGAACGTGATCGCGATAGGGAACGTGAACGCGACCGTGATCGTGATAGGCGAGAGGAGCATCGCTCAAGGCATTAATAATTGCTCAGCCGAGTGTTTGATTAAAATGGTTGCAGCAACGCAACACAAAAATAATAACACAACAAACACAACATGAACATAACTACTAAAATAACAAAACAAATTCTAAATTAACAAATTGAAAAAGATGAATCAAAATCAGCGGAAGGATGAAGAAAATTCTACAAACTAAAAATTGATGATTAATAATACATTACCATATGTAGGATAACGAATAACATAGTTTCTCCTAGACAAACCTAAACCGAATCTAAGCAAAGAAAAAAGCTGACAAACCAATAAGCAAGACTCAACACACATACAGATAGATTAACATTAACACTTGAAACAAAAACCTGCACCTTAACAACAACCAAGCAGAGCAACACCCGCAACGCACCAATAAGCAGCAACAGCAACACCGTCATCATCATCAGTAAGCAGTATCAGCAACAACTGTAGCAACCACAGTGCTTCCAGTGCAACGTTGGACATACACAAGTAGGAGTTGAAGGTGTATTGGAGCGAGCGAGTGGACGAGACACAACGGCAGTTTATAAAGAATTGTATATTTCTATTTCGGTTTATTAATAAAACATTTAAAATATATTATTAAAAGAAAAAAAAAAAGATTGTTCAAAAACTCCAAACAAAAATGTTTGTACTGTCTTTTTGTTGTATTTTCCTAGTTTTAAATTTTATATATTTAAACACACATATGCATATATACGATATTGTATAACTTTCGCCATAACTTTGTATTTTTCATGTTTGTAGTTGTCAGTTGCCAAGAATTGTGTTCTCTTTTGGCATTCTTTGTTGTTGACAACGACAAAAGTAGTGAAAATTCATCACTGATTATGATTATGATTATTCATACTGCCAAAACAGAAGCTAATTTATTATTTTCTAACTATTATAAAAACGAAATCTCAATAATTAACAATTTTTTATCATATACTTAAATAATTTGTTGTATCGCTAATGCGAAACCGTTACTAAGAAACTTTGTTCCTTTATTTTCACTTTTTTTTTTTTTGATTTGTAGCTATTTTAATGAAATTTTAGTGTACTTTATTTTGTTTGTTTTTTGTAAAATTTACAAATTGTAACTCATTTTTTATTGTAATTCATTTTTTATTTATTTAATTTTTTCACCTTCATTAGTCATTTTTGTTTTTAGCGTTCAAATAATCTTCTAATTTATGCTAAATTTAAACAAATTTTATAATTAAGCGTGTGCAAAAACGCAGTCGAAAAAGAAAGTTTTTGATTTGTTAAAAAAAAAACAGAAACGAAAATTGTGAGTTTAGATCTTAAACAAAACCAAGTTGTTGTCATTAAAAACCGATCACATCAAATATGATCTGAGCTTATAAAATGTGCGAATTATATACAATATATATTCATATATATATACGATATCTCTAGCGATTTGTTCATAGTCTAAGTTATTACAGTGCGCGCAGAGTCGAACGAATGCATGAGAATTGTATGTGTGTGTGTGAGAATGTTTGTTGTATTGTTTTTTTTTTTTAGTTTAGTTTAAGCACAACTAATACTAAATTTTTAAGGAGCTACAGTTACTAATAACAACAAGAATATGCCACCTAGTCATGAATCGAGTGTTGCGTGCTTTGACTGAAACATTGTAAAGCACGAGTGACTTTTTTAAACAAACAACAACAAAATTGTACATAGCGCATAAATGTTTGATTTGTTACAATATTTTTTTAATTATTATTATTATGATACTTTATTTTTTAGTTGTAAATATTTTGCTAAAATCTAAACACGCCTTGAAATGTGTTCTGGGCTTTGTTTAATAACACACTAGTTAGACTTATAATGTATGACCTTTATTTTTTTAGAGTTTCGGATCGTTTTACTGTGATTTATGAGAACTGTGATAACTAAAAGCCAATGTTCAGACAGTCTAGTAAATTTGATACTTGCAAGTCTTACTCAGAAAAATATTTAATAGAAATTTTAACATTAGTTTAATTATTATTGTTGTTCTTCGACAATTTAATTTGAACTTGGCTTTATTTATTAAAATTTTTAATGCAAGGTATAACTACAAGACTGAAATTTGTTCTTAGACTATAAGTGCTCAAAGCAATAATATTTGTTTCAAGTCGAGAAAGAAATATATGCAAAACGATTGTATAAAAACAAAACCTATACTTGCGCACAATTTTTCACAACGTTTAATGCAAAAACTTCAAAACAAAAACCATACATAAATATAACTTTGTTTTCCCATAATATATTTTAACACCGTAATACGTTCCCAAACAGAAATTGTGTGCTTCGATATTTCAGGCTCTTAAGATGTAAGCAATTTATTAAGTGCAAAAAAAAAAAAATAAATAATTTTGAAGAGTTTAAAAATTGCCTACAATAAAAACGTTTGAAAAGTAACGTTTATACTCGAACGTCCGTTCATTCTCTCTTTCACTCTCAGCGGCAGTGTTGCCAAATTAGTCATTTGGTGGTTGTTTTTGGACATTTTTCCAACTCGACAGCCAATAAAAATGTCTCCTAGCCAACAGCAACAATTTTGTGCATTTTTAATGATGTCTCGACATTGCCGTAAGTTTTGTGTGTGTGCTAAGTTCTAAACTACTTTTTAGGCGAAAGAGAAAGAGCGAAAATGGGCAATCTAATCTGCATAACGTAAATCATTTTTAAGAGTCATCCATCCCTCACAGACATTGATTCGCGAGTTTTGGCTTACCAGTAGCCAAGATTGAAATGGCTCAAATACGCCTTATATTTTAAGCAAACATGTGCGCACAAGCAATGGCGCCAATTTTCATCTTCCCTGTGTCGTCACACAACCGAAATGCTATGTAACGCGAGGCAACATAGGCGAACTTAATATGAAACGTCAACCGGTACACGCTTGGCGGTCTTTAACCAGAGCGAGTAGATATGCGCGTAACGATAAAAAGTTCATGTCCACGCCGAATATACTGCGGTGTACGCCAAATCAATACTGTTCCAACGGGCTTAGCAAATGGCTGATATTAAAATGCTCAACGGGCGATCGGGTGTGACGAATTTTTTGTGTGACTAACAATATTTTAACTTTAAGTATAAATTATTATTATGTTGTAATGCAAAGCTATTACAGGAAAGTTGTAAATTGCAGTTATCCCATTTTTAACTTTATCAAAAAGAGATGATAATCTTTAAATATATCTTGTATAGTTAATGTGTTTAATGAATAATCAAAAAAAAAAATAAAATCATGTATTCATTTCATTTTTGTAACTATCCTGTGGATATGGATGACAAAACGTAATGCCGGGACCCAAACAGGATGCAAAGCCCATGAGGAATGGCAAAGTGTTTTGTTCATAAACGCCGGTAAAAAGATGTGCCCAAGGACCTGTTTAAAAAAATAAAAAGTGTTTTTGTTTACGAAACCATGACTGTTACAAATGAAAGCCTTACCATTTGCGTAGACTGCAACATCGCCGCCCCCGTGAGATTCTTCGGCTAATGGCAGAGGATGTGGATACTGAAAGTCTTTGTCGCCTATTAAACCTAAATTTCTGAGATCAACGCGTTCTACTTTGCCAGCCGATGACTTGTAGAAACGCTCGTATACGGGTCCATTAGCATAAGACAATGTTGAATAAGGTAAGTTATCAACCTCACTTAATACAGAATTAAGGCCTGTAATGCTATTGTCAACATCGGGATAACCACTGATTGTCATGGTATGGCCATGATCGGCGGTTACGACGATCAACGTGTCCCACGGATTGGTCAATTGCCGTGCACGTTTGATGGCACGCGAAAATTGAACTGTCTCATCAAGGGCCTTCTTTGCCTTTGTCTCATGATGACCGTGATCAATGCGACCGCCTTCAACAAAAAGGAAAAAACCATTTGGATCTTTTGAAAGCAGTTTGATGGCCGCTTCTGTCATTTCCTGCAACTTTGGGGTATCTTCGCTTGAGTCCAGATTGTACGCCAAGTGACTGTTGTTAAACAAGCCTAGCAGATAGTCTGTGGTCGCCAAATTTGTATGAAGCAACTGTTCACGATTGTAGATTACCTCGGCATTGCCGGTCTTATATGCTTGCCACTCATCAATAAGATTGCGACCATCCATGCGTTCACCAATATTACCGTAGAAGTCCTCCGTATTATTGGGTAGGAACTTTACAGTACCGCCGCCCAGTATGACCTTAAAATGCTTACCAATGTCTTCCTCCATCAACTGCTTGGCTATATCTGGACATTGTGCCGGATCATGACTGAGTTTCATTACATCCAAATCACTTTCAAAGTCACGATTTGAGGTATGCGCATATGTACCCGCGGGACTGGCGTGCGTGATACGTGTGGTAGTCACTATGCCAGCCGCTTTACCCGCCTTCATTGCCCACCTGGCTATTGAGCTAAGTTGATTCTGCGCCAATTTTGCGCCTGCACAATCATTAAGCGTTACATTAGCCGATACGCCAATTGTCATATAATTGGCTTTAATACCGGTCAGATAAGCAGAGGCGGTGCAAGCGGAATCGGCCACTTGCTTGTTGACGCAATACGTCTAAGGTAAGCAATTGGTGAAGAGTTAAGCCGCTGCTGAATTTAAAAGGCCAGCTGACTTACCTTGGACAAGCCGACAAATGGGAAGTCTTCGAATGCGAGTTTGTTACGTTCCCCTACAACACCACGCATTTGACCATCATAGATGCGACTCGCCGTCACTGTCGGCACAGACATGCCGTCGCCGAGAAAAAATATGACATTTCGTGCCACCTGTTGATTGGGGGGCTGCGTCAGTTTATCATACAGTGTACGTTGCGCGTCATTGAACCAAAAATCTATGGGTTTCAATCTATTTGGCGTCTGTATATTCCATGTATGTTCATCTGTGGACGGACAAGTAGTAAATGTGGCACTATATTATCTTTTTTTTTTATTAAATCCAGGTTTTTTTATTTCGAAAATTTTAAACAAATAACTCTGCACACATGTTTCTCAATGTCTTTGTTTGAACAATACTTTTTCAGAACTCAGCTTTTAATTAAACTTTATTTGTGCTTGTGTTGTTGTTTTATAACTGTAATATTCTTATTTTTTTAGCACAATTAGCATTCTTGATAGCCATTGATCACGTACCTGTTCCAAAAAGGAACTGACAATGGCCAAACGCGATAAACTGGAAAGCGAAAGTTGCCCAAAATGCATGCATCTTTCACTAGAATGTCGCAGTATTGTGCTGGGAATTGGGTCTGAACGTGGCGACGACAACTGCTACGCGTTTTGACTGCGAACCGACTAAGTAGAATCTTTCGTTGCAGCGACCTTAAATACTCAGACGTGTTGGCTTATTGATGGCGACGGAGACGTAAATGTTGAATCGTTTCGCCCTTGTTTGAAATTCGGAAAAAGTGTTTTGTTTTATTTGGGAATTCTAAAACGCCGACTACGTTTATACAAGCATTTGCGCATTCTGAGTCGGTTTGGCATTATTGTTGCGTGCAAGGGGTTAAATACTAAAGGGTCTTTTCAAAAGCAAATTTTTCTAAATTCGTTGATCCCTAAAATATATTTTTACACAAATTTTTAATATTTCGTATGACAAAGAACTTTGCTTGACTGTTAATCTTGACCAGGTTGCTTGATAGCGTATGGAAGTGTCTAAGTAGCGTAATCGGTTTAGTTTCGATACTGGTCTTTAATGAGTTGTACGTTGTGTTGACTTATGAATAAATTAATTCAAAAATAAAATGCACTCACAAAGAGTTAATAGATTAAATTAACAGCAGTAAAATTCAAACCCAACAACAACAACAGTAGAATAATTAGGGCCGTTGACATCTCGTGGAACCGAGGCAATCCGATTTGCTTGTGCGATTAGTTTTAAAACCTGCTAAATTTTATTTGTCTGAAATATTGTATTGTGTTTGTTTACGGATTTGCATAATTTTATTTCCTACTCGTTTGTATTAATGGAGACATTTTTTTTTTGTGATTTACTTTCTCTCAATTCTTTTTGGTTTGTCTTTGATGCGCGGCTTTCTTATCAAAGCGTTTTGACGATTTTGATTGTTTCAGTGGTTTTTGGGCCATTGGGGCTTTGATACGTGTTACACGTCGATCGCTGGTTTGATGTGCGTGCAGATAGAGCACGTTGTAACATTTTACATGGAAAATCAATTTCCGTCTTATAAATTTGTGTTTATGCACTAATTTCTCAGTTTTTGCTCTTCGCTCGTTTTTTTCGAGCTTTCGAGTGCTATTTTATATTAGAGCTGTAACAATGTAAAATTTGCGGCATTTTGCCTCAGGCTTCAATGTAAAATAGCTATTAAAGGACAATTTAAAATTATCGTCTCGCATGCTCAACGAGCCGTACAAAAGTTCATTGCTACAGAACTCCACAATGGAGTACAAATAAAAATCCTTTTTTTTTTCTCACTTCTTACGATGGCAATTTTTTTATTTTTATTTAATTCAATCTTTCCTGTTTTTGTTTTTAAATTACGTAACATTTTTCGTTTTAAATTTTTTTTTTTTTACCAATTACATTTATACATCATTAGCTTCATTATAATTCATCAATATTACTTAAGTAAATAACATTTAAAAAATAATGTTTTAATCATAAGTATATATTATATATAATTAATACATATATATGTAAATTAACAAATAACAACGTTCACACACATAAACACAACTCTGCACATGCCGGAAACAGAATTTATCCTGCTAAGGGAAAACTAGGATAAATTTTTTGCACTCGTGAATTTTTTCTATTGTTTTATGTAATTTACGACACACAAAAAGAAAAAATAACAACGCTGTACAAAATTACGTTTATATATGTACAAATTAACAGTAAAACAATAAAAAAGAAATTAAGTAAAATACATAATAAAAACAAAAAACAAAAGAAAAAACAAACCGACTTAAAACTAATGTAATTTAAAAACTACCCTTTTTCAACTCTTTGTTCTTGCCCGTTTTACTTATCTCCTTTAAGTCCTCTTACCGCGTCGCTGGATGTCATGAAACATTAACATTAGTGTTTTGTGTTGTTTGGGGCGGGTTCAACATAGAGTACTACAATGCTAAAAACTACTGGAAAATGTCTTTTACGCAGTTGAATGTTTTTCAAGCGCTAATTAAGCGTGCTCCTTTTCTTTTATTGAGTTTTGTTTCTTTTTTTTTTTGTTTTTTTCTGTGTTCAAAATTTGGCAATTTCGAGTGGCAATTTTGCATTATCGCTTAATGAACGCTTTGTTTTTGTTATTTTTTGTAAATTTTTAAATTTCTTTCCATTTCATTCTATTTATTTCTTTCGAATAAATGCTGATGTGGACTTTGTGAAAACGCTTAGACGTTTTATCGAAAATATTAAACATTTCTTTTTATGTTTTGTTTTTTTACGACTACATAGCAGAGTTGCCAGAACATTTGTCTTTTATTTTATGTACAATTACATTAACTATTTTCGAAATTATGCAGGTTTTTTTTATATATTTTTTTGTTTAATGTAAATGAGAGTCGAATGCTTTGATGTTTTTTAGAACTATTTTAGATATTCTTTTTTTTTTAAGATTTTTTTAATACCAACTTTGGATTTTGACTACATACTAAAAAAATTATAAGCTCATAAATACAATGATTTCGCTAAGAACTAACTTAGAATGTTGGGACTAAGACTAATTAAAAACTAAATTGTAACTTGAAACAACACAAAAACTAAGATCTTAACTAAGTTAACTAAGGGATTGAGAGTAAGAGTTAACTAAAGGTAACTACAAAATAACGCTCGGCATTAACATACGAAATCGGGCAATTAATATGCAACGCCATTGTTAAAAAAAAAATAATTGTTTTTCAACAATAATTTCGTTTTTTTTTTATCGACAAGTTGAAGATCATTTTCATCATTATGGCTAATTACGAATTACAACCAATTTTAATGAAATTTTATTGATTTGTTTAGATTTTTCAAATTACGGTTTTCTTTTGAAAAAGTTAATTTTTTAGTTTTAGTTTTAGTTTTCTATTATTGTTAGAAAAGAATCAATTTGTCATATATTCAATATTTTTTTTTTATTTGTTTTTTTGAAAAGTTGTAGCCGAATTTTTGAATTGATAGCATTTTCTTCTTTCGTCATATTTCTACATACTTTTCATATACATAATTTTGACGTTATATATACGAAAATCTAGCGACTCTAGTCATCTGGGTCCAACCCGATTAGCTCTGCTTGCAAACGGCCCTTAGTCTTACAGCAAATTGTTAAGCAAAATACTCTCAATGCGATACGGAACTGCGGTGACATACTGGTCATAATTAATATCTTCCAGAAGGAATTCAGTATACCAATCCAAACAACGGCGAAATTGATAAGAGTACTTTGTATAACCTCGCCGGTTGCGACCTCATATAGACGCACCGATATCCATGGCAACCATGACATCCAGAATGCAAACACTAATGCGAATGACATCATATGACTAGGATTCGATAAATTTTCAGCGAGTGCAGTTGCATATTCCTTGTCATGTATCGGTTCACCCGATTTTAGTTTACGCATCATTACAAATATATAACCATAATTATGGACAATCGATATAAGGCTAGGACCTAAAATTAATATCGCTAATGTTGCGCTATACGCCGCCATATTGCCCCAGTCGAGCATGCAAATGTGCGCCATCTCATTCTCGATCGGTTTTGAATAGCCTAAAATTGGCGGACAGCAAAGCAGCGCCGCTGAGATCCATGTGAAGACCATCCAGCATTGGCATCTAAATACGAATTGAAGTGAAAAAAATTATTATCAAAAATGTTGTCAAGTACTTGTTTGAGAGAGAGAGAAGGGGAGAGGGAGAGGCAGAGAATGCGCACAGACCTCGTCTTAGTTTGCACAGTCTCATAGCGCAGTGGCTTACGCACTGCCAGATAACGATCGACCGAAATCCACATGAAAGTGTAGACGGAGACCGCCCAGAGGGTCACCTCCAGATAGCCGGTAAAGCGGCAAACGATATCGCCGTACATCCATTCGCCCGTAAGCGCCGGATACACCGAGAAGGGCACCACAAGCAGACCGCATAATAAATCCGCTATAGCAAGTGAGAGTAAATAATAGTTTATGACTTCTGTGGGACCTGAAAAGCGTACAAAGTTGATATCAATGAAAGTGTTTGAATTTGAATGAAAATTAAAAAGAGATGGATAGCAATAGAATCAAAACTGTTTACCTTTGAAATTCACATATGTAGCGATAATCAATAGATTCGATAGCACAATGGCCACGCCCAATATCGAGATGAGTACGGCTTTGGTGAGTGCCTCCACTTTGGAATTATCCTGCAGGTAGCTCATTTCCTGCATTTTTGTAGCACCTGTAAAATGAACAACTATTAGCGCCACAAAGTAACAAAAATTCAAATGCAAACAATTTCGCAAAAATTTCAACAATTAAATGAAAATCAAACAAAAAAAGAACAAAGATGCCAAAGAAAAAGAAAAAAAAAGATGAGCTCGCGCGCCTTTCACGCGCTCAGTAATGCGATAAATTAGGGCCTTGAATACCGGCGTCGTGTTACATACTCATTGCGCTAACTTCCGGTCTTACCTCACTTCCGGTCATGACGGTTAAACCGAAGCCGAAGAATAAGAAGAGCGTCGTCGCCTTCTCAGCCTTTTTGCCTTTGTTTAGTCGTGTCTATATGGTTTTTCTATGTGTGTGTGCGAATATTTGCTTATATATTTGTGTATGTTTGTGTGTGTGTGTGTGTTGCGCGCTGCCTTCACTTTCAGCTTCGCCTTGGCTCTGAGTTGCACTCAGGTGCAGCGCTTCTTCGGTTGCCTTTGGCCTTTGCTTGCTTGGCGGCGCCACCACGTCACTTCTGAGGCACTTGCCGTTGCTGTTGTTGCTGTTGTTGTCGTCACTGCTCGTCGTCTGCGGCAGCACATGCAATTTTATGCAACACGCGAAGGTCGTTCGACGAATTACTTGATTTGAATTTCGTAAAATTTTCGTATCGGCGCCTTGACTGCCCTTTTTCTATTTTTTTTATGCTCTTATTTTAGTTGTTGTTGTTGCTACTTGGCTGCATGCCAAATCGCCGTTTCGCCCTTATTGGATTTTATATGATTTTGACGCAGTTTAAGGTTAAGGATAATTGTTCTTGTAATTTGTAAATGTATGCGTGGGTTTATATTTTATTTGTATTTTATATTTTTTTAATTTTATTCTATTTTTTATTGCTTAAGTGCAACGCTTTTGCTGTGCTTGATTTGATTTGATCTTCCGTCTACTGTCATTTGAAGCTCGTTTTCGAATTTGAGTTTGTTTTGTTTTCGACTTAAAAATGTTACTTTTAAAATTTTATTAAAATTTACGCGTAATTAAAAACTACTAATTGCTGATTATTTTTCGTCTGTTTTTGTTTTTTTTAATTTCACAACGCTGATTTTATATTATTAATTCAATTATGTTTACTAATTTTGAACTGTTTTTATAGGCTAAGTTTATTATTCTTTTTTGAAAAGTTGAAATTGTATATAATTTTTTTATATAAGTGTAATTTTAATTAATTAAAACTTCGGTTTATTAGTTTTTATTTTTTTCGTAATTATTTTACTGTTCAATAATATTCAAAGTGGAAGAAATAGATTATGTATAATTAATATTAATTATTTAAATATTTGTTTTATATATAATTAATTAAATTTTACTACAAATAATCATAGCACAGCACATTGTTCTTTACTAAACACATGCGTTTTAGATTTGTTTGTTGTTTTACAATTTTCCGTAATTTTTTTTTTTTGTTGTTTTTAAATTTATTTTAAGGCTTTTAATTGCGTTTCGCGTTTGCAATTTTATTTTTTGTATTTTTTTTTTTTCAATTAATTTAATTAAATATTATTCGATTTTTTTGCGTTTCTATGATTATCTTTTTGCATGTAAGTTCTTTTTGTTGTTTTTAGCGTTGTTGTTGTTGTTATAAATATTGTTGCTGTTGTGCGCATCTGAAAATCGAAACAGAAATTTTTTGTTTTTTTTTTATTTGTATATGAAATAAACACTCATGTAATTAAATAAATCAATAAAATTACTGAACGTGTCAAGTTTGGCGTGCAAAATTTACATAAATGCGCTTAATGACATTCTGACCCAATTTCAAATGTCAGCAACATGCCGCTGATAGCGCTAGTGCTATTCAAACTGTACGACACTGAAACTGTAACCTTCTAAGCTGCATGCGTCAGCTTTGTCGCTCTTGTGTGCTCACTAACACACACACACACACACACACATGCAGTGGCATAAAAAAAGTTACAAAACTATTACGTCCTCAATATAATCAATTTAGCACGCCTTTATTTTGTCATCAGACAAACACAATCATCGTCAGCGCCATTATTATTATCATCATCACACAATATGACAATATTATCAACATCTTCAACAACATCTTCATCAACATCTTCATCATCAGCGTCATTGTCAAGTTACCTTATTATTGAGTGCCATTAGGCAGACTGGCGCCGTTGCTTTTAGTCAACTCAAGTCCAAGTCAAGACGTTCAAGGCATGCCAACTATATAACAATTTTCTAACAGTATTTTGCTATTTGCCGCTTTAATTAAATGTTATACCTGATCAGATATATATGTGCTTTAAATTGATATTATCAGTGTTGGCGTATTAAGTTGCTGTCATTGCTGTCAATTGTAGTCAAAGTCAAAGCAATAAATTAGCGCACATTTCACCTGTGGGTGTCATTAAAAATCGTTTGTGCAAAAACACCACCAACAACAACAACAACAGCAACAACAACATATCACAGCGTTAGTTAGAACTTACATTAAAGTGTTTTACTGTTGCTGTTGTCGTTGTTGTTGTTGTTGGAGCCATAGTAGTTGACGTTGATTGCTTCACTAACGCTACGCAGGCACAGTTGTAGTCACGGATATAGCACACAGGACACAATGACGTCACTACTTTGCTGCTAAGTGTCAATATTGTGCTCAGACGATTTGTCATTTGGCTATTTTGACGTAATTTTCAACGAATTTGCAATGTCATTTGGTTTGTTGTAATCTTATGTTTGCCAACTCAGTGCGCACAGTTTGATAAGCACTGGCGACTGCTGTGAGTGACATGCGTTTTTTACCTGCCTGCGCTTTTTTTCGCTTTGTTGTTTTTTTTTTTATTATGCAAGCAACTTAAATGTTTTATTGAGTTCACTGAACTCGCTTGCATAACCAAGCACACACACACACATACACACACACATACGCATACGCTTCCTTGCGTTCGGCCGCACGCACTCATTTCATCACACAGCCACAGTTTGAAATGCCTACACAAAATGGCGCCGCTGAAGTGCGCTCGGAAATCAATAAGCAGCGAGCATGTGATTAATTATGCAATTGGCGGCGCTTCTCTTCGCTTTAAAAGACTTTTGCTTGGTTATTTTTTTGCGCTTTTCCTTTTGGGTTTTTTGCGCTTTTCAGTTTGCAAGTCTAACAAGTTAATGATTTTTTGATTGCTGCTGTGCGGCGCGTCATTCTTGTAATGATTTGACCTCATTACTTGAAATTATGCCACGGCTGGTGGGGGTGACTGGCGGACGGTTGGGTGGTTGGGCATTTGAAATCTATAAAAAAAAGCGAGCGACCGGAAACTGTCGTAAAACACGTTTTCATCGTGTTTGGCTTTTATTTAATTGAGCAGGCGTTGAATTTGACCGCTTGCTCGGCTGACATTTGCTGGCTTGAGGGGTTGAGGGGCTGTGTACTGTTTGCTGTGTGCGCCATTTTGAGGCGTGTTGCGTTTCCGTTTGGCGAACGAAAGTTGTTATTTTGCTTGCGTCAAGTTTGGCAAAAACGGAAGTGAATTTTTGATGTTTAATTGAAGCAAAGCAAAGGAAATGACGGTGCCTAAAGCCATAATGGTGGTTGTTGTTGTTGTTGTTGGCATATTTGTTGATAAGTAATTTTATGGCAGCTGTGTTTGTTATTAAGCAAAAGCAATAAAAGTGCACAGTTACAGTTAACAGTTAAACGAACGAACCGGAAGCGTGACAGTTTTACGCTAGTTGGATACAACCGCCATTTTGTTTTGGGCATGAGCGCCTAACAAATATTTATGTATCTATGCGTGCTTGTGGCTGCTTTTGTATGCGTGTGTGTGTGTGTGTGTTTGTGTGTGGTGGTACCTTTCAGTGATACGCACACACACAGACGCAATTGTAATGAATATGTAACAGGGCAACAAATGAGGGCAGCCATTTTCCAAAGCGTTTCATTTGTTTAAGCCACATGTGGCTGCTACACACTGGCAACGCTAGTTCATCATGGTATCGTGGGGGCGGCTGTGGCAAGCGGGCAAAGCATAACGTTTAAGTTGACAGCAAGCGTAGCTAATAAGAACGTCGAACGAACGTAATGTTTAATGCTTTGTTGTGTGCGTTGACAAAAAAAAAGAAGAAGAAGAGAAACACAACAAAAATGTATATTGTGTATTTTCGAAATCATGTCATGCCGTTCATTATGACATTGGCTTTATTTATTGCGCATACGCCACGTGAGACCATCTTATTAATGTCAGCGGCATATGTTGTTTATTTATTTGCTGCTTGTTGTTGTTGTTTGTTGTTTTTGTTTTTCTTATTATTGATTTTGGTTTTTTTTTTTTTTCGAAAACAAAATATTGATTCCTGTCGTAGAAGTATGAGACACACACACACATACATGTGCATTACTTAAGTTGCTTTTGTAAGAATTTTCAAGGCGAAATTGTATAGTTTAAAACGTAATTTAATTTCGTTAAGAGTCAAGCGTTGTGGCCCGAAAGGCGTTGTTTAACTGTTCGGCAGCAACAACCGGCACACATGTTGTATACGTAATTGCAATGTTAATTGGCACGTGTGAACAATAGCGAGAAGCCCTTAGAGTCCAAGCGACGTTGTTATTTATAGCAAAACAAAAACAAATAAAAAAACATATGGCAGCAACAATTTGTTTGCATTTAAAATGCAAACGCCAACAGGACATGTTTACACACACACACACAGGACCTGAGCGAATGAAGCGTGCATGATAAGAATAAATATGTGTAAAAAAAGGAAAAACCGAGTGTAAAAAAAAAAACAAAAGCGCAGCCTTGAAAAAGTGCTACTAAAAATAGCATAAATTGTCGAGGAAGTCAGTTGTAAGCGTTAGGTGGAGAGAGGGAGAGGGAGAACGAAAGTAAGATGTGAGTCAGTCGGCATTATAAATAAAATAATGGTACGTTTGCAAAAACTGTAAGCAACAAAAAAAAATGTAAAAGGATGTGACTGAGTTTTTGTGACATCATGTGTCTGTGTGTGTGTGTGTGTGTGTGTGTGTGTGTGTGTGATGGTGACAAATGTTTATATAAGACAGTGTGCAAAACGAAAATACAATAAAGACGAATTCAAATGAAAAGTGATGTTGTAAGTAGCACGTGATCATGATGTTGCTGCTGCTGATGATGATGATGTTGCTGATGATGATGTTGTTGGCAGTGATGACGCAGCTTTGAGGCCAATGACTGTAGACGCTGGCGACATTGATGTCGTCGTCGTTGGCCATGTCGTGTCGCTGCAAGTAGCGTGAGCGCAGCCTATTTATGTGCGTTCATTTCGTGAGCGTCCTCGTAAGTTGTTGTTGTAAAATTATGACGTGCCTTGTTTGTTTTACTTTTGTTTTTGTTTTTTTCGCATAGAGAAGTCTCACATTTAAGCGCAAATTATTTTACATCACGCTGTCAACATGTGTCGTTGCGTGTGCGCCAAGTTTGCTATTAAAACGGGTGATAAAGAAATCCCAAGCAAAATATAACTCCTCTTTGGCAAACGTTTTCGGTCAATTGACTTTTGCACAATGCCAAGTTTGTCTGAGGCCTGTGGCGGCGCAACTTAATGTCGCCCGAAAATTACCCAAAAACGCGACCGCAAATAAAAATGCGTTGCAACTCATTTTGTGCGATTTTTCTTAGCTTGTTTTTTGTCTTGGCTACTTTATTTGAGCTGTGCAAGTTTTTAATGAGTTTTGTTGTTTGGCCGCTAAAAATAGCACAGTCCTTTTTGCCTCGTTATGCTTTTTTGTAGCATAAACTTAGGCTGAGTTTGCCTGAACTCATGACGACATAAAAGTTGTCACAGTTTCGCATTTACTTTCGTCCCTTTGGCAACGCGCATAACTGTTTATGTGCCATTGATTGTTGTGCGTCCCAGCGTTGTTGGTTTGGTGGCTGTTTTGCCCATGAAAGTGAAAGTCACGAACCTCTTTTTGTGTATGTTTGTGTGTGTGTGTGTGTGTGCTCAAAATGGCTGCCGCACAACTTTTCAATTTCCACTTGAAAAGGTAAAAAAGCCATTAGAATTTGATTGTGGCATTATTCGTTTTATCTCCTTTTTTACTTTTCTGCGTGCTTGAGTGTTTGATAACGAAATGAAATGCGACGAGTGACGTCAGAGCACGAGAAAAAAAGAAAAGGCACAACGGTAATGGTGAGCCTTGATTTAAGTTGGATTTGCTAAACTTTGGTTAGAAGAACTTTTTTTTATTATATTTTATGCATGCTCAACTTTTCAAGGCGACTCGTTATATTTTTATAATACTTGCCGCGCTATTGGCTTTTATTCAATCCTTGCAAATATTGAATTGTCGTTCTTTTGTATTGCCTTAAAAACCCTTTTGAAATTCACTAATTTTTTTTTTTTTAATTTACCAAAAGTTATTTGAAACTTTTAATTTAGCAAAGCTTCACTTAACGCACAACAAATCGCTGCTGACTAAATCGATTCCTTCATTAACGTTCTTCTTTGCCACAAGCCACCGCATGTAACATGATGCGTCAAATTGGCTAAACCGAAAGGGCCATGATGCTCGCAAGCCAAAACCGAAACGCAATTAAGTTGGCAAAAAAGCAAAGCCAAACTTTTGTCTCTAATGCGAAATCAGCGTTTTTTGTATCTGAGTATGCCCTTCTATAATGCTTTGCCATAAATCTTCTTCGTTTTATACTTTTTCATTCATTACAGCGAAGCGTGAAGGTCATTTGCACGCTTGGCTGCCTCAAGAGTCAAATTGCAGCAATTGCATTTAACGCATTTAATGCGTTGGGCAAACAATGCGTATACGTAATACAATAAAACGAGTCTGCTTTGATATGCAAAACTGCAAATGCATATGTCAACGTGTTTAGCTGCCATTGTTGTTAGTTTTGTGGCGCTCATTGTGGTCTAAACACACACACACACACGCACACACACACACACAGACTTGGTAAGCCCGCAGACATCAATCAATAATAGCAAAATAGTTCAATTGCCATCAATACGTGCATGCCTTGCACAATACGTTGCCGCAACGTAACGTAACGTAATGCAACGTAACGTAAATTCGCTTAGCTAGTCGCCTGCTGCCGCTTCACTTGACATTCAACCATGAAACATTCACACAGACAACATTTTCAATTTGTCAATTTCGCATTTGCCCTCTGCTATCTCTTTCGCGCACACACGTTCACTTTGATTGATAAGCATATGTGTAATATGACTTTGCGGTTCAGTTCGGTTCGGTTTTGTTTTAGTTAAAGGTTTTCTTTTTGTTTTTGTTTTTGTTTGCTTGTTTATTGTTTTGTTTTGTTTTGTATAATCGACGCCTGCGAGGCCGCGCCATGACCGTTAGCGCAGACATGCAATGCGCTACAAATGCTCAAACAGTTCACTCACGACACACACACGACTCACAGCTCACGGCTTGCTGCTCATGCTATGCTTTCAATGTATCCTTGCTACTTTTTCATTAGAATTTATTGGCGCTTTCATTGTCAGCCAGACACACGACTTCTTCATGACATTGCCAAATACTATTGCGCTTTATTTGTTGTCTGTGTGATTTGTGTGTTGAATCTAAATTTCCTCTTCGCTTAAGCAACATTTTGACATACAAGCAATACTCATGCTGCGCAGAGCTGAGCTGAGTTTGCAGTTGATTTGCCGTTGATGTGGCAACAGTTTACGACAAGCTCGTTTTCATTAATGTCTGTTTGCACTTGCACGCTCGCTGCGTATCTCTGTGAATGTATCTATAGTGTTGTCAATGAGTGTATGTCACATTTACGCTAAGTGAACTATTCAAGCGCACAAATTGATGCGTTTACCGTTTGGCATTTGTAGCTGAGTAACTAAGTGTGCTTGCTTGCTCACTGTGTGTGTGTGTGTTTGTGCAACCGTTGTTGGTGAGTCAAGTGGCGTCAAAGTAATTAACACAATTTATATGCGTCTATTGACCTAAGCGTGTAAATTCTTTGCTTTGGCATGCAAAAGTATCTCTGACCAAGAAAAATGCTCTACGCGCGATTTATAAATAAACTTAAGCGATAAAAAACAAAAACAATTCATGTCGCACGTTTCTACACGTCTCATTGCTGACTTGGCAGCATCATTTTCATCGTCGTCGTTGTTGTTGTTGTTTTGCTTAATGTCTTCGTCATTATAATAATATTATTTTTTGTTTTCGATTTTATTTGTTCGAAGTAGAAGAAGAAGTCTTTTTTTCTTAACGTATTTTTAGTACAGTTCATGTTTGCTGAGCTCACGCGTCGCCAACGCGGCGTAAACAGACATGCCGACAGACAGACAAACAAAAATACTACGACTCAACGTTTAAGCAAGTTCCGAGTGATTTTGCTTAATGTTCTAGATACTCATAACATTACTAAAAGCGCACAGACACACACACACACACACATGTGTGCTTATATAATATTGTAGTATATCGTAAAAATGTCTGCGTAGATGTTTGGAAATTTATCATTTGATGCGTATCAGTAACAGCTGAAATATCTCAAGATCTTCTATGACTATAAGCAAATTTGTTTTTATTTGGTCAGTGAACTTAGACGGGTTATTAGTGGTAACAGTTTCTGCAAATCTTTATGTGTGTCGAATTTAGCTTACATTTCTTTAAGGCATACTTTAAGGTACTTAGAAACGCACAAGTCTATTGCAAAACTAACCTTAAACTCGTTTGCACTTTGCCTCGCTTAAGCAACTCTTCAGTTTGCTTGCACAAAATCAACTTAAGATTTCCTAAAGCAAACGCCAGTAGCATACAAGTACTAAACGTGATTTCCGCTTTAAGCAAATACCTTCTCGCAAGCCGATATTAAATAATGTGGCCAAGGCAACGCACACACACACACAAGCGAATTAGTCACGTTTCGATTGACGCACTCGATTATAATTGAATTGTGCGGCATGTTGCAAAAACGGGCAACCAAGCGTGTAAGCAGTGAGAAAACAAACCAAAAAAAAAATGAAAATAATCATAATTACATAAAAAAGAAAAAAGGGAAGTGTGCAAAAAGGCGCAGAAGAAAACAATTACATTGTTAACGCTCGGTTGCGCAAAATGGCCGTTGTCCACGGCAAGCGACAGCAGCAGCAGCTTCTCGAAGCATGATAACATTGCAAAATGGCAGCGAGCGAGCACACCCGACCGTCAGGAAATTACGATGGCAGCCTTGAAGTATGCAATGCAAAAAAGAAATTGTTGTTTTTCCTTTTTTTTTTAAATATGCAAAGCAAGTGGACAAAGCGAGCGTGTAAGCAAAGTACATGACACGACAGGACATGAATGTTTCGGATGTGCGCGAGAGTGTGTGTCTGTGTGTGTGCGTGGTGCATGCAAAATGCATATGAGATATTTTGCAAATGTTCGCTGGGAAAATTGAAAATATAATTTACTTGTAAGCGTTGTGGCAGCAGAAAAGATTACATACTGTTAAATAATGCAAAAACCAAACCGGCCTTGAAAGTAGACAAGCCAACACACCACACACACACACACACACAGTCACTTTGTGTGTGTGTGTGTTTGTGTGTGCCTTGCCCGACTTACAAAATTGAAATGCTGTGAAAAAAAAGTTTTTTAATTAAAAAACGAAGAAGTATAAGTAAAAGTAAAAGTTCCAGTTGCGTTTAAATATCATGCTTGGGAAACGTGCAAGGTGTAGAAAAGGTGTTCTTCATACTTTTGTAACTGTGTGATCGATATTGAAATTAATTTTTTTCTTTTGTTTTTTGTTTTTTTTTTTGCATTTACTGTCATAAATTTTTCATGGCACGACAGGCTACGACAAGAAACAGCCAAAGTTGTAGAAGAAGATGGTAACGACAACGTTGCGTGTCCTTGAGCGCACAAAGAAGACACGCTCAATATGAATATGAACATGAATAATAATAACAATAATAGATAAAGCCAAATTGATTGAGCCTGACGAATTTATGAGCGTATAAACAACTTTACGCGGCTGACTTTATCAGATGCACATGCAGTAGAACGAAAAAAAGCGAAGACGTGACAGCGTCGACAGAAGATTGTAGAAGCCTGATTCTGCATGACGGTCTGTTTGTATGTGTGAGATGAGGTGGGGGCACAACTGATGATGATGATGATGATGGTTAAGCTTGCCAAAAAGGCTTGCTGCCAAAGTCAAATTGCCAATAAAAGTATATCTTGCGCAAAGTACAAAAGCCTATAAAGTTGCAGCAGCAGCAGCGGTAGCCTAAAAGTATGCTATAAAGCGAAAAAATTGAAAGGAAAAGTAAAATGTCAAAAAGCAAAAAATATAAAAGAAAATGCTTTAATCCTGCATAAATTTAACTTAAGCGTCTCAAGATGCGCGCATGATGAGCTTTGCTTAGTACGCTTTACTTTTTCATTTACTTTTTTTTTCTTAATGGTTTCGTTTCTTTTGGTTTTCGTATTTCTTGTATGACTTTTTGTGCGCAAGGACATGTTTGACTTTGGCTTTATTTGTGAGTGTGCTTGTGTTTCTGCTTGTGCTTGTGTTAAATATATTTGCTCAGCTTTGCGTGCAAACATGCTTTTTGCTATTTTTTCACTCGCTCATCTTCTTATAATAAAATATACTCGCACAAACATTTATATATATATATATATCTATATGTATATATGTACATATAAATAAATACGTTTATCTTTAGAGTCGTTTTCGTTCTTGGCACTCATCTGGTCAGAGCGAGTGTTGGCAGTAGTCGGCGACGGCTTAGAGACGTGCGCCGAATCAGCGCCACAAAGCAAAGCATCGAAATAACAGATAAAGTGAAAGTATACAAAATACAAAGTAGAAGAAAAAACCAACAAAAAATAATATATATATACAAAAAATGGTAGAAAGAAAGCCATGAAAGATATTTTTTTCGGGGGTTGTTTATGTTTTCGTTGATTTGCTTGATTTCGATTTTTGTTGAGGTAGGATGCACGAACAAAATGTTTGTATTTGTTGTTGTTGTTGTTTTGGCTATTGAACGAAGCACAATTCGAAAATGCCTTCGGACGCGCCGATGGAGATTTTTTCACAAGGTGTGCCGCGCCAAAAAGCACATTTTTGTATTTTTATTTTATATATAGCAAAGCGGCATCGTATACCGATGTCTTTGGTTTGTATGTGTATGTGTATGCGTGTTTGTTTGTGTGCGTAAGCCTTTCGATTTGGACTCACCTTTTTCGTTACTATAAATTAGTTAGTTGTTGTTGTTGTTGTAGTTGTAGTAAATAGTTGTTGTTGTTGCTGTTGTTGTTGTTGCTGCTATTGTTGCTGCTGCAATGCCTGTAAAATGTTATCCATATTTTTCATTCGCTGATTTTGTCATTTTCATGTGCCAATTCTTGTTACATGCTCTGCATGCCTTTTATTGTTGTCTGCTTTTTGGCGCCTCATTAACCTTGAACTAGATTTTTGTTGTTGTTATTATTATTATTGTTGTTGTATTTTTTGTTAGTTGTGTGGGCGTCAAGTGTTGTGGAGAGAACAATTTATACAATTTATATAATAATAAAATAATTTAAAAATATTTTCAATTCAACGCTTATTTGCATTTTACTTTCGCGTATACTTAATATTTAAACGCACATTTCCGGCGGCTTACGCGTCGTATGCTTAATCTTTATTTATTATTGTGCTTTTGTGTGCATACGTAAGAATGTCGCTTGCTTTTATGTCTGCTTAAGACATCAAGTCACATTGAGCGCGCATAAATTACGCGCAACAATTCTAATACACATATTAAGCATACGCCGTGTTGCTGCACGGTTTAATGGCAAGTCTCATTGATAAGATAAAATTTTAATATTAATTGATTTGATTTTTTTTTTTATCGATTTGGTTTGATTTTTCGAAGTTTGCTTAATGATTTTTAAACACTTTGAAAAAGTACACTTTGCAAAGTTTTCAGTTTTCAGTTTTTGTTTTTTTTTTGTTTTCTTTTTTTGTCAAACACACTTCGCCTTTTGACAGCTTCACGTGCTGCACACGTTACTGCTGGCTGTGTTGCCTGTCATGTTGCTCGCCAGCGATACGCGCAACATTCTATGCTATCTTTGCGACGTGCACGCTCTCCAATCTTCACGCCTAGCGCTCTCTGCGGCAGCACTTCGCCCTTCGCACTACTGCCTGCTGCCTGCCTGAAGGACTGCTGTCTGCGCCTTTGCTTGGCTCTGTGTGTGTGTGTTTGTGTGTGTGCGTGCTCAGTGCAAACGCACTGAAATATTTTCCTAGACAAAGTTGAACCTAACAATTTGAGACAGCAGTCATGCTTGTGACTTGTTGGTTGATACGTTTCAGCTTTGGGTTTGGTTTGGTTTTGGTTTCGGATTGCCCTGCAGCTGAGCTCAAAATTTATTATATCAACTTTTTTTCTGCTCTATACTGTTTGGTTCTTTTGTTGTTTGTTCGACGTTGGCACACAGTCGACTTAACAGAGTCTTGCGCAGGTGTGTGCCTTGGCTTTTTGTTGCAGGATAAGCGTTTTTTTTCTTCTTCTTTTTTGCTGTTCATGCTCATTCACAGTCAAATTCGAAATCAATTTTCAGCCTTTTTGTGTGTGTTTTTTTTTTGTTGCTTTTATTTTACACTTGAAATGAAAATGTGTCAGACTTGTAAGGTTTTTCCAAGTGGCACTGTTACAAACAAAAAAAAACAAACGCCTGCCTGCCTGTTTTTCTTTTTTTTTTCTTTTTTCTGTGCTTCACTTTTGCTTTGCTTTTCTTTGCTGGCGCTGCTTGTGATTTTGCTGCTGCTGCTGCTGGCACCGCTCTGCTGCTGCTGCTGCTGCTGCTGCTACTTCATGCGTGTCTGTCGCACTGTTTTTGCCACGCTGACTGACTGACTGACGGCAACTGTTGGACGCCCGCACAACTGAACCGCTAGAAATCTCGATATCAACTGAAACAAGAACTCGGCCAGCCACAGCCACAGCGACAAAGTAAAGGCGAGCGAGCGCTGGAAAATGCTTCAAGCAAAGGCGTAGGCAGGCAATTGTTGCACAGGGGCGCTCTTTCATTGCTAACGCTTGCCTGAAATGCTTACGCTCCTGAAATTGCTGTAGACTGAGCGCGAGAGCGGCCAAAGCTGAAAGCTTTTGCTAAAAAGCGTTGCCTACTTTTGTGCGCTGCCGTTTGGCATTGAGTGCTGAACATACAATTATACAAACAAATCGTGTAGAGTACGTGTGTTTGAGCTGCCACAGCGGCGGCCGCTGCTGCTGCTGCTGGCTGCGCGGGCTGGCGTCGGCGCAGTAACGAAAACTGTTGATGGGAAAGAAAAGCTTTTTACGCACATGGTTTTTGTTTATGTTTGAAGCGAGCACAGCAAACATACGCACACACATGGCCTCTCGCTCGCACTCGCACTCATGCTTGTCACTCATAAGCAAGCATACATAAGCAGACATAACATACTTTTAGGCTTTGTTTTCTTTTTGCTTATCGCTTTTTATTTCAAGCACAACAAACATGAATTTTTGTCCAACTTTTAATGCGAAATCACTTTTTCGTTTCGATTCGATTTTTTTGAAAGTTCCTCAGTTCAGCTTAAATATTCTGTATGCCAAAATTAAAATTTTCTCTTTTAATTTACACTACCCACTCAACTGCCACGCCCCACGCTAACGCCCATGCACTAGACCGCTGCGCGTGCGACGCAACTCATTAATCTGCTCGTTGACTTGCGGCCGCAATTCTGGCGGATTCTTCATGTACTTACTGACCGTCTGTATGATGTGTCGATAGATCTGATGGTCTCTGTAGGCGGCGCCCGGTCGTCGTTTCTGCGGCGGCCTAAAGAAAGCATAGTTGGCTAGCCATGTATACCTCATGCTGAAGCACTTACCGCTCCTGTGCGCGTTGCAAGATATGTCGACGTTCTACAATCTCTGAGCGCCGTCGCCGATCGGACAGATAGAAATAAGCGCATATTGCAATAATAATGGCCGCACATGTATAGACAATCCAACTGCAATCGATGAAGCTGTAATACATGCAAATTTGTAATTCCCATTATTTTTTTTTTTTTTTTTTGTTCTTACAACAAAAATGACTTGTTTAAATTTTGCCAAAACTGCGAGGCATGTTCGGGCTTTGCATGATTGAATGTTTGCCAGAAGAAGAATGAGTATGAATACATTTCGGGCCAATTATTTGAGCACGGTCGACGTCGGCCTGATGCTGGCGCTTTGATTCTACCGGTTGAGTCACTGCAGCTTAACGAAAATGATGAGCTTGATTTTGTCGTTGAGTTTTGATCAAATTTATTCTGTTTGAAGGAAAACGCGCACAATAGTTTTTTATTTTTGTTTTTGTTTTGTTACAAAATATTTATTACACTCAAAAATTTCAAATATTTTTTTTTATTGTCAAGTTTGCTGTGTTTTTTTTTTTATTATTTTTCCTGCTTTAATTTTTTTTTCTTTATTTTCTTTAATTAACGCTTCATATACAATTTTTTATCTTAAGTACTCTTATGTTACATAGCGTCACATGACACATACGGCAATTAGCAATTAACTTTTCTAGTTCACATGCTAGACTGCCGTATGTGTCTGGTGGTTCGCTGTAATTTGGTGTACTTGGTGTCCCAAATGACTCATCTGTCAGCCTGTCTTGCATTCGACAACAACAACTTCCGCCTCAGAAGTGTTGAACAAGTTGCTAAAACACATGCCACACGTTTCTCACATGAGCCTCAAAAGCGCAAATATGCTAAAGTTATCCTATTTGAACAGGTGGAAGTTATTTTAATTAGCTTAATAAGGCGTCAAGGTCAACGTCATTGTTCGCGCGAACAATCGATCATTTGCTACTATCGAAGTTGTTTTTATTTTTATTATTTTTATTTTTTGTCAATGCAGTCGAGACATGTCAAAGTGTATTGCGCTGTAAGTTGTTGTTTAATGATTAAAATAAAAAAAATAATAAAAATACAAATAAGCTTCCGACAGCGAACAACGTCAACGGCTTTGCTAATAAATTATTGTGCATTGCAATTGATATCGTGATTAGCAACATTGCAAGGCGCATCTAACTACAACAACAATAACGACAACAACAACAGCCGATGATTAACAACATTGCATGGCAGTGAAGTTGAAGTATTTTTGGCGAATGTTGCGCAGCGTTGAAAATTCAAACTGTGCGCGAAAAGAAACAAATAAATGCCAACATGACATTGCATATTGCTCCAATTTAATAAAATATTGTCGGTTTTAACGGTTTTTGAAAACCGCCAGCAAAGTCAAAGCAAACGAAAATCAAACAATTTTATAGGCTTAGCGCTTCGAGCCAAGCCCAAATGGACAACAACAAGTCGAAGTTGAAGTTGGATTTTTGAGTCGATTCGAATTGAATGACAAGCATGCAAATGTAAGCGCACTTTTAACAGGACACACACAAGACAACATTGACACAAAGCGTGCGACAGGCAGACGGACAGACTCACAGACAGACGGCCGGACATAAGGGAACAGCACACGAAATGAGCACAAGTTCTTGACTTCTTTGGCGCGCTTGTGCTTTGTGTGTAAGCTTTGTGTAAGCAAAGCAGTCATGAAACATAAAAAAATCGGAAAAAAAATTCAAAAAAATAAAACGTATTTTTATTTCGGGTTTTCAGTTTGTCATTTATTTATGTGCCAAGTGTTGTTCGGCCATACGAATTTATGTTAAAGTCATTTGCCGCATGCAACACACACAGAAAATGTTCTTTGCTTTTGGCTGCTTTGTACGACTACCCGCTGTGCGCTTCGGCTCACTGCATTTGTGTTTGTATATGAAATAAAATTCAAGTTAAAAGATCTAAACAAGTCTTCGTAAAGTATATGTTAATAAACGCCCTTTTGACTAATGAATGAGGCATGAAAACGCGCTGCCGCTCAAAGTGAACCCACACACACGAAAAAATGCGTTAATGAAATGTTATCAGCAACTAATGAAATGCAAAAGAGCGCAACGAAATGAAGGCGTTTTGAACGCATTTATTTAATTTCCACTCAGACAAAAAAAAAAAAAGCTTATAATCAAAACTGAGCCGCTGAAGGCTTATCATGTGCGATAAGTAGCCACGCTAGATGTGTGCGTGTGTGCGTGTGTGTGTGGGTGACATGAAACCCGAGCAACAACTACTCAAGTGGCAAGCTAATGTTCGAAATGAATCGATGATGGTCGAAGAAGCAAAGAAATCAAATAAATTAATAAATAAAAAAAGAGGCGATAATAATAAATAAAAAAAAAAAATACAGTTTAATGCCTTAACGCACAATTAGGCAGACAATAAAAGCGTAACGGAGTAGTAGATACTTTAAAGGGCGCGCAATGTTGCAACTAATGCTTGCAACAGCAACAGCAACGACTTTGAAATGAAATACTTTCATTTCCTTGTCAAGTACGGGCAAGTTGCCTTATTTGGTTATTGTTTGCTGTCAACATTGGTTAATGAAGCAACACACACACACACACACATGCAGACAGTCAGTTTGTCTAGAATGCAACACAAAACACAAAAAGTAACTTGCATAAGTTGCATGCTTGTCCATAATCATAAATAGCTTGTTGTAAAATAACTGCAGCTGACAGTAACTGTCAGACTCTGTGGCAGAGACAGAGACAGAGACAAAGAACTGCAAGAACAAGCACAAGAAGAAGAAAAAGTTGCAGTAGCTACGCATTTGTGCATACATTGAAGTTCGTATCTGAACATGGTCATGGTCACAAAGTGGCTACGTGAATAAGTCATTTACCAACATCATTCATTTATGTTAATTTATGCACTTGCACAACACTCCAAGCGACGACAGACATGACTTCAACTCAAAGTGGCAGCAGCAGTGACGGCAGCAGCAACAAGTATAAAAAGTAATGAAACAAAAATGTATCTGCTTGCAATGTCACTAAAGTGTGCTCTTAAATGTCCATGGTCAGGCGTCAATTGCAACACTTTATTGTATTCCACACGCATTTCAAGCCACTGTGCGTGTGCATCTGTGTGTGTGTGGATGTGCGCTAGAACACAAACATGATATCTAGAAAAAAGATCATGCCGATCAAGCGTTGATGGGAAATACAAAGCGCAGTGGTAGATTAAACTACAACAACAACAACAAAGTGTAGAAAAAAACGAAAAAAAAAATAAATAAATAAATAAAACAAACAAAAAACGGAAAAAAGGTAAACCAAACAAGAAGCAAATATTTACTTAACAACTCAGCGCGATCAACAACAACAACAACAAAGAACAGCAGCCAAGAGCGCGTTCAACACACGACGCGACGATCATCGACAACGTTGCCGTAAACAGCATAAACCGCAACATGCAACGAAATGCAGCATGGCAAATAAACAAAATCCGCTACGAAAATGGGCAGACAAGTAACAACCTTAAGGAATAAAGTACACAAGATCAGCTGCAGCAAAGGTGAGTGCGTTAAGGCCAATTGGCCAAAGAGAAAAAGTAACAAGCAGAGTACTGCAACGAGTATGAACATTCACCTAAGCAAAATATCAATTCAAATCAAATCAGACAGCGAACGGTTTCAATGGTGTTCGACACGACACGAAACTTGTATGATCGAGCACGAAAAGCGAGCATTGAACATTTTCGATCGAGTAGCTTTGTTTACAAACAAATCTTGCTTGCTCATTTCATACTTAGAGTATGAATGAATGATCGTTCCGAACGAGACTCACAACATGGTCAAAACATATTCGATTAAAGCAAATAAGATCGAAAGGCTCGGTGCCTCATATGTATTAAAATAACGTATGTTATTGGCTAACCTTGCTTGACATAGACCACTGCATTGACAATAAGCTACCATATAAGTACGTTGCATTATATGCTGAACGAGCTCGTGTATCATGAGCGACCCGAACTAATGCGAACATTTCGATCATGCAAGTTGCTTGAGAACTTTTTGTTCGAGCATGGCCTGTTGCTGAACCAAAACGTACAAGCGAAGCGATTATGTTTGATCGTTCAAAAGTACGAACAACGAAAGCGTTCACGTTTGACCGTCAAATGCAGGCAGCCGAACCGAACCGATCGGCACATGCTCTTTGTATGCGACAGCAAGCTAAGCGGAAGCACACGATCGGTTTTATGCGAGTCGTGCCTAACTGGACTTTTGCGCCTGCTTGCTTGCTTACGTCTGCGTCCACTTTGCAACGAATCAGTTGTGTGTTGTGTTCTGTTGTGTTGTCAGTTATTTTATTTCGGGACAGGCAGCCAACGCGTTCGGACGCGTTTCTTCTCGAGTCTTGAGCTTAAGTGCACGCAAATCTTTTAATGTGATACATCACAGAGTGCGTGGCTAAAGTAACGAACGAATGCGTACAAAGTTCTTGTGCAAGTCTGCATCATTTACGGAAATACAAGAAATTTTGTTTACTTATCAATATTCAAGTGCTGTGTAAATACGTAAATTGCAACTGTCAAATTTATGCGAAACAAATAAAGTGCATTGCTCGTGTAGAATACGGAAATTGCCAAAATTTAAACAAATAATACAAAACAAAACCACAAATATACGAAGAATTTAATCTCATTGCGTCGCTGCTGTTTAATGTCATAAGCAAAATTTATTGTCCGTGATTGCATTTTGACATTATTGTGCTTTGATTTATTTTTTCTTACTGTCGGTTAAATAATTAAAATAAAAACATAACTGCGTGTGAGATTTATCAGCGTTTTACATATAACCGAAAATACTTTGCATAATTAAGTAATTTATACTTTTTGGTCATTTATTTTCTTGTGAAATTGTTTTCGGGTTTTCGACTTCGACTTTTCTTTTTTTGGAGCGATTGAAGCGCATAATGTAAGTTTTTTACAGCTTTTCGTTTTCGGCTTTGAACAATTTGTCTTTAATTTTATGGCCATTAATGTGAAATTCTTGGACAAGACTTTTTGAAGTTTACGAGTTTGGCAACTAAATGAAATTCTTGGACAGACCGAACGACAAATAAATTCAACCAATTAGTTATTATAACTTTTCACTTTTTGTATTTCATGCTTTAACTCAACTAATGTTATTTTTGAGTTTAGTTTGACATTTAACCAGGAAGCTTTGCACAAAGCACAATTCTATGCTGTCCTTGTAACTCACCAAGCCATTTGCACAGACGTCAACTTCATTAGCAACTTAATGAAAAATGCACAAGACAAAAGACTTTGTAATCGACGACGACAACAACAACAACGACGACGACGACGCTGAAAACCAGTTCCTGATTAAGAAGAATGAATACGTTAATGAACTTTTATTGCACAATCTTTGCAACTGGGTTTATGTACGCCCCCCCAGGTTAAGAACGGTCTGGCATCACAGCGACCACAAATGCCAGTGCAGACATTTAGTGACGCTTAAACTGTAAAATTGCGACTGTTGTATGTGTGCGTGGGTGGATGGGCGTGTGGCCAACAAATAATTGCATGTGTTTTTTTATTTTTATTTATTTTATTTTTTTATGCATAGTATTTGTAGCGCAAAAATACGCTTTGTCATGTATATTTTTATGGCAATGTTTTGTATGCAAATTACAAACATTTTCCAACTCCATAAAAATGAAGAAAAATTATAAAAAAATATATGGTCAAAACTCGCTTCAGTGCATAAAGTAATTAATTTACAAGGCTTTTTATCGTCTTCGTCTGACAGAAAGTAAAAATTATAACAAAAACAGTCATAAAAAAGCAACAACAACAACAACCAGTTTACACATGTAATCAAAACCAAAGCCGACGTTTCGCATTTTATATTTTGTAATTTTAATTTTATTAATTGTCTACTCATTTAAATATTAATTAAGTAAGTTGAACAGCTGTCGAGTTACAAGAGACTGACAAGTATGCCATCACATACATAGAAAGGAAGAGTGCAGTAGGCGCCGCTAGAGGGCAGTGCAGTGTAAAAGACAATGTCTCCCAAACAAGTTCTTAATTAAAACACTTAAAAATAAAAGTCTTTAAGAACTTTTTGTAATGAGTTCAAACGATTTGTGCTTAAGACAAATCACAAGTCGCCGCAATCAAGCGGCAACCATTAAAAGTCATTAGCAACATTTCCAATAAAGAGAATTATCATTTGCGTACATTGAAATGTTAACTCTGCGATACAAAATGTTTTTAATTTCAGTTGTGTAATGCGATTTCGTTTGTTTTTTACAAATGTGCGCGTAAAATAAACAAATGTTTTAACATTTTTTTTGCTCGATCGAATGTTTGAAATTGCTACGAAAACAATTTGTTGGTAAATGTGTGTGTGTGTGTTGCAAACTAGTTCAAATCTTTTAGTTGAAGTAGCGTGCATAAGCAGAAGCGGCAAAGCACAACCACACCCACACCTTTGGGGGGCGAAACAGTGTGTGTGCGGGGTTTTTTTTTTGTTGCTACGAAGTTCAATAAACTTTGCCACTGTTTAAGTTTATCTTTAGATACATTTGAAAGCGTATATCTTATCGCGCTTTGCAGATTTCAGCAGTTGAGTATCTTTTTTTTTTCTTATTTTGTGCCACTGCTACAGCAATAATGATTAATAATCGCTCTTGATGAAATCTGCTGTCATAAATATTTGAACGCAATATTTTTTCTCACGTTCGATAGTTGCTTGCCTTTCTTTTTGTATTATTGTATTATTTTAATATGCCAATAATTACGCAACAGCTGCTTATCATAAGACCGTATTGAAGTTTAAATTTTGTTGTTGTTGCTCAAGCATGTGCTTACATTATTGTATCTAGATACGTTTGTAGTCACAGTGACAGGCCGCACATTGACTGCTCATGTCTTCTATTGCGCTTAGTTTACTTTTTGTAAATTTTTTTTTAGGCAAAATGAGATATAAAATCAACATTTCAATGTGTGTGTGTTTACATTTGGACAGTTTGACATTTCGCATAAAAGATCAACAGCACATTTTGTGGCAAAAGCCAAAGCCACCAAAGCACGCTGAGTGCCTATTTCAAAATGTGAGTGAAGTGACATTATAAAAAATACAAAAAGCATAAATAACAACAACAACAACATTTCGGCATGAGTAATTTGCAGAAGCAAAACGTCAAGTCAGATTTTTCTTAAATGATGCTGTGCAAATGACGTGTGTATTTCAATGAGTATGCCAGACGAATCTCGCATGAATTTGTATTGGCTCATATATAATAAATATAGCAACTTTTATCAGTGAGGTATTTATATGTGAGTCATTAGCAAAAGAAGTTTGGTTCTTGCATGCGATTCATTGATTTTTCTTTGTTATGTTGCGTGACCCACTGTACAGTGATTTGGACGCCCCCAAGCAAGCATGATTTATGCGTGCAACAAAAAAAAAAAAAAACACAACAACAACAAAAAACACAACAAGAGAAATATGCTTAACATTATTTTTAGCTTGATTATTTTGGTCAGCTTTTTTTTTGACTTTGGTTTATCTGCGCCGAAGTTTTGAGTATTAATTTTGAAGCCCACACACGTTGACAAAATGCAAGCGTCGAAAGCGTTGATATTTATTTGACTCAACTCGACTCGACTTTGCATAATTCAAATGCTCAGCACAATTTAGCTGAGCTTGGCTTGGCTAATGACTTTTCGACATAATTCAACTGTTATTTGCCCCATTCAAAAGTGACTCCTTTTTTTGCGTCTTGCCTGATTTATTAATGTATTTTGATCTTTCCGCTTGTTTGTTTTTATACACTTTCATTTTCATTGCTGTGTTTATTTATATTATTTATATATTTATTTATTTATGGCGTTTGATTTGACTTTTGCAAATTGCAGACAAGGTCAAGGCGCAAGTTTGTCAACGCTCCTTCGCTGTTTTATTTTATTTTGTTTTATTCATTAAGAATTTCATATAAACGCATTTTCTACGAACTGTGTGGCAGAAGTTATTCTTTTGTATTCGTTGAATCCGTCTGCATTTTTGATTAAGCGCTCTGCCAACTGTTTGCTACCTTCTTCTAAGAAATTCAAATATAATTCTTTGCTTTGTTTCGGCATTTATTGTTGGTCAGCTCACTTTGCTTTCATAACGCGGACGCGTGCTTGGCTTGAGCAGCGGTGGCGGAGGTGGCGGCGTTGGCGAAGTCGCTTTGTGGCCAAGACGATTAGGCAAAATTAACAGTGAAGTGTGAAGGTTTGCTGGGCAGTGCGGCGCATATCACGTTACATGCATAAAAGACGCTTTCTTCTTATGAGTAGCGCATTGTTGTATTTTATGCTGACTATTGTTGCAGACAGGCTGAAATATGTTTGTTGTTTTGATTTTGTGAAAAATTAACTTTTCGACACTTTAAGTTGTATATTTATCAAATAATTATTTGACAAGCCGCGACTGCTCATATTACAAGTGCTTCAAATGTGAGGGAGATCCTGGAGACATGTACACTCTGACACCTTCGTTATTTTAGTGTATACAAAGTCATTTAAATCACACAATTAAAGTCGATTGTTTCATGTTCCAAAGCTGCTCAACAAATGCCAAGTCGACTGCTGGCTAAACGGCGGTCAGGACCACACCTGCCTGGCGCAACGAGGCGTGTTCTCCAGCGCACATATCAGATGCCATATGACAAGTTAAGTTGACAGCAACGCATTGCCAATTGGCATTAGCATGTTAATATGCTAGGCAGAAGACTTTGTTGTTTTACTTTGAAGTCATTGAATTGCTAAGCAGAAACAAAAGAGGGGCGCAGCGTTCTGTGAAGCGATACAGAAGAAATTCTAATTATGTCGATGAGGCAAATGCGCAATGAAAAAGACATTAAGACTTTAATGACGCCAATGACATGTTATAAATGCTCCACACACACACACACACAGAGAAACACATGTGAATTACTTTTTAATTTAAAGTTGTTTTTTCTTTCATATCATTTTGTTTTTTTTTTCGGTTGTTACAAAAGCTTTAATTGAAGTGTGTGAATTTATTGGCCGAAATGACTTGGAAGAAAAAAAAATAAGAAAAAAATAATTTGAACATTGTAAAGTGTTAATGCAAGCGCTCATTAATATTAATTCTACTACAACCCCTTGCAGGTTTTTCCTCTTTGTTGTTGTTGTTGCGTTTTTGGGCGCCACCAAATGCTGGCACACTGATTAATATAATAGCAAGTGTTCTTGCGCACTGTATCTAGATACATGTTCAACATGTGTTCAGCTGACAGCACGACTGATCGCCAGGCAGACAAATGCACAGACGGACAGACAGTGAGTGAGTGTATGTGTGATTGAGTGTCCAAAAAAGGCTTGAGTCATGAGCGTTTCCGCATTGCGAAATAAATTTTGAGCATACAAGCGAAATAAACGCGTTGAAATATAACTGTTCAATCAACTTTTTTTTGTTGTTGTCTTCTGTTTAAATAATGATTTTTGATTAATTTTTAAAACAATGACAACTGCAATTTTGTTCGAGTGTGTAAAAGAAATTGTGCGTTTCGAGCGTCTTTGTGTCTGTGACTTGTCGGTCTGCGCGCAGTCGACCAAGTCGAAAATTGAACGCTTTGTTGGTGTCACTTTTGAACTAAGCTGAACTGAACTGAACTGAATTTAGTAGCAATAAAACACAAAGGAATTCATAATGTGTTTAAGAATTGCATGCAGCAATGAAGGCGGCCGAGCAGACTGGCATGAATGAATGACTGGCTGAATGACTGACTGACTGCGTGTGATTGACTGCTTGTGTGCGTGCGTGTGACAGGCTTGATCCGTGAGCGTGCTTAAATTAAGTCGAGTCTATGAATTTCAATGAATATCTGTTTTAGTTTTTTATTGAATTTTAATATGCCTTTTGTTTTTGTGTTTACAGAGCGAGGATCTCACAAATCAGTCACTAAAAGCTTAAGTACTAAAAATAGCTAACAAAATAAGATGCAATACAACAACAGCAACCACAACAGCAACAACAACACACAAGTATTATGGTCCGTGCTGCTCATCGTCTGCTGCACGTTGCTGCTAACAGCGGACGTTGGCGCAAGCGAGACAGAAGATATGCAAAAAATACGCACGCCGCCACATCGACAACGAACACATTACAATCATAATCATAATCATAATCATCATCGACAACATCATAATCATAATCACCAACATCACCAACAACAACAACAGCATCATAATCAACAGCAACAACAAGCACATGTGCAACAACGCCGTCAGCAGCGACGCCTAGACACGTCGCAGCAGCTGAAGTCCGATGTGGAACTGTTGCCGGGCGTGACCATGCCCCTACCGCCGGTTGCACGCCCAAATGCAACAACAACGACACGCTTGCGACGCGTTTACAATCGTTTGCATACGCGCAACTATCATGGTCAGCGTGCGAACAATGAATGGGACTACAACTTCTATACGAATACCTTTGGACCCGCCGCGCCGCCTGCCGGCAAAGGCGATGACAACCTGCACGACGTGGAGTTCATTGGCACGGGCACGGGTACGGGTACGGGCACGGCACGTGGCTATGATTATGTGCCGCCTGTAACGCAACCGCCGACGACATTTCATCGGCGCGCGGTCATGCCCACTCTCGGCTCAGTGCCGCCACTGGTGCCCGCGCGTCGCGGTTACGCCACGGCTGCGCCACGACGCAGTGATAATGATTTGCCGTCAGCGACAACAACTGCAAGCACAACAACAATAACAACACCAACGACAACAACAACAGATAATCCTTACGAAACGAATACAATCAATCGCAATTATCCGCATGAACCGAAGGACATGGAAAGGTGAGTCAATGGGGGCGTATGATGAATATTTTATTGAAATCTTGTAGTTCTTGAGCAATCTTCAATGCAAACGGGGCGTATACGCATTGCCATTGGGTGTGTCACATGGCTATTAATTATTGTGGTTTCTACTTCTTCTTTGTTGGCCAAGCATTGTTGCTGCTTCATTGCCCATTCATCAGCCAGCCAGCCAGCCAGCATGCCAAGGTCAAGCGCTTGCCGTGAGATCAATGTGGTGTCTGTGTTGCATTTAATACGCAGTTGGCAATAAATCCAAACCACTTGGCCATAAATTGCTCAGCTCAGCTCAACTTCGCTTGCTTATCTTATCAGTCGTAAATATTACTTTTATTTCAAAATCACTTGTCTGCGCATCAACTCAAAGCGTCGCGTTCTATGCTGCAGACAAAGGCGGCTTGTTGCTATTGCTATGGCCAATTTAGTTCGCTGGTCAGCACACATTTGTCAACGTGCGCTGCAAATCGGGAAATTAGCCTCAAGGTCAAGTGGCTGCCATTCTGAGTAAGACAACTTTTAACAATTAATTTAAATCGTAGCAAATCAATGTGATGCACAACATTTATAACAATGACAGCAACAACAACAACCACCACAACAACAACAACCGCCTTGACGCCGCACACAGCGCACTTGAACATTCCAATGTGCAATGTATCTGTATCTGTTTGCTTGCGCTTGTATCTCATCAATTGCCGTTGCCGTTGTCGTTGTTGTCGTTGTAGCTCCTTAAATGTACGAGTATATCTATGAATTCTATTCGAGCGTAATTGAGTGTTGACTTTAAGTGTTGATTGTTGATTGTTGACTTGACTTGCTGTGCAGCTTCATGGCGCTCTTTTGATTGCCGCTTGTTAACACAACGTGCAGTAAATGCGCTCAGCGCTCAAGTGGGCTTGCTGAATGAAGTGAGTGGGCCTGTTGAACTTTGTTACCTTTAGCTATGTCAACAACAATAGTAATAAAAATGATTTCTTCGCTTATGAAAACAAAATCGATGAAGAAAACCGGTTGGCTTGACGTCTTGAGGGTTAGACCTAGTTAGAACTTTTGTATAAAAAAAATGTTTATAATATATATTATAGAAAACATTCACTGAAAATTTCAAGACGATTCGAAGAATACTTTTTGAGTTTTTCAACAATGAATGGCAGCCTTACTCACGCACGCCAGTAGATAGGTAAGACTTTAAAGGCGTTTTTCTAGAAACCAGTTTTCGAAATCGGTGATCACGGTAACTTAAGAATGGTTCTACCGATCGATTTACATTTTTTTCATTTATTCTATACATAATTTCTCCGGTTGAAGAAAGGATTTTTTTGGAAAATTTTTTTTTTATATACATAATTTTGACTTTGAGTGTCCGCCATTTTGTCAAAATTAAAAATTTTTCAAATCCCTTCTTCCAACCGGAGCATTATGGAATGTCGATCTTTTTTTTATTTATTGAATTCCGATGATCCTGTGATGAGTTAGAGTGATCATTGCAAAACACTTTTTTCATGTAGACACTCATTTTTAAATATTATGTATTAGAATTTTTTTCAGATCTTCTTTAAATACATATCTTTCATTTGAAGAAACATTTGGTATTAATTATTTTGTTGTGCTGGCAGGAAAATATCTTAAAAAAGAGATATTTTTTCGTGTTCCAACTACGAGTATGTCTAACACCTTAAATTTGAAGTTGGCTTTGATAAGGAGAAGTAATTGGAGTATTGATAATTGTTATAATTTCAATGGGAAGTACAGATAAATTTTATGTGTAGAAGATCGAGAAGTCTCCAACAAATCTTGAGGAAGCTTGCTAGATGATTGATTCGTTTCTTAGCGCTCTTTTAGAGAATGAGTTAAATTAGACCGATATTGCAGAAAACTAGTCTAAGCTCATCTGTTCTTTAGCGCATCTTCCACTGCCTAGAGTCCTGCCACAGCGCTGCCAAAGTCACATGACGCAGACAAAGCGAATAAATCAAAATTTCGGTAGGCGTTTGTTTGCAAATTATGACACAATTTTGATTTATGCAATGGAACTATCTCAGTCATTCATTGAGTGTGTCTGTGTGTGTGTGTGTGTGTGTGTGTGCCTAACGCGCCTAGCCTAGATGCATACACACAGCCAGTCACATCATCGCTCAACATGCCGCAGCGAAAGGTGCAACATCATCATCATTTATGCGCGTTCGCTTGCAATCATTTGCGATAATAAACGTGGGCGTTCGTTTGCGTTTGCATTTGCCCGCTTGCCAGCTTGCCAGCTTGCCCGCTGCCTTTGGCTAGTGGATTTTTCACTTCTTCTGCTTCTTCTGCTGCGTCTTATTTCTTTGCATTTGAGTTTACTTTTTTAATACTCATTTGTTTTTTTGTTTGTTTTGCGTTTATGATTGACTTTGGTGCCAGTCATGTCGCTGCGTCTGCTCATGTTGCACGTGCAGTCGCATGCATGTGTTGCAAGTTAAGCTGTGTAATGCTAAATTGGAAAAACGACTGCAACAACAACAACAGCAACAGCAACAACAACAAATATTATATTGGCATATAAAAAGTATTCACACGCAATCATTTTGCAGTTGTTGGTTCGCTATGCAAAACAAACTGCTAACGACATCGAAAGCGAATGATTCGCGGCATTTAATGCCATATTTCCTGCCACCAGCTGTTGCCACTCGACTTCGTTGCCGCTGCCACTGCTGTTGCTACGCCAGTGCTGCAGTCTTTAAAGTGTTAATCACTGTGAATGCGACTGACGCCTTTTGCGGGCTTAGTTTGTTGTTGTTGTTATTATTATTACTGATGTTGCAAGCAGTCAGCAACACTGTGTGTCTGTGTGTGTGTGTGTTTATATTTGATGATTTCAATTTAGTTGTTGCTGTCAATTTGTTGTTTTTGTTGCTATCATTTCAATGCTTGTGGCAAATTGATTGATGTGTGTGTGTTTTTTTTTTAGCTCGTTTGGCTTTGATTGCCTCTGAGTTGTTGTTGTTGTTGTTGCTGGAATTTATGTTGCTGCTTGTCGATTTCGACATATGATAAAGTTTAGTTTAATGAATTAATTATAATGCAGCATGATTTTAGTTGCTTGCAGTTGCTGTTGTTGTTGTAGTTGCAAGTTGAAATAATATTGTAATAATATTTATTTTTCAACTTGATTGCTTGTTTAATATTAAGACACAATTTTCGGTTTGTTTAAAGTCTTCTTAGGCGCTTATTAAACTTGACTTGTTGCAAGTATTTTTAGAAAAAAAAAAACAAAAAAAAAACTACAAAAATGAAGAAAAAAAAAACAAAAAAAAAAACTACAAAAACGTAGAAAAAAAAACCAACCGAACAAACTTCGTTTTTGGGTCAATTCTGACATTGCACTTGCAGATAAATGAATATTTATTTTTATTATTGTATTTTTTCGTTTGTTGTTGTTGTTGTTGTTGTTGTTTTTCACGAACAATACAACAAAAGACACTTGTGTAAAGATTTGTGCAGAGACAAAAATCTTTAAATTCGAAACTTGTCGGCCAAAATAGAAATATATAACTAACAAAGCCATGAGCCAAACATGAGCCTTGACTTCATTATTGCTGCAAACAATTGGTCGGTCACCTGAGTATTTTGGTTGCTTGTCGCTTGTTGCTTGTTGCTTGTCTAAAGGCGAACCTATTTTGACCCTACGAAATGTCGAAGTCAATGCACAAATTGGTCTTGGTCTTGTCGCTTGAGTCTCCGAGCCGTGCTTGAGTCTCGAGCACAGCTGAGCATGCGCCCGAGTTACCTCTGTGGCCGATGGTAACAAATAATAAGAAGAGTCTTGGAGCGTTGACAACCTTTCTGGTTGGCTTCTGATCAAAGAATGAATTTTATTTTGTTCTCTCTGCGGACAGAGGCTTCAAACTTATTATATGTATAACAATGTATGTCTTATATATGTATATAGTTGGTTCTGCACTTTTGGGCATAGCAACAGCTCTCGATTTTGTTTAGATTACCGTTTACATTGTCGCGAGTATGAGCTATATATCTTCTTATGTATAATAATATATGTCTTATATATATAATTGGTTCTGCGGTTAATGCTCGCTGTTGGTTGTGTAGGCGAGGGGCTTTGGTGGATGATCGGTATGGGATACCGGATCGGTAACTCCTCCCCCCCCACTTCTGAGCGACGGCCATAAGGATGGAGTGTCTGGAGCGATGACTGGAACGTGAGGCTGAATCCGAAGGTAGAAGATAATTTTGGAGTTTTTCAGCTTCCAGGTGATGATCGAAGTGATGACCAGTAGACTCAGCATGGAAAATAGCGCAGTGTTGTGCCATCTTGAAATGTTGAATGAGTGTTTTACTTCATCATTGTATTTTATCGCATCTAGGTGAAGTTTTTCCAGAGTTAGTACTTTGATTGTTTTATTTCGGACAATTTTGTTGATTGATGGGAGTATGATCTCTGGGTGCTCCTCCATTGTTAGTGGTGCGTTGTTGTACATTACATTGTCCATTACGACGTTGCAATTTGAGTACTTTATAATTACAGAGCCGTTGCTTGTGATCAGGTCTGCACGAGTTGATTCGACGAGGACTTGGTTGAGAAGATGTTTTCCAGTATTTCCACCACGCGGATGTCGCAGGAGCTGGTCTCTTGATGAAGTAGGTTATGTAGTCATTTTGTGTCCGGGACATCGGGTTCATTACAGTAATACTTATTTTCTAGTGAGTTACATTTTTCTTTAAAGCCTATTGTATTTCTTACATTAAATGCCACGGATTTTGGCGAAATTATAAACTATATTATTTTTTTTTTTTTTTTTTTTTTTTCTAGCAAAAGTAAATTGTTCTTTGGATTAAATCAGAATTTGAAGATTAAAAATTAGCTTGCTGTTTTGTATAACCGTCTTCTAATGTTTTTTCTGTTACTTTTGTTTGTTAAAAGTTTCTTGTATTTTCAAGATTTCCTTATTATCTAATATATTTTCGGTATAATTTTTAATTTTGTAAACAGCAAGCTATATTATTTATATGATCTTTGAGTAGATCTATATTAAAACTTATTCTATTGCAGTTTGCATTGTTTGCAATTTTATGCTATCTTGTTCAAATTCTTTGTTTACTGTGTTTTTGAAATCTGAAAAAAAAATTTGTTATTGCAGTGTGTTCGTTGTTTATGTGGTTAGTTATGTCTTCAAATCTGTTTAAGATGTTTTTATTTTTTTACGTTTAGTTCGCCTGATTTTTGACTTATGGATTTTTTGTAGTTTGGTCGTGACCACTGTAGGGCCATTGTCTGTGAGAATTGTGTGCTTTGAAAACCGAGGTGTAATTTTATTCCTCCTGTTTTCCTTTCTGAATATTACGTCGTCTGTTGCTACTTGTACAGGGCTTCCCCTAGTTTCGTTTAGTCTTTTTAGTTTTTGTTGCGTTGATTTTTCTAAGCGATCCTTTATCTCTGGGTAAAGGGTTTCGCGAAATTGGTTTAATTTTGTGATGTAATCGTGGTCGCTGTTAAACTGTATGGTTTGGTCAAAAATGTGTGTTCTACCGTTGAATAGTTCAAAGGGTGTATGTTTTGTACTAGAGTGAATGGCATTGTTGTAGGTAAGTAGTGTTTCGGATAGGATTTCATCATGTTCTATGGACAATTTGCGTTGCTTCCTTGTGTCCACCAATATCCTATAGATTTCTGTCAACGTAGAATGTAGACGTTCTACGGGTGCGTTGCTGGATGATTGTTGGAAAGATGTCATATGTAATTCGATACCATATTGGCGACAAAAGTCTTTAAATAGGTTACTAGCAAACTCTGCACCCTGGTCGTAGACAATCTTTTTAGGAATGCCAAGAAAGCTAACGAAATGTTGTAGTGATTTTATAACATTTGCACAGTTTCTGTTGGGTATTGGGTAGGCACAAGCGAATTTTGAGAATTTGTCTATCATTGTCAGGTTGTACGTGTGGTTAATACAGTAAATGTCAATGTGGACTATGTCTAGAGGTCTTGTAGGTGTTGGTGGCGTTTGGTATATGATTTTTTGTGGCTGTCTGTCATACTTGTGTGTTAGGCACAATTCACATTTCTTTAGTGTTTCCCTTATTTTATTTTTCATTTGTGGGAAAAAAATAGTACGTCTTAGGTGTAGCAATGTCTCGTCAATACCACGGTGGTTATTATTAATGTGATAGTCGTTTATGATTTGTGTTTGTTCATTAGTGTTTGCTACATCTCTCAGAACGTTTGTTGTTCTTAGTATTTTTAGATTTTTATTTGAGAAATGCGTTGAGTAGACATCTTGCATTACCTCAAAAATGTCGTCTGGTGCGTATACGGCACATATCTTTTTCCGTAATTGTATTGCCTTGAGTATGTTGATCATATTATCGGGATCAAATTTTGGTTCTGTCATGGTGCGTCTGAGTTTTCCTTTGAATGGAGTGGTCACTTTGCAATTCGACGGTAGTCCTATTTTTAGAACTAATTGCAAGTTGAAATCATTGAGTGGTCTCTCGGATGTCGAGATAGTCGATTGGACATCCCGTTCAGGGATTTCCGCTGTGTCATTCATGTCAACAGTATAGTTTACGTTTACGTCCGCGTCAGGTTGTATACGGCTTAGTGCGTCTGCTACAACGTTCAAAGAACCTTTTTTGTATACAAATTCGTAGTCATAGTCAGATAGTTGAAGTTTCCAACGAAGTAGTTTGTTATTGTTAGCATTAGAGCCCGTATTCCAAGTTAATGGTTTATGGTCTGATACTAGCGTAAACCTTCTACCGAAGAGGTAAGGTCTAAAGTGTTTTACGGCCCATTGTACGGCCAACATTTCTTTTTCTGTCGTAGAATATCGTACTTCTGTGTCGGTCAATGTTCTGCTTGCAAACGATATCGGTCTGTCATTGCTTATTGGGCCTTGTGACAACACGGCTCCGATAGCGTAGTTACTTGCGTCGGTGGTCAGAATAAATGGTTGGCTGAAGTCGGGGTATTTTAAAATAGGATCGTTGCAAAGAAGTGTCTTACAGAATTCGAACGTTTTTAGGAATTCGTCGTCAATTCTGGGTTTATTGGTCCCTTTAAGTTGTTTTGTCAGTGGTTTCGTGAGTCTCGCAAAGTCTCTTATAAATTTTCTGTAATAGCCGAGAAGGCCTAGAAAAGATTTTATTTGCTTTCTATTTTTAGGACACGGAAAAGTTTTTATGATTTCCAGCTTATTTGGATCCGGCTTCACTCCTTCTTCGGTCACTACGTGTCCAAGGAAATTTACTTCTTTTCGAAGGAAATTTGACTTTGAAATTTGGATTTTGAAGTTGGCAGACCTCAGCCTGTCGAATACCTTCTGAATATGTTGTAAGTGTTCTTGAAGTGACGGGGAGTATATTATTATGTCGTCCAAGTAGACAAGACAAAAAGAACCAACGTAGTCGCCTAGGACATTATCCATAACTCGTTGGAAGGTTGCCGGGGCGTTTTTAAGACCAAATGGCATGCGAATAAACTCGTAGTGACCGCTTTCTACAGTGAATGCAGTCTTAGCTCTGTCACTTTCGACCATTTCAATTTGATGGAAACCATTTTTCAGGTCGAGTGTTGTATAATAACTTGTTTTACCAAGCTGATCGAGAATGTCGGTAATGTTCGGGATAGGGTAGCGGTCCGAGACAGTTTTCTCATTCAGCTTCCTATAATCTATGACAAGTCGCCATTTTTTGTTTTCTGGAGAGTCTGATTTTTTTGGTACTATCCAGACTGGTGCACTCCAGGGAGAATAACTTGTCTGAATGATATTCTGGTCGAGCATTGAGCTGATTTGTTCTTTTACCTCTTGTTTAAGGGCAAAAGGATACCGATATGATTTCACGTGTATTGGTGTGTCGTCGGTAGTGTGTATGTGATGTTTGATGTTACTTGTAAAAGTTAATTTGTCTTTGTCATTGTATAGTAAGTCGGAGTACTGTCTACAAAGTTTTAATAAATGTCGTTTCTCCTCTTGATTTAAGTGATCTGTCGCTATTCTGTCAACACCTTCGGAATTATGGTATATAGTATTTCCGTTAGGTGGTATTTCTCTTGTTTCGTCAAATTCGTCTTCGTTGTACTTCAGGACCTGCAATGGTTGATCGAGATGAAACTCGTAATCATCATCGGACCTATTAACAACTTCCATTTTGCCAGTACCGTCAGTAGCGGCATAAATTCCTTCCGAAATGTCCACGTCTTCTGTTATAGTTGTACAGTGGCAGTAGAAACTACCTTTGTTTAACTGTACGGGCAGGTCTACCACTACTTTACTCGCGGCGGGTATCAGAAAAGTTTCTGTAGCTGGATTCGTTTCTGTATATAGTTTTATGTTTGTAGTTGTTGTTTCAAGTCGCATTTTGTCTAAATCGATTTTCGCTTTGGCTTTCGCTAATAAATCTATACCCAGCAGACCACCAAAATTTGGGTGAAAATCAAAAAGGAATAGGTCAACGCCATCATTGCATTGGAGTTCTGCAATTGACGGAATTACTACTTTTTTATTAATAGTATGTTTGTTAAAAACTGTGCGAATAGTAATATTACTATCCAAGTGCCTGTGGTGTTCCGGGTGGACAAGATTTGGATTTATAAATGAGTTTGTGGAACCAGTGTCAATTAGGAATTTTATCGGGTATTGTGCAATTGATTTAATATAAATGTAGGGTAATGACGGACCATGCGTCTTCCTACTTATGTACCCGTTTTGGTTTCCGAGGCTTTTTTTTGAAAATTTCCAACTTCTTCTATATTGAACAATTGTTGACTACCTGGTTGCTTGCTTGAGTTATTGTAATGATTGTTAGGTGTTTTGAAGGGATTTTCTGGAGGATGGGGACGATTGTTGCCATTATTAGGATTTGAACTATATCGGTAGTTGTTGTTTCGTGGTCTTTGATTATTATTATTTCGTTTTTGACCATTGTTTTGTTGCTGTGGGTATGGTCTATGGCCTTGTCCCCTATCATTTGAACTCCGCTTTTGATAGTAAAAGCTTTGTTCGACTCGACAGAACTCGTAAGCTTCCTCAATAGTTTTTGGATTCTTTACTCGGATTAGAGTATTGAGTGGATCGCGCAAATTGATCAAAAAAGTGTTTAGGGCAATTTCATCATAAAGTTTCTTTTTTGCTTCGTTGGCCGCAAGCAATTGATTATTGTTTCTAAGGATTGAAATTAATTCGGTACGTATTTTTGTGATACCGAAGAAAAGTTGCGCCATGGACATACTGCCCGAAAAGGTCTGCATTTCGCCTAACAAAATGGCTTCGCTTTTCTTACAAGCGTAGAGACTGTTTAAATTCTTTTTTATATCATCCCAGACCAACTGTGTATTAAGCATGGTTAAGGCTTCATCAGCCTTACCCACTATCTTATTACGAATTGCCCTGAGGAGAAGCAGACCATAAGGTGTTTGATCTGTTCCTCGTATGAGCATAATTATCTCCTCTACATTAATAATGAATTTTCCTAGCTGGCTAGGGATTCCGTCGAAACACGGTAATTCCTTTATGAAGGCCAGGATGTCAGTTGGACCTAACGAAGTTGATAGGCCACTCAGAGCACTGACACCACCGACTGTTGTGGGTGTTGAGCCCGAAGCGTTGCCAGAATCCATAACTACTTTGGGAGATACTGGTTTTAAAATGTCTTCCCTAATTTCTGGTAAACTACTACTGCTTCTAAGTCCTGCACGAGTCTTTGCCTTAAATGGGAACTTTGTCGGCATTTGATACGTCTGTTTGTCTTTGTCGTGAGTATGCGTATGCAACCGTAATAATCTAGTTGTAGGTTTTTTTTTTGTTTTGGTTATTTTTGTGTGTACGTGTATTTGTCTGAATTGAATTAATTAAGTGTTTTTGAGAGGCAGATTTTTCTTTCCTCTTTTTGTTTGTTTACATTTGTGTTTTGTGTCTTATCTCTATATAGCTGTTTTGCTATTTTGTTTATATGTGTATGTTTTTAAATTAATTTGCTTTATGGTTTTCTGTGAAAGACGATTCTTAATTGTTTACTTAATTATTTACTTATGTGTATATCATAAAAATGTACTTAGCTGTGTCGCTATATTTTTTTTTTTCTTTTTTTTTTTTTTGTATGTTCTGATTTGTTTTGCTTTCAATTTTTGTGAGACAAAAAGATTTTTTGATTTCTTGTGAGAAGAAAAACTCTAAAATACTAAGTTACTTATACATATGTATGTATGTTTTTAAATTATATATATATAGCTGCGTTGCTATTTTTTTTTTTTTTGTATATGTGTGTTTGATTTTAAGTTGCCTTTGCTGTTTCGAGAGAGAGAAAAAAAATATATATATAGCTGCGTTGCTATTTTTTATGTATATGTGTTTTTGATCTTAAGTTGTCTTAGCTGTTGCGAGAGAGAGAAAAAAAAATTTTTTTTTTTTTTTTTTTTTTTTTTTTTGGAGCGTTGTGACACTGTATGCATTTTTATTCTCCTTTTGCGTGTATGCCCACCGGCTATAAGTCTGATTACGTGTATGCCCACCGGCTATGAGTTTGATTACGTGTATGCCCACCGGCTATGTTTGGTTATGTCGTATAAAAAGGAAACTAGGGCTCTGTGTAGTGCTCGCTATTTTATATCTTAGTGTGTTGTTAGATAGGAGAGCTTTCTTCTTTTCATTATTAGAGCGAATTTCAATTTTATTTCACATTTATGTGTATGCCCACCGGCTATGTTTGATTCTTTTTCCACAAAAAGGAAACTAGGGCTCTGGATAGTGCTCCTTAGCGTATCGTCAAAGAGCAGAGCTTTCTTCTTTTCGTTATTAGAGCGAATTTCAATTTTATGAAAAAAAGAATCTTGTCAAGGAAACCGTTTTGGTTTGAGTGTGTATACATATTTTCTTTTTTACACATTCCTTTTCGATTTGTTTTTTTCTTTTTGCACACGTGTGTTCACTTTTGTTTTTGTTTTTTCTCTCTCTTTTTTTTTTGTTTTACTGTTAGCTCAATTTTTTTCTCACTTATTTGTCTCACTTTTCACAAATCGAATTTTACTAAGCTAACTTACATTACAATTATTACTACTGTTGCCGATAGTCCTCCTCTCTGCAGTGATGTTCTCTTTTGGTGGTGTGGTGTTGCTGATGTTCTCTTTTATAACTGTAGAATTTCTTCTTGCGTTCTTCTTTTACCGGCTGCGCCAGTTACCTCTGTGGCCGATGGTAACAAATAATAAGAAGAGTCTTGGAGCGTTGACAACCTTTCTGGTTGGCTTCTGATCAAAGAATGAATTTTATTTTGTTCTCTCTGCGGACAGAGGCTTCAAACTTATTATATGTATAACAATGTATGTCTTATATATGTATATAGTTGGTTCTGCACTTTTGGGCATAGCAACAGCTCTCGATTTTGTTTAGATTACCGTTTACATTGTCGCGAGTATGAGCTATATATCTTCTTATGTATAATAATATATGTCTTATATATATAATTGGTTCTGCGGTTAATGCTCGCTGTTGGTTGTGTAGGCGAGGGGCTTTGGTGGATGATCGGTATGGGATACCGGATCGGTAACTCCCGCGCGCACAAATTGCTTGTCATCGATGTCAGACGGCGATAATTACAAGTTTCGACGTACGACTTTGTGCCGTGCCGTGTAATGACGCATGACTGCTCGTTGTTTGTTGCTCATTGCTTGTGCTTGGCCCAAGACAAGGGCGTGCAACATTAATGCAGTCACTTTGCAACATTATCGACGACATGCAATCGTTTGCCGTTTGAAAGCACTTTGAAGATGTGCTTTGGCGTACAAAGCAGAGGAACCTTTGCCTTCTTTTTTTTTCTGCTGCTAATGCAAGTTTGCTGTTTCGGTTGTTTTGGCATTTTTTGCTGCACTCAGTTTGCAGCCGGCAATTATTAATGATCTAAGGTATTTCGTGGGTGTTGCTTTCTTTTGCTTCCTTGAAATTTCTACGCTGCAAAGTGTTTTAATTTTGTAAACTTTATGCACAAAATGATTGATAACTTTAAATATTTTTAAACAGCGAGGCAAAAAAAGAAGGCAATAATCAAAAAAAAAAAAAAATAAAGATGAAGCTGGCGGTGTCAGTGAGTGAGTTGAGCCGTGTTGAGATAATTTGCAAATCATGCCAAGTATGCAAGCACAGCTGAGCAGAGGCCGACAGTTGGTAAAATTAGGTTAATGCGGCCCAGGGGAACTTCATTATGAACCCTTTTGTCTTTGCTCATTACACACACAACATGCACGATACACAAACAAAGGCGACTTTTGCCACACACGTAACCAGCAACAGCAACAACAACAAGAGGCAGAAGACGCAGACCAAGACAAAGCAGGCGATGAAGGCGATGAAGGCGAAAAAAATGTGCCATAATGCAAATGTTGCAAGATAAGCGCAGCAGACGCTCGCTTAGCGTGCCTGTGGGCCGGCGGGTGGCGCGGGCCGTGGACGGCACATGAAGTAATTATGTTGCAACTTGATATGAGCAGCACGAAATGCAGCGACCGATCGACCGAGCAATGCAGGACAATTGCTAAGCGTTCGAAACTGGTTCGTTTGCACATACAAACAATTACGACAACAATGAATGAAGCAAGCAACTCCAACAGCAACAACAACAACAACAACGAAATATGTGCAGCAAAAATGTTAACAAAAATCTGGTCCAGTCCGGTCTTGTAGTTTGGAAAACTTATGCCGTCGCAGTCGTCATTTGGCATGCTCATTGATTTTTATCAGTTCGAAATGTTATGTTAATTTGTTGAAAATGTGTGACTGACGACTGCATTGTTTGCCTTAAAAGTTTACGTTGATTTTCGCCTTGGAAAAAAGCACGAAAAATATAACACAAAAACTGTGGAAAAAGAAAATAAATAATAAGAAAACGTGCTGCTTTCGGTTGAGCTGTGCTGACGCGCCGATTGCATTTCTTTCACGCGTTGAACTTCACCTAATCGGATTGTGCTTGTGCTTGGCTCAGTCAGTCGGTCGGTCGGTCGGTCGGTCTGTCTGTCTGCCCTTATAAAGCAGGGCTGCATAACTTGCTGCAGCATGTTGCATTCGCCAAGCTTGCTTATTGTAAGATATAAAAGTTTTAGGAAGAAACTTCGAAGAGATACTTTGCAGCCCTGTAGGCATTGTTTGTTAGACAGTCATTGAGTTGGAAGCTAAACTCGTTTCGTGCGTGATTTATTTTTAAGTGCATGGCATATCACTTTAGCTGTTCGGGTATTAGTTTCATGCTTAGGGTCATGTTTGCTTCTTAACGTCTTCGACGACTTCGATGAAGATTGTCACTGAGATTTTTATCGTGGCTTTCGATTATGTTGTTGTTGAAAAATTTCCAATTTAGTTGTTATGAAAATGTTTAAGCGCTAAATGGGTAGAAGGGCGCACGAGATGTGTGAGAATTGTGTAAGAGTGGGGGGCAGGCGACTTGGAAAAATGTTTATTTCGTAGTTGAAATTTCAAGCGTCTTCTTAAACGAAATCCTATTACTCATATTAAGATTTAAGTGCTTATAAAATGTAGAACAATCATGGGCTTAAAATAATTTTAATACTTATTTAAGATAGTCAAAAAAAGAAAGTAGTTTTAATTATTATTTATTTTTTGCCAAACTTTTTCAGAAACTTTGTTTACGCCTTTCACTTCAATTACCAAAACAATTGTCTTTTACTGCCAAAGCAACAAAGATTAATAACACATATCTAATAATATATTTAATAATACTATGAAATGAAGAAGTTTTGAGCACTCTTTTAATTTTCAAATTATTTTATTTTATTAAAAAAAAAGTATAAACAAAAGTTCAATTGAAATGCAACGCATGATGTTGCGTGACCTTCTGGCCAACAACTGTAACACACTACAACAGCAACAACAACAACACAAACAAATCAAGCCAAACAATTAATGACACATTTACAACAAAAGCCTCTTTTACAACATGGCCATAAATCCGCAAATGTCATTCAATTAATTATTTATTACAAAGCAAACAAAATTAGAAATCACACAATTAGGCGACACCTGAAAGCTTTTTTGGGCGCCGACGAATATATATTTAAATCATTTTTATTGCATTTAGCACGAAGTGTGAGAAAAAACCGAAAATCATTGAAATAAGTTTCACATTGTACACTTTACAAAAAAATAGTTTAAAAAGATTGTCAACAAAACACGACTTTTCAAAAGAGTGAAAAAAAAAATGCATTTAGAAAACGACATTTTTTTTTTTATTTTGTTGGTCAACACAAAATGTGTCAGTCGTAAAATTTGCATTTAAATGGTCAACAAATTTATAAAAGCATAAAAAAAATTGTGGTAAATGCAATAAAACTTTTTATTGACCATCATCGGTTGCTGGAATGGTCGCATGTCGTTCACAAAGTATTTGTAAAACGAGTGTTGCCAACTGTTTTATAGTCGCTGTGTTGCTGTTCTTCTTCTTCTGCTTCTTCTTCGGCTTGTAAAACGCTTATAGATCTCACTTTATAGTGACGCTAACATAAACCGCACTTCATGCAACTAATAACTATTAATTTGGCTGATAGAAGGGCTTGCTGTGCAGCGAAAACGTGACTGTGCGCATTGTGTGCGCAGCGACTGTTGCTTACAGTCGCAGCGCGTTTATTGTGCATAGCTCATCTGTGAAGGCAGAAAGTTTTTCACGAAGAAGTTGAAGTCAAGTTGACTTGTTACATGAAATAAGAAATTAAATTGGCAAATACAATGCACCACCGCCCACCACCCACCACATCCCCCTCGCACTGCCAAGGCTTTGTTGTTTTTGGCAGGAAAATGCAACAACAACACCCACAAAAGAATGAAGTGTAGAAAATCATGGCAGTGATTTCAAGTAAAGAATAAAAGAAAACAAAAAGAAAATAAAAAAATTACTCTATTGGCAACATGATGAGCCGTGCAGTCTGTCCTTACTGCCACAGCCAGAGCCCCACAGCCCCTCTCGGTTTGTTGCTTCACTTCGTTACGCTGCTTTTGCCACGTTCGTATCTATTTGATTTTTTATTTAGCATGTTGCATCTTCCTTGTCCGTCTGTCTGTCTGTGTGTGTGTGTGTGTGTGTGTTTGGGTGTTGCAAGCATGTCCGCAGGCGGCAGATTTACGCATCCATGCCACGGCTATATTTCACTTTGCCTTGCTCGCCTAACTTGCAAATATTCTAATAATATTTTTAGCGCATTTGAATTGACCGACCGAACAGCGGGGCATAAACAGTAAGCCGGACAGACAGACAGCCGGACAGACGCACTTAGTCAGCGCGCATTCAGCTCTAATTTAACCGCAAATTTGTCTTCTTCTTGTCGAATGCACGCGCTCGCTCTCGCGCTCTCTCTGTCTTACATGTTACTGCACAGCCGCGAGTCGTGCATAGATTATGCAATAAAAACGCCATGCAGCCATGAGCAAATCCCGCAAATGTGTGAAGAAATTTATTTGCGTTCAGAAAAAAAAAAATAAGTCAACCGAAAAGAAATTCGCAAATGTTGAGTTCTGAAAAGAAGAAAAGTGAAAAGAAAATTGCCACTTTTCGTATTAATATTTCTCTCCGCATTTTTTATATTTTGTTGTTGTTGTTGTATTTTTCAACTTTGGTTGCCGTTGGAACTTCTTTTTGGCAACGCTTTGTGTAAGTGTCAGAAACAAGTTTTTTGCGGTTTGAAGATGACAGCCGCAACAGCAGCAGCAGAAGATTTGCCACTTTTGATGAGCGTACATGTATGTATCTGTGTGTGTGTGTGTGTTTGGCTGTGTATATTTGATTCTAGGCTGAGTCGTTCTGGTACTCAAGTCAGCCAGCCAAGTTGTTGTAGAATTGCCAAAAGGTATTTCGTTCGCCTTTCTTCATTTTCTTTTTTTTTTTTTCGCTTTGGTAATGAGCAATGACTGACTTTGATGATGATGCTGTGTGATTTTGGCAACGCTTACAGGAAATGCCGGCTTATGGCGAAGATTTCCGTAGAATTATGCAAATACTTTTGCTGGTTATATATTTTGTTGCTTTTTCGGTGGGCAGAAGCATCAATGAGTGTCATTGAAATCTCATTAAAATGATAGCGTGTACTTAATGTAATGTAAATTTGTTAAAAATAATTTCAAAGTAGCAGTAGAATCGCGCTGAAGACTTTCCGATTTTTCATTGAAGTTCCGAAGTTTTATTAAAATTAAAAGAAAACTTCCTCCTTTCATTATCGCTGTTGTTAGCCTTCGTGCTTGATTGCACTTCGCTATACAAAAATACTTAAAAAATACTAAAATATTTAATAAAAGAAAAAAAAAAAAACTTCAATAATTTGTTTTCCAATACATTAAACAACTTCATTATGAACATAAACAACTTTTATTACTTCAGTCTCATTAGCATCATTGTCATTAGCAGCAACGTCATTATGCTCATCAGCAAGCTCATCATCGGCAAGTGTCAAGCAATTCGTGCACATGAATCAATAATAAATTCAAACGCTTAAAACTTTAAAAGCAAATTGCCTAAAATCCGCCGAAATTATTTGGCTTTTTGAAACCTTTTTTGGTTTTGTTTTGTATCGCAAAGTCTCTTTTTGCTTTTGACTTAAATGAAGCTTTAAAAATGCATTTTTCACGCATGCATTTGATTAATTGCCTTGTGGCTTTCAACTGAAGTGCACAAACTCTTGATTGATGCTTTCAAGATGTATTAAAAACGTTAAAAACGATTTTAGTTAAATTTTCTGGAAATTTACATAATTTGGCGTTAATGAATTGTATTTAATGCGCTTATTTGGCAACTCATGTTGAACTATTAAAATGAACTTTAAATTGTAAATTATAATTTTGGACAAATTCACATGAGAAGTTTTCGAATTGCTGCTTTTCAAAGACAATTGATTTATGTGCCAGCTGGGAAAATACACACACACAAACAGCATGAGACATCCGTGCTTGTTTTGAGATTTATGGAAAATACTTCCGTGCATTTTTTTTTGTTTTTCTTATTTTTTTTTTTTTTTTCGAAAAACACTTTTTTGAGAAAACAACCGAAAACCATAAATAACGTAAAAGCAAAGCAGTTAAAAAAGTAAAATAACCAAGCTTTTTTCCCACTCCTGTTCACGCCTGCTTGCCGCAAAACGGCGTTCAATAAAATTAAAGGTTCATGTTGGCTGACTCAAGCGCCCCCGAAAAAAGGCAACCAAAATTATGTTCTTGTCGTGGCAGCAACGTGGCAGAGGAAAAATATCAGTTTGGGGGAAAAAATCACATTGGTAACAACAGCAGCCGAATTTATGCTGATGCATAAACCGAATTGAGTACAAGCGTAAATAAAGTCTGAAAATTATATGCCACATGCGGGCATGCATCACGGCAGCGGCAGCCAACATTCAATTACGACACCAGCAAACGAAAAAAAAACGTTGACCCAACATATTTATTTATTGGCTAGTGGCTAGTGTAAACGCTCTTTCACATCGGCTTTTTGTTTATATTTTTGTTTTTAGCGATTTTAGTCAACAAGCATTTATTAAACATTTTGAGCTTGAGAAAAAATGTTGCAAGGGACAAGGCAGCGATGCTTACCGCTTCCCTTTTAGTGCGCTGGCTTTGCTGCAACGAACTTGTTTATTTATTTCTTTACATTTTTTAAGTAATTTGTGTTGATGTGTATGATGTGTCATGTGCTGCAGGTGCCATTAAAAGCAGTTGAAAGGTGTCAGCAGCACTCTTGAAATAAGTAAAAGTATCTATAAAGAAAACCAATAAAATTCTATCAGTCGTTATTTGCATTGCACGTTGTTTTGATTTATTAGCCTGTTTAAGCCGACAAACAAGTCCGTTGCAGTTTAATTGTGGAAAAAACGAACGAAGGGAAAAAAAAAAAGAAGTTTTGAAATTTCAATCTGTAACATGAGTTTTATAAGATCGAAAGTATGAGTTGCGCATAAAAACATTTAACAACATGATCGTGACAATCGGCCACAACAAAAGCGGCATGCGGCATGGGTCTGTCACTGGCACTGGTACTGGGACACAGCAAAGAGCAACTTGTCAGTTACAAGTGCCAGCGTCTGACCGTTTGTCAGTTCGGTTCGAGACATGCACTTAATTGCGACGAGTTGCAGATGCAAAACGGTGCGCTGTGCGATTGTAACAGTTGAGGCTGAAATATGAAGTTGACAATACTGTTGACATGCGAAGTGTTGCAAGTCTGCACGAATCTTTGGCCAAAGTCTGGAATTTATTATGACATTAATTGGCGAATAGCCATGCCGCGACAACAGGTTGTCGGCTTGTTGCCACCGTACGGTGGTCGAACCCTCGGCTGGTCAGGACAATTTCACTTTTGTGTGTTTGCGTGGGCTTGCGTATAACATAAACTTGTCTTAGACAACAAATGTCAAATAGCGTACGAGTTTAATTGACATGCTGCTGCTTGTTTCTTATGCACTGTTTTATGTTTTTTCTTGCATGCTTTCGCTCAGACGCCACATTTGCGTGCAACAGCGCACCATCACAATGCCGTTCAAGACGACCGAAGTGTACACGCGTCCAGCCTGGAAACACATCAGCGCGCCATGCCAGCCGCCCACGCACACGAATCAGATGTGCACGCGCGTACAGTTGGTGCACGAGCAGGCCTATCGCGACGTCATACGTCACAAGTCCGCACAGCAGGTCACCTACGACTGCTGCACGGGCTGGACACGTGAGACGCCGCACGCGGACGCCTGCATGAAGCGTAAGTCGTCGTTGTGGCACAGTGTAGCCGACTTTGAATTGACTTAATTATTTTCTATTATAATATAGCAATTTGCGGCGCACAATGCCAAAATGGCGGCACCTGTGCGTGGCCAGACAAGTGCAGCTGTCCGGCGGGCTATACGGGACGCTACTGTGAGCATGATGTCAACGAGTGCAAAGAGGAGAAGCCATGCGATCAGACGTGCATCAACACGGTCGGTTCGTATTATTGTCGCTGCCGCGAGGGTTTTGTGCTGCAAGCGGATCAGCAAAGTTGCAAGAAGACGGGTAAGTTTCATTTTGCCTCCATCTATAGCAAGTGAAAATTTTGCATGAATATTACATAGATCTGCATGCGGACGATGCGTTTGAGGCACGTGATCTGGAGAATGACATTGATGCGGGCGATGAGATGACCTCGCGTATGCAGAAAATCGAACGCTCACTGGCCAATGAGCGTGTGCACACACATGAGCTGCAGCGGTCGCTGCAGGCCACGCACAATGTTGTTGACACGCTCAAGAGTCGTCTGAGCACGTTGGTGCGTAGTTTAGTCGCACAAACATGTGTTTCAAGCATATTAATTTTATGTATTGTAATTATTTCTAACAGGAAAAGCAACAACACGACTTCAATCGTCTGCAAACAAATCTCTATCAGACAGAGTCGCGTACGAACAAGCTGGAAGGCATGTTGAATCTCCTCATGAAGTGTCGGAACGGACCCAATGCCAATTGTCCTTGAGCGGTCGTTCGGCCGCCTGTTTATGGTGTCCTGCACGCAAACAGAACTGCATTCTTTGATAAGCTTGTTTTTTATATAAATTATAGTTAAATTTAATATTGGTGTAATAATTTAGCAGTAATACGAAATTAATGTCTATTTTAACGAATTCGTCTCTTCTAACACTCCATTTTGATGTTCCATAATCTGTCATTCCCCCGCCTCCAGTCCCGCTTGCACAACTTATTCGCAATACTAGCGATCGCTCGAGTGAGTGCGTCAGCAGCGAACTAAGTTGAAACTGCTTTGAAGTGTCATAAACGTATTAATTGTAAGTTAAGTATCTATTGTATATTTATAAGCTCTTGTCTTATTTATGTGTAGTATGTGGAGCAGCTTTTGTGTATATTTACATGTATGTGTGTAATAAATAAGTCGTCAAATAAATAGCGCATTTTGACCTTAAATAAATGAACCAAATGTGGCATTGTTCAGCTAGATGGGATTCTTGTATAACCTCTGAAGGAATGTCATCACAAAGATCGCAAAAATTGTGCGATACGAATGTTGCATGGGATATTTTTCGCGTTTGACTTTCATATTGGGAATACCGCATGCGATTTTTTACACCCAAGATTGCTAATGACAGTGCTGCCATTTGTCCAGATGAATAAATTGTATGTTCGCATCAAATGGTATGTGTCCATTAGTCAGTTCAGTTGGTGGTTCTTCATTTCAGAGATAGGAGGTTTTTAAGAATTTGGAAAACCGTATAAAAAGTGCGAAGGAAATGTAAAAAGTCGAGTTGTCGTGGATCGTTTTATTAACTTGTGATCAGTTAGATTATGGTATTTTCAATTTCTTATAGATAGAAAACACTGATTCGCTTACATGCAAAGATTGCGCAAGCTTGCAGTGAAAGGCAATTTATGCGCATGTTTCAAAAATGGAATATCTCATCTTCGGTATAGTCGCAAGGAAACATAGGGCCAACCACTATCTCTGCTACTTCTTCACTGAAGCCACTCAACTTGGTTATTTTTGACAACAATTTCGACAAACAGAAATATTGGAATGGCTCATAACATGCAGTATTTGATGCAAACATGCTGCTTGTCCTCTTTGTTTTGAGACGCAAGTGCGCCACTTGGTGTGTATTCGGTGGCACTGTGTCTGATACCGTGGTTGATGTTTGCTTTCTTCCCCCGTTCATCACTCGTGTCTTTGTAACCCATACTTCAACCAAGCAAAACAAAGAAACAGCTGTGCGAAAAACCAATAATTTCGGGAATAAAAACAAAAAAAGATAAATAACATGAAACCAGCGTAATTGACACAGTGCTTATCATTAGTTAATGACCCAGAAATTCAATAGCGAAAATACAAATCAAAGTCGGAAAAGTGGCACAGAGTAGAAAACATCTAACTGCGTTGTAAGCAATCGCAGCACACCCACAACGTAAATTAGGCCGTTTTGAGAAAATCTTTACAAAAACAATGACGAACGGAGGGAAGATACCCTTTAAGCAGGCAGAGGTGTCACTACGACGCTTCAATGACCAGGCGCTGCCGCATCACTTAGGGCTATTGAAGAACCATCGCAGCAACATTGAGAAAAGTCTCGCGTTGAGTGATTGGAATAAAATAAAAAAAGAGGAGGTCAACGCACTGCGTGTTATCAAACAGGTGAAAAATCTGCTGGTCGAGATGGATGCGTTGCGTGAAAAAGTGCGGGATGAAGATTTGCCACGTTTCGATGCCACAATGGAGGTGGGTAAACAAAAGGCGTTCGAAGGGATGCGAGAATATTTGGGTAAGTTGTTGAAAGTTGCTGGTAGTTAAAGCTATTATGGTATAATTAACTAAATTGACTACAGAATTACAATTGAAGTCGCCAACATCTACATTGAACTCGCAGAGCAGTGAAGATCTTCAATCATATGAAAATCAAACTGCAGAGATTGGAAGCACAATGGCCTACCAACAGACAGTTCCACAGATTGAGAGTGATTTTCACCAACAGGAACATCAATTAAAGCAGCGCGAGGCATGTCTGGAGGAACTTGATCATCTGCATCATGAAATACGAGATTTAAATGGCATGTTCCATAATATGCGAGAACTCGTGCAAGACCAATCGGAGAGTGTTCAGGCCATTGCGGATAACGCTGATGAAGCACTTGAAAACGTTCAACAAGGCGAATCAAATCTACGGCGTGCACTCACATACCAGAAGGCCATGTACCCACTTGTTGGCGCATTGCTAGGCACATGTGTAGGCGGCCCCATTGGCCTAGTAGCTGGCCTCAAAGCGGGCGGCTTAGCAGCTGTGGGGTGTGGCATACTCGGCTTTACTGGTGGATCGGTACTCAAGAGTAATCCATCAGTAATGCATGGCAATATCGAGGAGCCAGTGGAAATGCAAGATAATCAAGAACAGGAACTTGAGCTTCAGAACAAGAAGTGCGAATGACAGACGGTGGTCACAATGCCATCATCATCCTCTAATGCACTTGTCACATCTCGTTTATGGTCTCCAGCGAATTCACGTCGTTTAGAGGCGGCTACCTCGGGCGTTTTTTCCAGCGTGCGCAGTTATTGTACAATTCAATGAAGGCTTAAAATTTGAGGGGCATTTGGCTGAATTGCAGCAATTCGTACAATCCTAGGCATCATACAATTAGTGCGTGTTTTCATGTTTCGCTCTCTTTTAGTTTATTTTTATGGTTTAGTTTATAGTTACGTGTTGTAGAATTTGCTTTTAGTTGTTAACAAGTAGCAAAATTCACGAAAATATTTTAAGGCTTTAATCAAATACAATTTTAACTTTTAACAAATCCATTTCTTTGTAGCATTCCAGTACAAATACAAAAACTATAACTACTTACAAACTAGGCAGTGTGGCTAATTCCATGCTCTAAAGTGGCACATTCACTGTTGTCCAGGCTTGTTTGAAATTTTTCTTCTGCGAGTGTTGCTTCTTGCGAAGACGCTTGTTGCTATTGCGCTTCTTGTGCCAGGCTGGATAATTACCAAACTGGTCGCGCAGCGTTTTACTGTTGTAGACATGCTTGACGCCTGTTTTGTCGTTGACCAACTCAACTTCCTCGCCTTTTTCAAACTTCTCCTCTTGTTCGTAGATTAGTTCCTGTTCCTCCCGGGTCTTGGCTTCCTAAACCAAATACGCTTTTAACTGCTTTTGGACTAGTTACTCTTGATTTACTCACACGTTTGATTTCCTTACTTGTCTTAACCTCCGCCACATCGCTTATGTCTTTCATGATCTCGTTGCCATCAGCATCGAGGAGCCCGAGCGTCTTCTTGAGGCGAATCAGTTCCCTGGCTTCGTAGCGCACTTTTTTAATCTTATTCATTTCATCGCGGCGTTTTCGTGAACGATTCATGCGACCCATTTTATGTGATTTAGGTGTATTTCTTACTTCAATTAATTAAAACGCAAAAAACCGAAAAAACAAACACGTGCGACTTTTTTTCTTAGTGATGATATGATGATACAAACAAGAAGCCACCTAGTGATGAAACTTGGCAGCTGGCGCTGTAGGCGGCATGTTAGTAACATTCAGTTTCACTGTTATTAACAGTCGCGAGAAAGAGACGACTAAACCAAATTGCAAACAACAGCTGTCAAACGGGCGACCAACTTGCGATTTAACTACAATATTCTATCTCACTCTCACAGCGTGCACAATTGACAGAACGCCCTCTAGTGGTGGGTGGAAAGTTGGTTTGAAACGTATGAAAAGAATGGCTGCCATTTGAAACATTTGTATTTGGTTTAATTTGGTATTAGGAAATGCAAATGCAAACAATTTAAAGGAAATACGAGTTGCACTTCCAAGTGGCTTCCTTTCTTGGCGCATTTTTGGTTGCATTTCAAGTTATTTGGATCTCGTTTCAATCGTATTCGTTTTATTATTGGAAAAAGCAGATGCGGTCGTCGTAACTGACAATTGCACACTTTACAATATCATATTGACAAATGCGTTGGTTTAGACAAGCAAACTTGAGATGATTCAATACAAATGAGGTTTTTCAATACTAAGCAGTAAGACCCTCGAAGAGGCGTGAAGAGTATCAAATACTCGGCAAGGCCGAAGCACAGCTGCTCCCTCACTGAGAGAACAACACACGAGAGAGTCGCTGAGGTGAGAGTGTGAGCAATTGCATATGTTCGAACAGAGGGGTGAGGCGAGTAAAACAACTGTGAGCTGAGCAGCAAAGTGCAGTAAAACGTCATATTACTAACCTTGATATAAAGTAGCGTAACAATAGGGCAATGGCAAGTTTAATTTTAATAAACACAATTTATAAATTTAAATTTTCAGAAATGATAATTGTAAAATTTGTTTAAAACTATTTACGGATAGTTTATAAAGCAAACGAAGTTTCCGAAATTGTCTTTTGCTCGCTCTAATGTCATGCCATTTTAATGAAGCCTAAAACAGTATTTCGTTACCACCATGCTTCACTGTATGAGAACACGAATGTTGTGTGTTTGTTTGTTCCTTCATTATCTGAACCCTCATTTCATCAACATCAACATCATAATCATTATGTACATGTTTTTGAGCTCAGGTTGGAAAACAACAAGCGGAAAACCTTTCTGAGTCTTCATTCACTTGCTGTCCGTCGTCGAATACGTTTCGGTGGTGTCCAACAAAGTTGCGTTTTGTTCAGTTTTTTGGACCAAATCAATCAGATTCAGTTTCGCACTTTTGTCTTCACACCCTACAAACAAACAAACACACACACACACACACACGCACGTAAGTACGCATACTTGAGGTCATTCGACGCAAACACACACAAAATTATAACTCAGCTGTATTTCAATTCAAAAAAATTCAGCTGAATTTCGCCAATTACTGCAACCAATTCTCAAACCAAAAGTTGTGAGCTTTCGTTGTGCTTAAGGCATTTGTAAGTAGCAAACAAGAGGCAGCAACTTTGGTGCACAAAATCGATAAACAAAACGGAAGAAAAAGAAACAGAAAAAGAAACCAAAAGTTATAAATTATATACACACCAACAATCAAAACAGCAGTGCAGATTTTTAACCCCCAAAAGAAATAAACATTGAAAAACGGAAGTGAATTCGAATCATATTCATAACTGCGCTAGCAAGAAGAAGAACAAGAAGCAGTAACGACAAGTCGAAGACACAGCGATTTCACTACATTGTTTAATATTCTGGTAAGTTTATGTTGATTTGTTTTGCATCAAAGCGTTGCAACAACCCTCGATGATTTTTTATTGTTTTTCTTACACTTGTTTGCAGTGAAATGTGCTTTGTTATGGTTTTTTCTTCTTCTTTTTGTTGTACATCATATTTGTTTTAAATATTTACATATGCAAAGTGCAGTCGAGCAGAGCAGAGCGCAACTCAGCGTTTAAAAAAACGGGGGCTAAAAGCAAGAAGACATTCCTCTTATGCTGTATACAAATTTCTTACTTTGGTGCGAGAAGTCACACTTTTGTGACTTTCACATACACAACTCACAAATCAGTATCTTTTTTCATACAATTTTCATCAGTCAGCGCAGTGTCGGTTATCAGAGGCTTTTTACCACCAGCACCAGCAACAGCAACAGAGACAAACTCAACAAGATTTCTATGTATCTATTAATTCTATAAATAATTGCGAAATCGTGCTAACAATCTTCAGCACACAAATTTGTGTCGCTTCTTTGTCTTCGACTCACTTTAATACAATAAATTTCGCACAACTCACGTTTTCCACATTTGTTACTTGTCTTTGTAGCTCTATGTTTTTTTTTTGGGCTTTGCGCTCGAAATGTCAACGCCGCACTTGTTGTGCCTACAAAAAGGCGCTGTAATAAATGTTAACTGCCAAGCAAAAACATTAGGCAGATTAAGACGAAAAACAGACGTCACGAAGAAGATTTTGAGTCACAAAATGTCAGTCAGGCAAACCTTTCATACATTACACTTAATAGTTTTGCAAGCTCGACTTGTTCTTTCGCGTATAAGTTCGAGTTTTTCCATGCCAATTTCCAACAATTTTGTCTCTGAGCTTCGTTAATGCGTTTCAAAATGTTTAGTCTTATGTTCTTAAGCGACAGGAACAACATACGCCAATTATATATAAAAAATATGAAGATTATTAATTAATTTCACAACATGACAACAATTTAATGACTTCATAGTTCAAATAATCGCACGCCCGCCATTTTTAATTTGCTTAACATTAACAAGTTTAAATTGTATCTCAACGTTTTTAAAACATGCAAGCAATAAAAACTGCAATTATTACAAAGCAAATGAATTGCGACTCATTTTAAACATTTGTTGTTGTTGTTGTTGTTGTTGCTGTTGTTTGCATGTTTGTTGTCAACAACATTTTGAGCATTTTGTCTTTTTTGCTATTGTCATGTCATTTCAGTCACCTTAATGATTGCACCGTAAGATACTTTTTCTTTATGGTTTTGGCTTATCTCAGTCTTCAACCCATGGACTTGCATAAGCATATTACTAATGAAACTACTATGGGAAGGCAAACAAACTAATTTAGACACTTTTCATTTCCTGCAGTACGGAAATATCTCTTTAAAATATACCAGAAAACAAAAAAATGAAAAATTAGTTTTGTCACTAAACGCTTCTGACCTGATTCAAGGACGAATTCTTTGGCAGCAGAATTTCACTTTGGCCGAAATGATTTTTCCATTTTTTGTTTATATTATTTAACGACCAAATAAGTTGAAAAAGTATACAAAACGAGCAACAACAACAATGTGAAATTATACAATAATTTTTCTGTTTTATCGTTAATTTTTCACATGTCAAGCAAAGACAAGATTTTTCTTGGCTTGCGGCCAAACCAACAAAGCAAAAAACCATTTCACATTAAATCATTTCTAAATGAACGCAAAAGTGTTTAATTATAAGCAATAAGAAAATACAAAATAAAAAGAAAAGTCTTCAAAAAATCATTTCGAAATGTAATCAAAATATTTTCATACCAAAAAGAGATTTGCTCACCACTCAAACGGATTTGCAACGCCTTAGAAAAGCACAGCGCTTTAAAAAACCACAAAAAATATTCATACAAGCATAAAAAAAAACAAGTATCTTTCTTGGGGTTTTTTGAAAAAAAAAAAATGTTGGGTTTTGTTGTGAAATGATGAGGGTTGGCATGCAAGTCTTAGGCCAGCAAGAATTTCACAAATCTTCAAAACTATTAAAACGCAAGACAAAAAAAATATATATATATATATGTATATACAATATACTTATATGTATAGTATGTAGTGAATCATGCTGAAAGCATACAGATAGTCAGAAAGGCCGCAGATAAGAACAGGTATTATTATTGTTATTTGAAAGAAAGAATCAAAGATTGTTGGCACAAACAAAGGCAGCAAATACAATATAAATCAAGTAACGCAAGTGTAGAAAGAAACAACAACAAAAAACGAAAAACAAAATACAAAAAAAAAAACAACATTCAAAAATGAGAAAAAAATATAATACAAGCCAACGAACAAGGTATAAACAGAAACAGCTGATGTTGTGTGTATCTAGATACATATGCAGCGACTGCCTTTATGTACTGACAACTGCTCGTGGCAAGATCAGCAGCGACAGCGACAGCAGAGACCGTGAAAATAAATACAAGAAAAGGAAAAACGAAAAAGAAAGAAAACACAATTGCTTGCAACGAACCGAACTGACAAGTTTCGTAGTACGTGTACTATTAGACCGTGTCCGTCCAGCAGTTGAAAGTATCTGCGCTGTTACTTTGTGCGCAAAGTGCTAAGCGAACTTCATGTGCTGATGCAATATTGTGAAATCGTTACGACCAAAAGGCAAAGCCAAAACAACAACAACAACAACAACAGCAACAACAACAACAACAATCAAGAACTTTGCCATAAGAAAACCAAGTGAAGCTTTTTGTTTGCCAATCGTGCTTTGCTTGCTAGCCAAGTGAAGTGAATACTTATTCATTGCATGTTGCTCGTATCATTTCGCTAGCTTAATTGGCATAGGGACTTTGTGTACAACTCAACTAAGCCAAGACGTCGACAGAGGCGAGCGAACAAGTCGACTCGTTTTGCCTTTTTTGGCTAATCTGATGTTTGTATTTCTGTTAGTGACTTTTTCGTCTTTGTGCTATTGATACTCTTGTGTGTATCTTACAAAGGTAATCGTTTTTTTTTCAACGTCATAGCTACTGGCAACTATTTTCGGTGACTGTCGTAATTAAGTGATCATTATGTGCATTACTTGCAAAGACGAATCGTTGCTTCTTTTTGTTGCCAATTTGCTTGTATCTTTTCAGCAAGAAAACCAACTTTGTTAGACAAAAGAAGGAAGGATATTTTGTGTATGAAAAAAGAGATATATTTCTTTGATTGATACATGCACAAACTGCTGGCTAATTATAAGAATCAGTCATTGCGCATTGCTCATCATAGCAAGATATAAAAAAAGCAACTTCAACCGCAATGCACGCGTCCTTTGTTCTGTTAGTGTTGTTGTTGTGGTGCTATCTTTGGGTTTCTTACATAAACAGAGACGGCTGAAGCCCATGTGTCTTTACCCTAAGCGCTACTTGACTTTGACGTACCTTATTTTCCATAAACAAAATTAGAACCCAAAAGTATGTGTGTCCTCTTTTTTTGCGACAGTTGGTTGATGATCAGCAACCAAAACTGAAATGTTGTATCAAATTACGAAATTGTTCTTCTTTTGGCCTCCTGAAATTGTTGTCCTTGGTGCGTGTCTGTCTGCTTGGCAGGGCATTCATAACCAAACCAGTTTGGCACATGTTTACCTTGAACAAAAGTCAAGTTCAAATAACAAAATGCAATAATAATTTTATTTATATTTTTTTCTTCTTTTGAGTTATGTCAATTTCGTAAACAAATGAAAGATAGAAAATCATGCACGAAAAACTGTCAGCATTATGCAATTTATGACGTCACATAATTTTATCGACATGTCAAAAGTAATGACACGCACAGTGGGGCACATGCGGTTAATAATCAACCCCTGAAATTTTTAGGCAGCCTAAGCGAAAGAACTCCTCTTTGAAAAGTACGAAATTTACTATCGAAATAAGAAGTAATGAAGAAAATCAATAGCATTTGCTTTCAATGTGTACTTGACGCACGGTGCCTTGAACGCCTTGTCGACATACGACCATGGCACACCCACACTGCACTCCCAGCACACACTATGTGTAGGGTCGCCTGAGTGAGCACGTGGGGCATCAAACTAACGGTAGTTTCTCTGACGTGTCAACTTTTTATTTGCCACCGTGTAAAATTTCTCCTTCCTATTGTTCATAGTGTTGTTGTACCATGTTGTTAGTTGTGCTGCATTTAGTAACCAGGTGGATTGCTAAAGGGTTGCTCACCTCCTCACCACACGATATAGGGGTGACTGCTATGATTACTTCATACACGCATTGATTTGCATCGATTTTTTTATCATTGAAATAAAATATTTAAAATTAACAAGCGCAAAATTTTTGCCTAGCAGTTAAAATAAAACGCCAAAGGTGACCTACTGTTTTGTGTAACCTCCCGCCATGCCCCTCAGTGGCCATTGGGTTCATTGTTGCTATAAGGACATTTGGTTTGGCGGAAGTCATTACTTTGACGCAACTTTCGCTCTATTTTCCATGCTCGCTCTCTGTATACCAAACACTTTCCCTCTATGCGTATGTTATGCGTCAATAGCGCCAACAATAGTTAGGGGGTGTTTTGTACCCCGAAATAGAGGGCCAGAGTGCGTTAGGGTAATGAAAATTTACTGCGCATGTCGTATGTTAAAGGAAAAAGCAGAAAAACAAAAGATGTTTGTAAACAATTTTCGACTCTCAGCTGAAAATATGCAGTAATACCGTTAGGCCTTGGATTGCCACTCTCTGTCACACACTCGCCATCTCGCTTGCTCGCTGCCTGTCGATGTCATTATTAGTCAGATGTTTGCAAGTAACCTCGCTGGGGACAATGCAGTCACCGTTCGGGGTATTTGTTTTGCGTGCTGCAAATGAACTGTTGCCCAGAACAGTGGGACTGACTCGCCATGGGTAGGAGATACAAACAATTGTGGTTTTGCTTAGGTAAAAGCATTCAATGACTCAAATTGACTTTGTTATTGTATAATAGAGAAGAAGAAAAGAAGTTGATTTGAGAGCGTTGAAAATGAGCTAAGCTAATCAAACTAATACGATTAAAAGGGTACCAAGCCTAATGGTCAAGGTTCATTATCGTCAAAAAAAAGTTGGTTGAGGTTACTTAACAACATTTAATACAATTTTGTATTTGTATTTCCTCCGACTCATTTTCACTCATTTGTAACTCATTAAACTATCATTTTGTTCTAGAAAGTTGACCACACAAATGGCGAATCGATTAAAAAGCAATTAATATACATGTAATTAACGTGTGAACTCAGTTTGAGTTTGGGTTATTGCACGACAAATGCGATTTCGTATAGTTTTGCATCGCAGATACTTTTCGTCGGCACGAAAGCTACACAATTCAGTAGAGCACGAACATGTGCGTCTAGCATGAATGGAAATTGAGTACTTTGACTAATAATTATCAAGGCGCGAATTATACTAATTGCATTGCCTTAGTAGTTCATCGTGCTTGTTGTAGATTGAGTAAGCGATAAAGCAAAGGGCGCTATATTTTGATAATTGATAAACAAAACTTAATAATAAAATAATAATAGAACAAAAAAGGAAAAACAGTTGAGACGCGTGCGGCAATGTGTAACAGATACACTAAAGAAAAGAACACGTCATTACAGAGAATTGATAGATTGACATCGATTTTTTTAAGCTTGCATGAGGCATGATGAATATGCAAGTAAGTGCACAATTAGCACAATACAATAAGTGATAAGTGACAGTGTCCGGTTATGATTTAAACCTCTTTGAGCGGAATTCGCTGGAATTTTTATTTCAGTTAAACAATTTTTATAACTCAAAAGAATATTAAATCAAATTTGTCTAACAAAAAAAAAAAAGCCGGAAAAATGCAAAATCGATTAAATAAAAAAAAAATACAATTGAAATTATTAAAAATGTTCGCATTGAGCAATCGAATTAAATACGTGCAGTAAAACACGCTGTCAGGCAAAGTGCAAAGACACAAAGATTTGCGATTTTTGTTTTATTGCGAAATGAACGTAAAAAAAATTGATTGTAATTAAATGATTTAAATGCATTTTATTCTGATGATGAAATACGCAAGTCATATCAACGATTGCCGCAATTGATAAAGTCGAAGCTTTCAGACATTGAACCTTTGCTGCAATTGTACGCACGCACACACTGACAGACTGACGGACAGCCCAGCACATAAGCACACACACACACACATATTGCCCGCGACATTGCACATTAACCTACAGATACATTTGTATCTCAAATACATACTGCGCAGTTAAATTACAAATATATAAATACTTTTTTTCATAAAAATTATACAGAATGCTTTCATTTATGCGCAGCACATGAAACATAAATTTATGCTGTCATAGAATAACTCGCAGATACTTTTGCGCAGCAGCATGTGCGCATCAAGTCGCAAGGGTGACTTGCGCGTTCATTTCCGACCAAAAATTAGGTCACATTAGTTTACAAAAACAAAGGTCTCTCAAACATCTTCTTTTTGTTAACATATGCAAACTTATCTCGCACAATTTGTTTATCAATATCAACAATAAATTATCGTCGATTAGATAAACGTTACTGACTTCTGTGTCTTCTTCTTGGCTTCTCGGTAAACAATAAAAACGAAAAGTTATTTCAAGTGGCTTCCGTTTAAAACATTTTTGACTGTTTATTTATTTATTTTCCGAAAGTTGAAGTGCTTTCTTTCCATCTTCTTTTTGTTGCCGTTTTTGTTTTTGTTTTCATTAAATAATTTTGTTTTTCTCTTTTTACTACTTTATTTTTTCTTGTGCAATGACGCGAGTTTTGTTGATGTTTTCGCCGTTTTTTACACGTTTTTGTTTACGCAAAGCGTAGCAGAAAAACAACAACAACAACAATAACTACAACAACAAAAAAATAGACGAATTGTTTATAAACAAATCGGAAGAGTTGCGCGTGCTGCCAAAAGACGTTCATCAAACGCAAAAAGAAAAAAAAGGAAATAATGAAAACAAATTTAACAAATGCAAAAAATAACTAAGAAAATATAACAAAATGTTTTATATTTATTGGTATTTTTATTTTTGCTTTGTGTTTTGCCTTGATTGGTTGTTGTTATTGTTGTTTTGAGCACACCTTGTTTTGACAAATAAATACCATAATTTTTTATTACTTTTGCAAAACGGAATTCGTTTTTATTTTTTGTTTTAAAGCTGTTTTTTTTTTGCACACTCACCAGCATCTTATTTTGTTAGGGCATATCAGCTCGAAGGCAGAGCATGGACTGCAATGAGTAAAGAAAAGACAATTATTTTTACTTCATTATATTGCTTAAAGTACGAATCGGTTATATGCAAATGCTGCTTACATGCAAATCTAAGACGCATTTATGCAATCATCATCTCATTGTTTCGGTTATTTGAAATATTTCCAATTAAGATTTCTGGTAATCAAGTGCAAACTCAACTTGTACTTGAAATTAGCATAGAATAACTGAATTAAGCAACCTTAAAAAAACCGCACTCATGTTTTAATATAATTTCATTGTGCGAACGAACATTTCTTAATGATAGAATTTCTAAAATTATAACAGCAACAAAAGCGAAACACAAAAAAAAAACAGAAGCCAAAAACAAGAAATACACATAAAAAAACAATAATTAAGCGAGTTACCTTGAACCTGACGCAAGGTTAACAAAAAATTAGAAAGTTTGAGATACTTTTTTTTTTGCAATTGTTTGTTTTACTTATTTATTTTCACTTGCCAATAAGAACAAGTGTTCGAGTTGTTGGCAAAAGCGGGTGCAATAAAAAAAACAACAACAACAACAATGACAATAACAATTATTGGCAGATAAGCGCCGAAGTCGCACTATTGAACAACTCAATTGATGAATTGATTGCGGCAAACCGTGTGGGCGTGAACGCAAATTGCGCTCAATAAAAATTGAAATTTACAGCGAAATGTGTTTACTGTTAATTGCATAAGCGAAATATGTGCGAATTGTTATATAATTCATGCACGGGCAAAAAGTATGAAGTGTGGCGAGCGGATGCGCTACTTGTATTGTATCTAGCGATACAAATAGTGATGTGTTCACGCGTTGCGTGCGTGAATTGAGGCGCAGCTATTTTCGTTAGCAAACAAAGGAAACGCTGTGAATATGGTTTACTTATTTTTGAATTTGAATTTGTTTTATTTGAGCACATTTATTATTTAACTAATTAGAATTCGTACAATGATTTCGGCATAATTTGTTCTGTTGTTGTTGTTGTTACTTTTTGCATGCACGCGCAAAGTTCGCAAGTGTTCTGCATTTGCATTTTTATATTATTAGTTGACGGACGGCAATGAATTGCCAGAATATTTAATATGCACAAAGGAAAAACAATAAACAATAAACAAAAGCAAAAAACGAAAAAAAAAACAAAAAAAAAAAAATGTGAAAAAATTAGCAAAAACAACGAACGAAGAGAATGAACAGCTGAGTTTGCAGTAAATAGTGTGCAGTCATATGTGCTCAGCAACAACAACAACAAGACAGAGACAGCGACAACAAAAACCATTAGTCATTAGTGCATGTATCTGAGTATCTAGACAAAACTACGCGCTCTCTTTTGGCATGTCTAATCCATGCGAATGAGCAACACAAAGTAGAAGAGACACAAAAACATTTGTTTTGTGTACTTTGTTGCTGCCAATGTGGCGTGTGTACAATAGATACTTATTGTATCTACACATATGTTTCATGTGCATGTATCTGTAGTTTGTTGTTTGTTGGCAAAGAAAAAGTATGTCAAACATTGCGCAGCTGATCGTTATTATTTTACTCTCACACACACACACACACAAACATGCGCGCTGCCGCTCACCCTCTCTCGCTCAATCGTTGGCTCGTCTTCACACGCTCTTGCTTTGTTAGTAAACAAAAATCACGAACGTTGCGAGTGATCACCCCGCATGCCATGACTCGCACACTCGCACACTCGCCAGGCCGATCGTGGGCGATGACGATCGTTCAATGCTGCTTAGCTTAGTTGAGCATAAATTTGGCTTTTGTTTATATTCGCTGCGTTATTTTTTTGCGTTTTAGAAAATAAAACACTACACAAGTCGCACAAAACACAAAACGTTGCTGTATGCGTCTGCATACGTCACAGATACACTTTCAGATACTTTTTACGCAGATACATATATACATGCGCATTTGTTTGCGAGTGTGTGTGTTGGCTTTGAGCGCTGTCAGCGTTGATTTTACAAAGCCCTGCTGACATTCGCCAACAATACTCGAAAGAAAGCAAACGCAATAAAGGAGCAAAAGAAGTGAATTATTAATCATATGAAACAAGCAGATGAAAAAAAGAAGTGTCAGAAGAAAAGAAGACGAAAAAGTGATTAAAGTGTTAAAAAGTGAAGTTGACAGCTAAAAAGATACAAAAATAAAAATAACAAAAAAGGTATAAATTAATACAAAATAAAAGCATAAAAGACGCTTTTTGTAAGAACTTTCGAAGCAGTCAAACTAATATGAAATTCTGTATCTTTTGTGTGCACATAAAAGATACATTTTGTAATGCATTTAAAGCGTATGCGCGCGACCGCCGTTTTGGCCAAAACCTCAACGAGCCATCAACTCAAGTTAATTTGCTGCGCTGCGTTTTTTTCTATGCACTTTGATTTTGTTGCTTTTGGTTTTGCTTTTGGGTTTGGTTTATTGTTTTGGTTCTTCTTCGTTCTTTGTTGTTCGTTCGTTCGTTCATTCGTTCGTTCGTCTGTTCGTTCGTTGGCTCGTTCGCTCACACGCAGATTGGTTCGTACAAACGTTCGTGCATTTTTGTTTTAGCTACAGTAACATTTTGTTTAGTATTGCATTGTTGTTGTTGTTGTGGCTGTTGTTGCTGTTGTGCTTTATTTTCTGCTTTTTTTGGTGGCTTTGAAATTCAAATGCTTTTCGATTCGTTTTAGTTGGCAAACGAGTGTCGACTTTGCAGTACGTTTTCAGTACAAAAGCTCCGCCTTTGCCTGCGTTGTTCATCGTTATTATTATTATTATTATACTTTGTGTGTGTGTTCTTATTATCACCCAAAACGTTCAACATTTCTATCTGTTGTGTATCTCGCCTGTGATTCAACAACTAAATTGTGATTCGACGCGCTTTGAGTTTCGTGTGTGTTTGGTCCTGGCAAATAAACAAATCGCAAGCACTAAAGGCTTAAAGTGTGTTAAGGTGAGCTTGGCTTGTGACTTCTCTTTTTTTTTTTGTAAATGAAAGTTACGAAATTGTGTGAATTGACGTTTAAAATGCAATGAAGTACATTAAAAAAAATTATTATAGTTATGGCTTAAAGTTCCTTAATAATTTCGTTAATTAAAAAAAAAAACAACAACAATTCAATTCAAGGCCAAAACTGACGTCAGCTGCTTTGCGAAAGTATTGCATAATTTTTTGTTCTTGAAAACGGATTTTTGCTTTGACATTAAAAAAAAGTGGTAAAATAATTCCAAATTATCATACTTTTTAATAGCAAAAAATTAATTAATTTTACATAAAAGGCAAACAAGATAAAAGAACAATCAAACGCGTAAAAAACTCATTAATTATAAATTGAGAGCGATCGAGATCAAAGTGCAAACTTTTATAGTTGAATATCTTTTTTTAGTTGCTTTCGATCGCTTTTTTATAGCCTTTGTTGTTTTGTCTGATTTTCTTTGATTTTTTCGTCAGATTTCCAATAAATTTAACGATCTTTTTTAAGTTTTTTTAACCTACATGTTCTTTTCTTAAGTCGTTAATATTTATAATGATGGAATATTTTAAGATTTTTCTTTGGACGTTTTGCTGATTGTATTTGTTTTGATGACTGATCGTATGCCGTTTGCATGCGCTGTGATTTATGAGTTCTAAAAGAATGCTCAAGTGTATAAAAGTTCAGTTCGCTTAGAACTTTCGTCAGAAACTAATTAAACTTGTTAGTTTTCGCTTCGTCATTTGCAATTACAACTTCGTTTTGTTCAATTTTCTTATATAATAATGATTATTTTTAATCAATTCAACACGCGTTGCTTTTACTGTGCCAGACGCGACGTAAGTCACACCTCGCACTCCTCTCGCCACTTCGCACAATAACAGTTATGATAATTTTTGTTCGTTTTTTTTTATATTATATTTTATTTTTTTTTTTGTCGCGCTAAGCAAACTAACTCGAGGCACGCTTAATGGCCGCACTCAACGCTCGCTGTCTAGCCATAATGTCTGGGCGCGTACTTTATCAGTGCGCAAACATTAGCTGAGCGCAAACTAGAAGCAAACTAAAAAACAGCAAAAAAAAAAACAAAACGAAATTAACAAAAAAGAAAAAAGGGAAAGAAAAAGCTTGGAATTATTGGTAGATAATATTTGCGCAGCTGTTGATAAGCGTTGAAACTGGGTGAGCGGGTGAGCGGAGGAAGGCAGAAAGCAAAATACACTAAAAGGTTTATTGACTTGGCTTACTTTTCGAGAGACTTCAATAGTTGTTTTTTTTTTTGTTTTTTTTTTATTTTTTTTTGATAACTTTTAAGGTAACTTTCCAAAGTAATTAAGAGAGTTTTGTAGCTCAGTTAGATGAATTTTTGTTCAAGTATACAAGGTCGTAGACGAGGAAATTTAATTTGAGAATTTTTGTTGCTATTAATAAAACAGAAATAATTAAATGAATGCAAGTTTCTATTAAACATTTTCTAGTTGCAATTTTGCAATGAAAAATGAAAAAAAAAAAAAAAAAAACGTATCTAATCTATAGTTGTAGATCCGCTGCGATCTAAAAGTGTATACGCTCAGCTGTTCTTTGTTTAGTTTGATGTCATTTGCTATTTCAGCAATGCAATAATCGCACACACGCGCCCACGTCGCCCCCACCGACGTCAACAACCCCTTTGGCGAAATTCAAGGTTAAAGTCATTTAAATGCACAATATACAATTGCATATATGAAAAAATAGAATACAAAAAGAACCGAGTTAGTATAGAAATGAAAAATCGCAGAGAACAAAAGTGAAAATAGGCTGTATTTGTGTTATATATATGTATGGCATTACAGTAAACGCTACGTTCGTGGACCACGTCATAGGTCGATGAATCGATGAATTAAAACAAAGAAGGCACCGATGGTTTAATGCTCTACTGAACTGAGCACAAAAAAAATGTTTACCATGGTGGTTTATCTACTGCGTGTTTCACTGTATGTGCATGCACTTATGTGTTTTGTTGCAATTACTGAACTGCTGGGGGTTATCAAACAGCAACCGAGCCTCATTATCTTTACCCCAAATAATCGAAAGCACTCAATTACTTTAAATGGGCACTTCTTCAAAACGAATTCAACAATTTAAATGCATGTGCTTACATATATATATTTATGCATATATATATAAGAAGAAGCAGCACAACAATATTAATAATGTTAAAGCTTACGTGCGAAAATGCAATTAAAATGCTCACGCACACACGCCCACTCAAACACACATGAATGAATTTGAATTATAAATTGAAATATTTCAAATTCATTGCAATGCAATAATAACAATAATAACAAATATCAAGCAACAACAATAACAAAGTCATAATTTGCATTGACATTGTTAGCCATAAATGAAATTATAAATTTTGTGCAAAGTTTTTTTTTGACTGAATTTCATTGCATAATTAAAAATTGTTTTTGCGTATTTGCTTAAAATAGAAATTTCATGCCAAAAGCAAAAAATTATTTCTTTCCGTTTTTCATAGTTCAATAACTTTTGAACTGAGCGTGGCATATATTTTCTGTAAATTAGAAAATATATTTGCCAGTGGGTCTTGTGCAAAAAGAGAGGTGGTGTTAGTGCACAAATCGAGTTGCAAAACAAAATGGTTTTAGAACACGAACGCCCATTGTTTATATAACATTTGTATTCATATGCTTTGTGCTTGGTGTCGTTGTATTTGATTTTGTTATTCGAGGGTGTTTTGGCAAACGTGACGTATGCGTGATATTTTGTACGTTATTACTTAAGTTATACTTATAGCATTACATTTACAAAGCAATGTTAAACGGCACTTCTGACCTACTTCGCGCAGCGGCTTGAGTAAAGTAAGCCGAGCTGTGCTGTGCTGAGCTGAGCTGACAGGTGTCAGGCATTTCAAAGCAAATAAACAAATACAATTATTTTTATATAATAAAAGATGAATTTTTATTGTTTGCCATGTTCATGTTTAACGATTGTAAATTTACTACTGATAATTAACTCTGCTGCATAAAGAGCGCATAATCAGCACTTGGCAACTGATCAGAGTGAGCGCTCAGTTTGCAACAGTACGACTTCAAATAGAGCAAAGTCATTACAAATGTTTTATGGCCACAACAAAAAGCTATTCTACACATTGCAGCTGCTCGTTGCCTGCCGCTCTTAACAGATGAACACGATCGTGCCAACAACAAACACAGCAATCATGTTGAGAACAAGAACAAGAACAAGAACATGGCAAAGGCAACGTCAGTGCAAAGTATCTCGAGTGCAACTCGTTCGCAGTTGAGTTTCATGCGCTTGCCATATGATCGCGTGAATTATAGTGCTATATAATCTATGAGCGCGGTTTCCTTCTTTTTTTTTTTCTGTTTTGTTTTTTGGTTTTTTTATGTCAAGTAGCATGCACAAAAAAAAAAGTGGGAACAAATGGTACTTAAATGCCACTTGTCGTCAGTGAATGATAGCCAAGCAGAGTGCTATTTTTATTGGACAGGCGAGCAGGCATTCAAGTTCGTCTGTCCGTCTGTCTGTCCGTCTGTCTGCTTGTCGTCATTTACATACATGCAATTGTCATGCGAGGCGCGCAATAAAAATGATGCTGCATTTATATTTTATTCTTTATTTCGCTTATTTCCGTCATAAGTATTTGTTGTTGTTTTATTATGGCATTATAAGCCACAGCGAATTGCACACGTTTGTTAGATGTGACTTGCATCAGTTTCAGCAACAAAAATTGTTCTAAAAAAAAAACACAATTGTATATGTTAAGTAAGACTGATATGTCAACCGCAAAAAAATGTAAATGAGACTCAATTATTTTTCGCTATTTTTCTATTGTATTTAAATAAGATAAAACGCTAAATAAGTTTGTCATTTCACTTTTGCTGTCAAATTAATTTAGAGAAAAATACATGCCGCAAATGTCAGTGAAAATGGGAGGAAATCAGGGTCAATTGTGCTATTTGACGCTCGAAATAAATGTGGGGGCGGTAGGCGGTACACTCTGCTACACTGCTACTCTGCTATTCGATCGTGCGCTTTATATGGCCAACAACAAACAGCGCAATTATCAATTGACCGCAAAATGAGCAAAACAAACAAAAACAAAAAACAAAAACATACAAAAAAAAAAAAACAAATTGTATAAAAGAAGCGCGCAACAAACAAAGGTTTTCATTTTATTGTATTTCGTATATGGTTGGTTAGTTGAGTACGGTTTAGCGGTGTGGCGCGGTGTGACGGCTACAAGCAAATGTGCCTACAAAACTATTGTTTTTGGGGTCTGCTTGCAACAGCAAAGTGCAACTCAAAGCGATTTGTTGCCGCTTTTGTTGTTGCTGTTGTTGTTTTCTTTGTGTGTTTATGCACGGCTTTGCTTTTTGCTAAAGTGAAATCGCGCATTCAATTTTACTGCGTAATATTTTGTTTCTCTATCGACGGAGTTGAAGTTGAAGTTTTCTTTTTATGTGTTTTTTTATGTGTTTACGTTCGTTTGATGTGATCTAAATGGGCACGACTTTGTGTTGGCTCACAAATAAGCGGTGGCACTTTTGTAGTTAAGTATGTAAGCGGGCCGTTTGAGAAGCGTTGCCATTTACTTACAGTTTTAGCAGCACATTTCCAACTACAAGTCAAACAATATGTAAAGTGATTTTTAATGAGTGATATAGTTCTCTAAAACAGTTGATTTTACTTAAATAATTTTTGTCACACATATTTTATTATTATTTTTTCATTTTACTGTGCTTTCAAAATCTCAAAATAACATTTACGCCAATTGCACTCAAACTGTAAGCCAGTTGCGCTCAAACTGCTAACAGTATTTCTCAAACTGCATCCAACTTTGCTGTAATTTTTGTTTTACGTCTTATATTTGTACGAGACAAGCCAATCAACTGAAAATAAAATAAAAAATAAAATAAAAAAAATCATGTAATTGCGAACTAAAAACAAAACAAAACAAAACAAATTTTCAGCATTTGTAATTATAGAGCTCAAAGCGAAATGCGAACGAATAAAAAATTTCACTTTTCGATTACATTTTTTGAATAAAACAAAAACAACAAATACAAATACAAGGAAATAACAGAAAAGCAACAATGTGAAGTGTGTTTGCGAGCCGACAAACAATTAAAAAGTTTAATTGAAAAGTTCAATTGGCTGTTGGGCATTAGCAGTTGAGTAGACTATAAAAGGGGCTGACCTAATGTCAATGCTGTCACGCGTGACTGCAACTAACGCCCCCACAACTAGCTGACTTATTATACAATTTGCGTCTTCTTCTTGCTTGTTGTTTTGTTGTTTTAAGTATTTTTAACGCACGATTTGCAAAGCGCGCATTCACTAATTGGATATTGGTTTTCTTCTTATAATTTTTCTTTGACAGCTTTTCAACAAAGACAACCGAAGTAGTAGCGAGAAAGTTAAACGCGCGAACAAAGAAAGACTGAAAAACAAAAACAAAATTATTAATAAAAAACAAAACAAAACAACAACAACAAATACACTAAGCAATCTCGCCCTCACAAGAAACAAGAGGCATATTTTGATCTCAGCAACTTGTAAAGCAATATTTACAATAAACATAATAAACACAAACAACAAAAACAAAAACAATTAAGAGAAAGACCAAAGAAGAACAACAACAACAGACGACAATCGAGCAGTTGGGCAGTTGAAGGAGCAGCGAACCCTCGAACGTTATATAATGTTTAGTAGCCTTGCTTCGTATTTGTTTGGCACGAATTCTGAGAATCCTGAGAATCCAAGTGAAATACAAAACAAACCCAACGAGCAAGAGCAACAAGTCGCAGGTGCACAGCAGCAGCAGCAGCAGCGTGAAGGCTTAACAGGCGATGTAATTGAGGTGACTGCACGTACGCCATCGGTAACTGGAGGCAATCGAAAGGGCGGCAAGCGCGGTGGCAAGAATCGACGCGGAGGCGGCGGTGCTAAGCAAAAGCAGGCCGGGGGCATTGGCAACGCTCAGACGCGTAAGCATTCGCCGACAATAACGAAATTACTAACACCGAACGGCGACAATTGTGACGAGGACTTTGACGAAGACGAATGGTTCATCGTTGAGAAAGAGGGTAAGTTGTTCGTTGGGGGGGCGGTGGTGTGTGCAAAGATTGTTGTATTTATGGCTTTGTTTTAACAGACGAGGAGAAATCATTGCCACGCACCGATTCAGAAGAGGACGACATCTCAATTGTCGAGCTTCAGCAGCAGCAGCAGCAGCAGCAACGTGCCGCGGCGCCAACAGCTACCGTTGGCGGTGCAACGCGTCGTCGTCAGCATATTAATTCGCATTCCCTTTATAGTGGACCAAGGCCGCAGCAGCAACGTAACTATTTGCAACGCTCGCGTAACGCCGCACGCGGCCCATTAAGTATCTCAACATTAAGCCCGCCACGAAGTGTGCCCGGCGGTCTGCCGGAGCAGCAGCTGCAGCAGCGTTCAGCTGACAATGGCATAACGCAGTCGCTGTATGCGGCGCCGGCCATCTCGCCGATTGGCAGTGATCAGGAGAGCGGCGGCTCCGGTGGCAGCGGCCATGGCGGCTATGGTGCTAATATGTCGATGGAGGAGTCATGGTACGTAACACCGCCACCATGCTTCACCTCGATTGGGCCAATCAATATGGAAACATCACCATTTGAGAATCTATTGATTGAGCATCCAAGGTTGGTGATCTGCGCCGAGCTTAAACGCTTACGCACGCTACACGCACACATATACAATGCTTGAACAAATTTAACTAAACATTCTTCTTCTTCTCTTTGTAACAATCGCTCTCTCTCTCTCTCTCACACTCTCGATTTGCGCAGCATGTCCGTCTATCATAGTATTAGGTCAGCCCAGGAGGCCACCGATAGTTTTGTAAATCTTGATCTCGGTGTGACTAACGAAGCGCAGCAGCAACAACAACTGCAACAGCAGCAGCAGCTCGAGCAGCAGAAGCCACCGGCACCGGCAGCGGAGCGCCACGCCCAAACGCAGTCGCAGTCGCAGTCAACTGCTCTGCACGAGCGCAACACAAATGCATCGCGAATTGATCGCCAGGCAACGGCAGAGCTGAAGCAGCAGCAGTTGGCACGCAGCAGCCAAAAGGTGTGCTAAAACTTTCATGCAACTGCAATAAACACGTATCGAAACTTAAATGTATCTTTTTTGTTGTATTTATTTGACATAGAGCAATAACAAGAAGGACCACAAGACGCTCTGCCGCGGCGCCATCAAGCGTGCCAACAAGGTGCGTGACTATCAGTCCAAGTCGAATCGGCCGCGCCGCTCGGACATGCAGCATTGCAAGCTCGTCAGCGGCGCCAACAACAATCGCAAATGTTGCTTCTAAGTGATATATTTTTGATTGATTGATTCCAATTGGATTTCGTCTGCAGGCGCGCTCGTTTATTGTATCTTTTATCAAATAACTAGGCTTTGTGGTTCGTTGTGCACACCCACACACACACACAGACACAGACACGAACACTATCTTACACCAATAAACTCACACACACACACAAATACATTTATGATTAACAAAATGAGAAAAAACATAACGGTTAATAACAATCATTTAATAATTCTTATAAGCAAAATTTTAATTAGAATTTTAAAATTAAATTTTAAAAAGTAAAATTAAAAAAAAAAAACTTAAAAAAATCCAAAAATGTGCAACAAATATTAAAAAATTGCCACAAAAAAATCTATAAAAGTTTCAATTAAATGTGTAAAAAAAAAATGGATAAAATATATTGTAAAAAAAAAACAAATATATATATTATATTAGTAGTTTTTAAATGTTCACTGTTTTAATGACAAAAAATACAAAAAAATATATATAACAAGAAAAGAAAATGTAATAAAAATTTTAAAATATTCTAATATAAAAAAAAAGCAAGAAGCTTCATCAATATATCATTTTATAAATTGAAAAATTCTACAAATTTAATTTGTTAAGTTTTTTTTATCAAAATTGTTAAAGATATTTGAATTAACGCATGATTTGAAGGAAGAAATATTTGTTAAAGTAAAAATGTTTAATTTAAAATTATTATTATTTTATTTTAATGATGATTTATTTTTTATGAATGAAAAAACACACAACACGAACAACGTGAAAACAAAAACAACTAAAATGTATTTTAAAACTTAATTAAATGTATTCTATTTGATGATGACAATGATGAAGTTGAAGGTGATTATGATTATGATTATAATGATGTATGTAGCAATTAAAAATGTAAGCGTGTGTTTTATGTATTACAGCTTATTGAGCAATGACATGTTTTTAATGGAAATGAAGCGCGCATGTATGAAAGAAAGTAATATTATTTATTTAAAAAGTATAAAAAAAGACACAAAAAAAAAACAAATACTACAAAAAATCAAATAAAAAAAGTGATTATTATGCTAAAACAAACTTCAATTTTGTTAATTTAATTTTTCTTGGGCACTTTTGTAAGGGAAAAATGCGAAGTCTTTAGTCACAAACGGACAAGTTGTTTTTCTTTGTTAATAATTGCTAACAAAATTTAACTCTGGCCTTTGGCAAAAAATTCATGTTTCAAAGTCCTGAAAAGAATTCCTACCAATTGTACATTTTTTTTAATTGTTTATCAAACGCAAATACTTCAAGGATTACTTTTTCTTATTTGGAATTTGTTATATTTGTTTTGCTCTTCAAAAATAAATTTCTCTCACCTCCTCCATCTGAAGCCTGAAAAGTCTTTATTTACATTGTAAAGTTGCTCAGATTTTGTTCAGCAAAGTTTTTTTCTTGTAATTAAATGAAATATTCTTGCATATTTGTTTCAAGGCTTCAAAAAGTGTTATTTATTCAGCTTCGTTGGTCATGGTCATGAGGTTAAACCCTTTCAAATTTATTTTTAATTAACCGTTTTCTGAGCGTTACAAAAATTTACAACTAATTAATATGAAATTAAACAGACACGCATCGCAAAATTCAACTTGTACCACTTGCTGTACGACAAGGAAAAACATAAATTAAATGTCTGAAAGAAATAGTAGCAAATACACATTAACAGTTAGTTGGACATGTATGACCTTCAACAGAAAACGGTACTTTAGCAAAACATGCAAACATTTATTAACGACAAAAAAAAATCCATCATGACTGTTTTTGAACTGGAATAATTTGTCCAAGGATCGCGAAGCCAACATTATCGTCAGAACAAAGCCACAAACCACAAATTACGACAGCAACAGCAACAACAACAATAACAGCAACTTAGAATTCAGTCAAGTTGAAATAAGTCAAGATATATTTAACTTAACTAATTAAGTGACAATTTCGAAATGCAACATTAATTTTTCAAGCCTCATAACGCACAAGAACACACCGTCGACACTGAGTCACGCACGCACGTACGAAAACACGTTCGTGTTCGTACGGAAGTGCTCATGGAACAAATTGTTCTTCCTATTTGCAAAAAGAAACACAAATTAATTTCCGTAGTAAATCAATTTGCATAGATTCAGAACACTTCCTTTGCTCTCACACTTCTTGCGCTCCCCTCACTTGCTCGCTCGCCTATGCTCAAGTCTTCGACGCATGCGTTGAGGTTCAAAGTTTGAGTTTATGAAAATAACGGCAAATCGTATGAAGGTAATAAAGCGATGAGTGCACTTCTGCTGCTTAACTTTGAGCAGAGTACATTCTGAGTTACTTTGTTGTTGTTGATGCCACACACATGTACACACACACACACACAGACATATGTGCAGGCGCCACTGAGCAACGGCCGTTGAAACTATATAAAGATGCGGCATAGCTGCGCTTCGCTTCACACTTGTGCTGCCATCGATGCCGTAAAAAGCTGAACAGTTTGCCAAAGCGCCACTCAAAGGAAACAACACGGAGTGAAGAATAGTAATAAAATAGAAAAAAACCAAACGTTGAGTCAAGCCAAGCAAAAGTGCAGACTTACTAAGCGGCAAAAGAAGCCCACCATCGTCATCGTCATCATTATTATCATCATCAGCACATTGTCTGCTGGTGATTATGTAACATTAGGCAACCACTTTGGCCAACAAAGCCAACGCCACCGCTAAAGCCAACTTCTGCGTCTTACAGCCAACGATTCTATTTGGCAAGTTGCACTTGAGTGATTTTTCGGGTTTCCAAAATTTACAAAAACCCACAAAGAAAACCAAAATAAAAACTAAAAAAGGTGTAAAATGTAAAGCAAATGAGATAAGTAAACGTCCGTGTCCGTGTGTGTGTCTGTGTGTGTTGAAAAAATCGTGCAATACGCAAAATTTTCGTATTCGTATTGAAAGTGAAAACGGTTTGTTGTTTTTTCACATTTGATTTTTGGCTTTTTCGAAGCCGCAAAAAAAAACGGCGTGCTTCAAAAAGTATCTCAATTCTTTGCACGCCTCGCCGAGTAACGCGTTTCAAACTGCTCGTCTGTAGATGTTTGTGTGTGTGTGTTGTGCCTAACTGACTTGAAATAGTTTAGTTAACTCGTAAATGGACTTGGCCAAAAGGAAAAAAAAAACAACAGTGAAGCGATTTGTGTTAGTTGGTCAAACAATTTGTTGTGCTGCTTTTACACGCCTGCGCGCCTCAGCTGAAGGTCAACTTGGATTCAAAACAAAGTTGGGTAAAGGAGTTATATAATTTGATGTGAGTGTGTTCATGTAAATCTAATATGTAAATATATGTATTTGAATAACAGACATGATGAAGAAAATGTAATGAAGGAGCGAAATTGCTGAGAACTCGATTCTCAAGAGGGAAAGTTATTTTTTGCCTTATAAAAGTTATTCTTGCAAATGAAATTGTTTGTATAAACAGATCGATTGAGAACTGTTGATATCAACAAATATACGAAGACTTTTTGGACTCTTTCTATATAGGAGATGCAGAGGGTTTGTGACAACCTTCCATAATTTGATTCACTCTTAGAAGCTTTGAGGAGGAGTCTCTAACAGAATTATTCCTTACAGTCAACCTGACTGTTCTTGGTAATTTTGCAGCATTTTGCATTCCAATTGGTTCACGCGCCTTTGCTCGACCCAACGTTCAACGTCCTGCACTTACACACACTCGTGGGTTGTTTAACATTTCCAACTGGTTAAAGGCGCACAGAGCCATAACGAACGAAAACCGTTAACATTTCCAATTAATGTTACTGTAGTTGTTGTAAGCAAACTAGATAGAGGTAGAAAAAAAGCTCAAGGTCATGAAACTTCAATTAAACATAATTATAAACAAAAAGCCGCAGAAGTTAAAGAACTCGAAAAGTTGTAAAAAAAGGCAAAAGAAAACAAGCCACAAACATGAACGTGAACACACAACAATAACAACAAATATCATACAATAAAAAATACATTGCATAACAGCACATAAAACATAAAACAAAAAGCAAAAGACCAAAACAAAAATAAAAATACAAATACAAAAAAAAAATGTTAAATAATTATAACAACAATTAAGAAAACGGCGAAAATGGCGATCAAACACAGACATTTTAAGCCACAAATGCGAAGGCAGCGAAGCGCATGAAAACTGCGGGGCAGCGGCAGAGACAGCGGCAGAGAGGCATGCATGAGTATGTGGGGTTGTGGTTTATAGTGTATATGAGCTGCAAGTACCTTTTGGTTCTATTCATTAAAAACTACTTAAACTCAGAAAGTTTAAGAAGAAGGCGATGCGAGTCAAGAATAAGTCATTAACGGCTGCGGTGTCTCTCGTGTTGTTGTACTTTGTTGTTATTGTTTTTTTTTCTACTCAAATGTTGCTTTGTTGGCTTTTGTATAATTAAACCATAACAATTTCATGTTTTTGACCTTAACGGCTGACAAAATGACGTCGTCGACGTTTAGCATCTTCTGCCGCTTCTTCATAATCAGCTTTACAGTCGTTTCCGTTTTCCGTTTCTATAAGTGAGCATTGACATCGTGAAACATCTATCATGTATTACAACGACGGACAAGTCTATTTTATTAGACACACCAATAACAATGACAATAACAATAACGAAAATAGAATAAGAAAAAAGCCACATTTGCTTCCTGCCACACGCAGTTGCGATTCGGAAAGTTGCGCTTTGCTGTAATATTTGTTGTTCGTTATTTGTTGTTTGTTGTTGGCGACTAAGCTACTGCGTACTTGAGTCTGTCAGTGAGGTGTCATATATGTGTTATGGGCGCTAAGCAACATGCTCATAGACAGAGAAACATAGTAAAATCTTATCTTAGTAGTGACCAGCCAATGTGAAGGTCAATGCTATGCCATGCGTTGCGTTGGGTTGCCAACACTGTTGTGCATAAAGGAAGCCATCAATTAGTTTTGCTTGCTTGTAGTGAACCATGCTTATTATTATGATATTTAATGGCGTCTTTGAAATGTTTTACAGATACGCAAATTAGCCATTTGTGGCTTTACAACATAATAACATAAACGCGCAACAAAATGGCGACACGCGACACGAAAAGCAAAATGCAAATGTGTAGGATAATCGTCACGTTGCTATTATTGCAGGTAAGTTGATTTTACATGCAATGAAATTCGCCTAAAATTACATAAGTAGCGCACAAATGACCTTCTTTATATGTACAAGACCAAAGCGAGTTTGTTGCTTAAGTCTTTTGTCTTGCACTTCCGTAACTTCCTTTCTGTTTTCATGACTTGGCAGAGTTGCTTTGAATTCAAATTGCATTACAATGCAAAATTAATCTACTTAACAGTTAAATTGCATTATTAGGCAAAGTTCTCAAATTGAAATTCAAATTCTGTGCAAAGTCAGTAGCCAAAGAGGGAGCAGGCAAGAGGCCAAGAAGAAGAGTCTCAATGAGTCGTCTATTACAAGAAGTCAGTCGGGTTCGCGTTTTGTGTTGGCCCATGAACCGTTACCAATATTGGCCAATCGTTGGTGGCGGCGCCTAACGGATATGCGCAATATTGCGTATGCCAGAATGGGCTTGTGTATTGTGGTGTATATGTGTGTGTGTGTGTGTGTGTATGAATGAAAGAATGATTGAGTGCATCAGCATATGAGCGCTCGTTCGTTACATACCAAACTGCAATTGATTGTGTTTTGTGTTTGGCATCAACAACAACAACAACAGCAACAACAACAGCAAAGGTAGCATTTGATCGCATGCTGATTGCTTGAACCTTTTCCTCTACTGCCGAAAGATTTGAACAACAACAACAGCAGGCCATGCATTGACTTGGATTGGCAAATTCCAGAGCGGCGCATTAGCAACATTTGCTTCGCAGCCGAAAGAAACAAAACAAAACGAAGCCAAGTTAACAAAGCAGTCACACTCACCGGAAAACACATGTTTGTGCCATTATGTTGCTATTGCTGTTGCTGTTGTTGTTGTTGTTGACTACCATTAACATCAACAAGTCTTGTTTTGCGCAAAAAAAAGAAGATGAGACATAAAAACGTAAAGATTTTCATGTCTGACAAACTGATTGCATTATTAACAAATTATCATAAGCGATTTATCAGCACGCAAACGCATTGATTGCTCAATGGCATACAAAGCCGCTGAAAGGGGGGGCGGGCAACAAATGCGTTTGTCATGCGTAAATGCGTGTGTGGTTGGCAACACACTAACGAGGCATTGTTCAGCGCGCGCTCGCATGGCATGCGTCGTCAGCTGCAACACTTTGTTTGCTCAAGCGTGAAAGCGTGAAAATGTATGAAAAACTGACACGTTTTTTTTCCCCATTTTCCAACCATTTTGAACTTCTTTCAGCAACAATTGTTGCATGCCGCAGCTGCAAAACAAATTGACTTGACCACGGAGTATGTAATATTGAGCAAATCAACAGCAACAACTCATGCGCCGCGAACATTTCGCAGTCGCTTTCATACGACAACACTGAAGGGCACAACAACGACGACAACGACATCATCGCCGTCGACAACAACAACGACGCCTAATGCATTAAACAGGCGTCAGACAACGCATACAACGCTGGCCGATGAGCAATCGCAGCAACAATTAATCGCGCTGTCATCGAAGTCATATGTCTCAGCGCAGACAACGCCCGCCACGCCGAAAGCGAAGCGGCAGGGCGTCTTGTTGGGCGAAGTTAAACAGAAGGTAACTATTTGGCAAATACCTACTTTGCTTGTACGCTTCATTTATTGACTTGTTTGCTTGTAGAAATCCTTCAAGGACGCACGCAATCGCACGCGTTTGGCCGCTGAACGCAACAAGCTGCAACATGATGTGGTAAATGGCAACTCAAAAAAAGATCTTACAATATATTTAATCATTTCACGTCTCTTAGCCCGATCACGTGCCCGATTCATCGGGTTTCATACCGCATCGCATCGGCCGTCCAGCGCTGCTGCCACCGCCGCCCGATTACAGCGCAAGTGGCACGGGCTCGGGCGACATTTCGACGGGCGGCGACAGCTATCACACTGCGCCCTATGAGAGCGGCAAATGGCATGAAGAATTCTGGGAGGGTCACGACTACGAGAAGCAGTTCGGCTACAACAGCACGCGTGTGCAGCGTGAGTTTCTTGCGGCTTTTGTGATTTTTGATGATGAAAACGACTTTGTTGCCTTCACAGATATTGAAGCAGAGTGTCAGGACGATTACATGAAGATACGCATTGGCTTCAATGGCTCCTTTAATGGCTTGCTTTACTCGGCTGGCTATGCATATGATCCGGATTGCATGTATATCAATGGCTCCGGGCGTGATTACTACGAGTTTTACATACAATTGAACCGTTGCGGCACGCTGGGCAAAAATGCCTTGCAGGAGGAGAATCGCAAGCATCCAACGGTTGTGAAAAGCTTGCCATGAAATCGAATAGTATAATTTTATTTATTTGTTTTATAGAACTTTATGTGGAATACCGTGACCGTGCAATACAATCCACTAATCGAGGAGGAATATGATGAGCACTTCAAAGTCACATGCGAGTATGGCTATGACTTCTGGAAGACTGTGACTTTTCCGTTCTTGGATGTGGAGTGAGTTCTATACACATTTCTTTATCGCATTGAATTGATTTGGACTTCAAAATTAATAGAGTGGCAACAGGCAATCCCGTCGTCTTCACGTTGAGTCCACCGGAGTGTTATATGGAGATACAAAACGGTTTCGGTATTGGTGGACCACGCGTAACGGGACCTGTGCGTGTCGGTGATCCATTGACATTGATCATTTACATGCGCAGCAAATACGGTGTGTGCCCTAACAAGTCTGTTCATAAACACCTTACTTATGAGGACTTTTTATATCTGCAGACGGCTTCGATATTGTCGTCAATGATTGCTATGCGCACAATGGTGCCAACAAGCGCATACAATTGATCGATCAGCACGGCTGCCCTGTCGATGATAAGCTCATTTCACGCTTTCGCGGCTCGTGGTCAGAGTCGGGCGTCTATGAGACGCAAGTGTATGCTTACATGAAGACTTTCCGCTTCACCGGCTCACCAGCGCTCTACATTGAATGCGATGTGCGCATGTGCCACGGCAGATGTCCGGTGAGTCTCCGTCAAGCACATCAGCTGATCAGATTTAATGACATTTTTTTGGCTGTTTCGCAGAGTCAACCATGTCATTGGCGCAATCTGAAAGCGGTGACAAAACGTGACACAACCAATTTGACAGCCACAAGCCTTTCACTGCCACCGCTTTCTGGTGATGATGCTAAACTTGATGCTGTCACAACTGAGCTGCCACGCGAGGCTTCACTCTCGGAGAATGTGAATCTCTTTCAGTCTTTGCGCGTGCTGCAGGAGGGTGAGGCCGATGGCGACGATGTCTATGCGCACAAACGTGTCGGCCAAACGACGGCACATCAAACATGCCTCAAGACGTCAACATTTTCGGCACTGACCGCCGTTTTCTCAGCGCTTTTCTGTGTGTTGTGCGTATCGCTGGTGATTGCATGTTCACGTCTGAAGCGACGCAAGGAAAGTTCGCTCTACGACTCGTACATTGCGCACAAAGGACAAATTGATTGATTATAATTTTTTGCTAACACATATTCTTTTTTTTTAACTTGTATATAGTTGATCGACACAAGCGCTTAGTTTATTTTTTATATTTTAGCTTTTCTTTAGTCATAAGTTAATATAGTAATTTAGCGTATAAGTGATTAAAGATTTAAAAAAAAAGAAAAACTGTTCGAAATGAAATTATGCAAAAAAACGTTGCATACTTTTAGGCTTGTCTTTTGGTTTTGTTTTGTTCGGCAAAGTGTAAACTCAGGAGCAACGTTAGCTGCAAACGATACTTTTCGAACACATCTTTGCTCAACTCTAAAAAAAGGAGAAAATTGAATAAAAATAAAAATAAAAAAAAATAAAAAAGAAAATATAAAATGCATAAAACGTGGTTTCGTTGAAAAGCATCGCAAACGTGCCACCACATGAGGAAACCCAAAAGCATTTTCACTTAACTTGGCGCGCTTTGCTTCCGCCTCAAGTAACTTAATTTTCAATGATATTCTTCAAAACACTTTCGTTTTGTTGCTTCAGTGTTGCTTTTTTTTGCTTTTTGCTTGCGACCAAACATATTGTGTGTGTTTTTTTAGCTCTATTCATTGTTTGACATTTATTGACTTACTAAGGTTTACTTTTACACAAGCTTGACACACATTAGACGCACTAATCAGCCTCCGTCTCTCCGTTTCTGTTCCTGTTTCTGCTTCGGTCACGTCATCGACTGCGACGGCGACGACGATCGTCGGCGCACTGACCATACGATCGAACGCGGTTAACTGAACGTGCCGCACTAAAATGTGCTAATATGACTGAGGCTGAGCAGCACTTTCGATGCTTGCTCAATGGCAATTGTCGCTAATTATGTAATTTTTGGTCGCCACATAGATTTGCCATTGTCGCAGCTGAGTTGAGTTAAGTTTAGCTGAGCTGAGCAATCATGCGAAACTTTACATGAATTTGCAAAACTCACAACCGAATTTGTGTCTTACAAGAATCATTGGCGCGCAAATTAACACATGTAAGACGAGCGCAAAAACAATTATATGTATAGTTTTTAAATCTTTTGTTTTATTATTTTTATATATGTTTTCTGTCATTTTTGTACTTTTGTCTGTCGTGTGTCAGTCAAAGATGTGGCTAATTAATTTATTAAACTTGTTTGGTGTGAGTTCGTTGTTTAAGTCTTTTGTTTCACATGGAATATCAAGACTATCACATTACATTTCTATGTTTTGTTATTTATTTTTTGACATGTTGTCTGCTTCGCATTTGAATACAATGCAAAATTATGATTAATAGCATTTTAAAGTTATGTTTCTTTTTTTTTTAATTAATTAAATATATATGTATATTGTTTTTCGAAAAAATCTACAAATATCATAAATATGCAAAACTAAACAGAGACCAAAAGCAGGTGCTGTTTTAACCTTGTTCAAGACTTTTTTCGCCTTACAAGAAGTCAACGCACGCAAATGTTGTTTGTTGATTTTGGTGTTTCTTTGTTTGTTTATCGCAAGCACAAAAAAAGCGAAAAAAAAAATACATAAATAATAACAATTAATAAGTTAGCAACTTGTCGTCGTTGGCGTGCGTAAACATATGTTGGCTGCTGCCTCATCGTGATTTCATTGACATACGCAACTGTTTAGCCAAAAAAGAAGAGAAATTCCAAACTTATGTTTGTTTATTTGAATTACACAAACTAGTATGTTAATCAAAGCGCGACTGCGGCAACGCGGGCACGTACGAATTGGCGAATGGCCATGAAATTCCTGCAGAAGCGGCAAATGACAACAACACAGCCAGCCAATGATGAACATGACGTTTGCTGAAGATTATCATCATAATGATGATGATGAGCCAAGACTGCCTAAAAGTATTTCAATTACATGCGGCAAAAAATTACAAAAAAAAAAAACAGTCAAAATAAACAAAAAATATTATAATGAAATATTCATTTAAAAATTATTAATGTAAAAATTGCGTTGGTGTTGAAGTTTGCGATCTTATCTTGCGCTTTGGCGTACTACAAACTTGCCAACACCTCAAAAGCGTAGATAAAAATAAAGAAGAAGACGAGCAAAAATCCCAACCATATGACAAAATAAGTGTCAAGCCGTTGCTCGTGCATGCTGTGAGTTGCCGCTGCATATATCATGTAACTCTAACATTAGCAACAACAACAACAACGCCGCAAAGTAATCATCACCAACATCATCGACGCCAACAACAACGACAACGAAAACAACATTAATACATACTCTGCTCTGCGACCTTAGCAAATGTATTTTCATTTTTTTATTTTCTATAAAATATTTTTTTTTTATCTGTGCCGCGTTCGTGCCTTAAGTCTTTCGTTTACTTAAGGCAGTCGTCTTCATATTTTATATTATTTTATTTAATTTTTTTGTGTGTTGCATGATAAAGCATGATAAAATATGCTTTCATTACCAAACGTGTTGCATATGACGACTACATTTATTGCTTAATGATTTACACACAAGCCATACACACACACACACTCACATGCAAAAGGCAGATTCCTACCAAAGGTTAGCTTACGACAATTAATCACTGAAGCGCGCTTCACGGAAGTTCTCAACTGCCATTAATGTTACAGTAGCATAGCGCATAGCTGACTGCATAGATCATAAACGTTGCCAACAATTTACATTTCATTGGTGCTGAGTTCAGTTCAGACAGTCATGAGCCCTAATGAAATTACAACTTCAAGTGTCGATGGAAATTACGCGGCATCAAAATAAATGTTGCGGAACGGCGCTGACAGCACAATGAGTTGTCAAACTTGTAAATCAATTTGTTAAAACATTAGAATCTTGCAATCGAGCATAAAATTTGTGCAATTAAAATATATGGTTTTTTTTCCCGAATAGAAATATGCGCTAATGGCCACAATGTTGAGCTTAATTCTTCTGTTTGAGGTTTCTGGTTGCTTGATGAAAAAATTATATAAATTTGTTTTTAAATTTGAGACCTCGTCATAAAATCTTTGATGTTTTACTTGGGCAAAGATATGACATAATAATTATAAAAATTATACAAGAAGTCTGCTTAAATGACGCAATGTGTTTCCTGCCAACAATTTGTTATTCTTGTGTATTTTTTTTTTTGTTGGAATAATTAAAAGACTAATGAACATAATGAAATGAAATTTATAACAAAATTTATCGCTACTGACTGACACACCTGTTTGTATTTAGGCTTAGGTGGCGCTTAAAACGGAGGCTATCAGATAAGAAATAGGCGCGAGATAAACAACAAACGAGCTAAACTTGTAATGAGTTATGCAAAAATAATTATAAATATATTAATAATTATAGATGATGAACATGTTGGGGGTTCGCAAATCAAACACAACACGCGATTAGCATTAGGCTTCAAAAAAATTGGATTTTTTAGCTATAAAAATATGTAGTGTGGAACTTCACTACAACGAATTGGCAGAGGATCCGACAAATAAGTATTTCGTTATATGAAACATGCTTAATTCAAAAATTCTTAACGGAGTCACTTAAAGTAAAACAAACAGTCTCCTTTTAGGTGCTAACATAAGGCTCGGGGTATAAGAAGGGGTATTTGTTACAAGTATATTCGTTAAAGAGAAGTTCGACTGTATGTATTTTTAGGCGTCGACAACGATTAGCCATCAATGATTTAATAAAAAACAGGTTCGCAAACAGGAAATCGAAAGAAAAAAAAAAAACAATAAACAAATTGAAACGAAATCTTCAAAACAACACAGCTGACCTGATCTTTGACCTCTAATGTCATTTGCCAGCCTCGTTGACTCACTGATTCATTGACTTACTGACTGTTTGACTATTTAACTACCATCAAAAGCAGCACGTGTATTTGTTTGCCAAGTAATAATGATTGCATGTAAACAAAAACTTGGCATGTTGTCTGCAAATCAGCTGCTCCCCAAGCGGCATCTAAGCAACCCCTAAATGCCGCACGTCTCGCCAACCCCGTCGACAGCATCAATTTGCATTTTTGTTTACAACTGAGCCACTGTGTGAGAGCGCATTGAGAGCAGATGCTGACTTATCCGAAAATCAGTGCGGCGCATGCGAGCGTCTGTTCGGTGAGCAGAGCGCCCGAAAGGACGAGCAGAGAGCGTGAATTCATCTCAATACCATTGATTTTATCCAGAATCCCGAAGTAGAGTTCTTAATCCGCACCCAAACTGCCAAACGAAAAGTTCTTTAGTTTAACACACACCGAAAATTGCGGAATAAAAGTGAAAAAATCAAATTGTGCAATAATTATAGAAAATAAATTAAGGCAAAAATACACAAAACGTCAGTTTCATTTTAGCGCATTGGAAACTCGTGTAAGCTGTGCATTTTCACACAAGTGTAAAGAACTTTGCCTAAAACAAAGAAAAAAAAAAAACAATATATAAATTTTCTTCTAGTGAAAAGTAAGGCAGGAAAACCTCGCACGAAAAAAAGGCGTCGCCAATGTGAAAAATTTAACATTTTCCTTTGGCAAATCGGAAAACGAAAAGAAATAAAAAAAAATTAAAACAGCCTTGTTGTACAATTATGTGGCATGCAACAATGCAACGAAAATTTTCGCATATATTGTAAGTAAATTTGGTGCCAAGAAGAAGAAGAAGACATCGAGGATTCTGGATTTGCCTGGGCCGAGCAAAATGGGCAGAAAAGTGCAGTCAGCAACACATATACAGACACAGACACGTACACGAACACACACACCGACGTCGAGGACTTTGCAACATGGGCATTGCGCCCAGAGCAGCAGCGCCGCGGGCAGCGACAGTGACTGTCATTGGCACAGCAGCGGCGGCCGAAGCAGCGCCAGTGGCAGTGTCAGCGGCAGCGGCAGCATGCGTTGCACAGTCAGCAGAACGCTTCTGGGTCTACTATTGATTCTTCTAGTTTTGCAGCAAGGTACGTACGTATGTATACAAGTAGGCAGCACACACACACACGCACACACCTACACATACATAAACACACTCCATACACACACGGCAGTCGCTTAGCGCTGTCGTCGCTTTAGTCTTACAGTAATAGTAACAATTACAACAACAATAACAATAACCACAAATACAACAACAACTATTACAACTAACTAATTATAAAAACAACAACAATATGAAAGTAACAACAACAACAACAACAGTAATAAGTACATGCATTTATTATATATAACCATCTAACTATTATAACTCTATATATATTTATACAAATATATCTATATACAATAACTTTGTGCCTTGTTATGTAACAGAAGCTAACCGAACTAATAAGCCAAGCCAAAATGCCATGCAAGCAAGCCAAGCAAGCAAGCAAGCAAAGCAAGCAAGCAAAGCGTATAAGCCATGAGTATTGAAACCTTAATTTATGCCTTAAAATGAATTCCTATGAACCGCAAAAATATAATGTTTATATGTAACTATTACCTACTATAATGATTTGATTTTTTTCTAATATAATATTTTCAAATGTGCACACAAGAAGCTTTGACAAATTTCCAAAGTTCATGCAACGACAACAGCAACAACAACAACAAACACAACAATATTGACAATGACTTAAGACAACAAAGACATACTTGTATAAGTATAACAGAACGACAAAAGAATGTTCGTAACAAAAGCACACATAAAATGACATTCTTTAGCCTCATAGAGCACAACAACAACAACAACAGCAACAGCAACAACAACACCACTAGCGCGCCATATTAAAAAAAAAGCGAATTTTAGAGTTTGCCAAAGCTTCTTTTATGCGCGACTAAGACACACGCACACACGAGACTTTCTCTCTCTCTCTCTGTCTCTCTCTCTGTCTATATCTATCTCCCTTACTTGCTATTTAGCTATTTAGCGCTCTCTCGCTCTTTCTCTCTATAGCTCTCTATATGTCAATTGCCCTCTTTTCTGTAATAATACTAAACAAATTTGCCTCTTACTATTTCTGTCTCTCAGTTCTTTTTTTTTTTGTAAGAATCTCGCTCGACGCTAAAGTAGAGACTTTTGTTAACTGCCCTAAATATTTAAAAATATAATAATTATTAACAACAACAACAAATTAGCTTAGCAACAATAATAACAATAACAACTACTGCAATACTAATAATAAAAGATACTTTAGCATAGCAAAAAAAACTAATTAGCAACACCCTCTGCCCTCTGCCTCTGCTCTGCTCCACAATCTAAGCAATTAGCTAACTAACTATTTAATTAGCATAGTTTAAATTTTGCAACTTCAAATTTTAGCAATCAATTGAACTACTTACTTATTTACTTACTTACTAACTAACAAAAATCACAAAACAACAAATAAATCCAACAATAATTACAATAATTACAATAATTACAATAATAATAATAAACTCCTTTGCTACTTTTGAACCTCTGTTTCAAAGCCAAACGTACAACTTTTCTCGTACACCACGTTTCTCTTCTTTCTATCTCTCTACCTGTCCCTCTCTGTCTTTCTTACTTCTAATGCCATTCTAACTTTATGTATGAAATATTTCACTTAACAACAAATGAACAAAACAACGAACAAGTACAACAAGAAAATTTTAAACGAATTTATAATAATGTGTAAATAATGCAGCGACTTCCCTTGACGCAAAAGCAATGCAAAATGTGCTGAAAGCGTTTAACAAAAACAAGCAGAAGCAGATGAAGCTGATGTATATGAACAATGCGTGCGACAACGCAAGCAAAAAGGGGAGGGTTGCACACAAGATTTCTGTATCAACTGCCGAATCTTAATTCATACTCCTTCTGTTCTGAGCCCAAAAAAAAAAAAATAATAAAACAAAAAAAAAAACAAATTTCACAATGAAAACTAAAATTGAAGAAAAAAACACAAAAAAAAAAAATAAAAAGTAAAAAGCCAACAAAAAGCACGAAAAACAAAAGCAAATATTTTAAACCAAAAACAAAAATAAAACGCAGGAAAACACCCTCACACGCACACTTTACTCATCCAATCAGTCAGTCAGTCAGTCAGTCAAGTGAGTCAGACCAGAAGCATCTCAAAAACTATGTACTTCAAATTGAAGCAATGAAAACTCAGACAACACCAACAACAACAACAATAATTATTAACTGTAATGAAAATTTACAAAAGGCACAGCAACAGCAGCAGCAAAAACAACAACAACACCGTTAATAACAACAGCTCATGCACATGGCAAGACAAACAAACATAACTTGCAAATCTGTAGCTCATAGATACATGTTAAACAAACACAAAAATACACACAAACACACCTACATGCGTATATACACGTGTATTACTGTATATATGTATGTGTGTATGTGAGGGTATACTCATACAAACAGCGAATCCTGCCAACAGCATTCGCACACGCAACTCGATAACCCGGTCATCAGTAATAGAGCATCACTCAGCCATATGATATACCCTACAGATACACTTTCGTTAGAGCCACACGTAATATACAAAGAAAGTAATGTTCAAAATTTAAAGCGTACCAACAAACAAAAGCGCATTCAACTCTCAATCCGACAGCATCCTGTGCGCGCTCTTTCCGTTACTCTCTCACATTTGCTCCTTTCATTAATATTTTCTCAGTGTTTTTGTTTTCGATGTACGACATTCCGTTACTCATTCTACTCCTTCATTGCTGCGCTCAATATTTCTTACACTTTCTCTCGCTCTCTGTCTTTCGCTCCTTTGTCATGTTCACGCTCAGCATTTTTTCTTCAAATGTCGGATAAAATTTCATACAAATATTTGTCTGTGCGCCTTCAAGATGAACTGTCAAAATCTTGAGATTTTCTTCTTCTACAACAATATTTTCTTATACATTTTGAATTCGAAAACAATAATCATTTGTCATTTCGGTACACATAGACTCATTGGAAAACGCACATTTAGCGAGTTGGGTATTATTAGTTCAAAGAACGTTTGTTAAAAACGGGTTGAGCATATGCTTGAAATTGGCACTAATACACTGAACAAAATTCTAGTAATAAAATACAAATATTGCGTTAAAATGTCATTAAAATATGAATGACAAGATTGGTTTAAGTCTGTTTAGTTTAGTTTAATTCTGTATGGGTTAGTCTGGTCACAAATTAAGCTAATTCTAACATTGGGCATAAAATTAAATAATAAAAAAAAACTTAAAGCTTCTTTAGTATAGGAAAAGTTGCTCCTGACTTTTTGTCCGCCCTTTCTGGCTGTACAGTTTTTAATATGTCAAAATCTTAGCAGCAACTTTTTTTATACTAAATCTCTTACTACGCCACTAACAAGCCATTCGTTCATTTATCATTAATCATTAAACATAAACGAACATCAACGTCAAAAGTATCTACAAGAGTTTATTCATTTTTAAATCTTTAATCTAAGCCATTCATTCTCATACGACAACAACAAGCATACCAAACTAACAAACAACAAAAGAAAAATTGAAAATAAAAAAAATGAAAAATACAAAAACAAATACCTGCAACTCAAAAAATCACAACTTCTATTCTCATCCGTTTTCGAATTTATTTTTTCATTATTATTTCGTATATCTTTAGTAAGTGCATCCGAAGATGAAGAGCGCCTGGTGCGTGACCTCTTTCGAGGCTACAATAAACTCATACGACCCGTACAGAATATGACACAAAAAGTTGGAGTAAGATTTGGTTTGGCGTTCGTACAGCTAATCAATGTCGTAAGTGTTCAACAAGTACTACAACTACTACCAAAAAAAAAAAAACAAAAACTAAAACTAAAACAAAAAATGTTTCCAAAACACAATTTCAAATACTAACAACAACAACAACTTAAAAGTAGCGTTCCGTTCAGTTCTAACAAAAGTTCACTTATTCTTGAATTTTGATTTTCAACTTTCGGTTAACTTTCGATCGCGCTCGCCGACGCCGTCCTTGGGGCGTGGTAGCGCCCCCTCTCGGCATATATATACACAGACGCGTCGTCGTGCGTCCGAAAATTACCGCCCAAGCGAATCATTTCAGTTTCTGTTCCCGTTCAGTTTGCTTTGTAAATATGTACATTGATTGTCTTGTCTTGTATGTTTGTAGTAAACTTCATGCTATAATTTCTTTAATAACAACCAATAATATTATTATTAATAATAATAATGCAAAAAAAAAAACAATATTTATATAAAAATAATCAAAACTTATAGCGTATAATGTAAGAAAAAAAAATCAAAAATAAGCAGAAGACTAATTAAAGCTAAACTTATGACTTACTTCCCTTTCGCTCCCCCCTCGCACGCAAACTCGTTTTGCGATCTCATCGAACGTCCTTTGCACGTTCGATAAACAAATCAATTTCAATTGCATATATTGAAATATGAATATGAAATACCATGTGTATTGAATTCAAAACTGCATACCAAAAAAAAAAACCAAATACCAAAAAAATATGAACACAGAATGAGAAAAATCAAATTATGAAATCAAACGTTTGGTTACGTTTGGTTTGGTACGATTATCAGTTGCAATGGGATGAGGCCGATTATGGCGGCATTGGCGTGCTGCGTTTGCCGCCGGATAAGGTTTGGAAACCGGATATTGTGCTCTTCAATAAGTGAGTAATTGCATTTCTCTCTCTCTTTTTATACATATATGTATATACATATTTCTAACGCTCTCTAACCAAGCAGTTAGTTAGACAAAATAACAACTAGTTGCAAAATTTACACGTTATGCATATAAAATTATACACAAGTTCTTTACTAATGTTAACCCTTTCTCAATCGCCATAAAAACAAAATTGATGTCATGCAGCGCCGATGGCAACTATGAGGTGCGCTACAAATCGAACGTGCTCATCTATCCAACGGGAGAAGTGCTTTGGGTGCCGCCAGCGATCTATCAGAGCTCATGCACCATCGATGTCACATATTTTCCATTCGATCAACAGACTTGCATCATGAAGTTTGGCTCTTGGACATTTAACGGCGATCAGGTTTCATTGGCACTTTACAATAATAAGAACTTTGTCGATCTTTCGGATTATTGGAAGTCGGGCACATGGGATATTATCGAAGTGCCGGCATATTTGAATGTCTATGAGGGCGATGGCAATCATCCAACCGAAACTGATATCACATTCTATATTATTATACGTCGCAAGACACTTTTCTATACGGTCAACTTGATACTGCCAACCGTGCTCATCTCATTCCTTTGTGTGCTGGTCTTCTACTTGCCAGCGGAGGCTGGTGAAAAGGTGCGTGTGATTATTATAACAAATTCTTATAACATCTTCTTAATTTATCTCTAAATGTCAGGTTACTTTGGGCATTAGCATTTTACTGTCACTGGTTGTGTTCCTGTTGCTCGTATCGAAAATTCTGCCGCCCACCTCTCTTGTGCTTCCGCTCATTGCTAAATATCTACTCTTCACCTTCATCATGAACACTGTATCTATTTTGGTGACCGTTGTCATTATTAATTGGAATTTCCGTGGTCCGCGTACACATCGCATGCCCATGTGGATACGTTCGGTTTTCCTACACTATCTGCCTGCTTTTTTGCTAATGAAGCGTCCTCGCAAGACTCGTCTACGTTGGATGATGGAAATGCCCGGCATGAGCATGCCAGCGCATCCGCATCCATCATACGGTTCGCCCGCTGAATTGCCCAAACATATCAGCGCTATTGGCGGCAAACAATCGAAAATGGAGGTCATGGAACTCTCCGACTTACATCATCCCAATTGCAAAATCAATCGCAAAGTGAACAGCGGCGCCGAGCTGGGTCTGGGCGATCAGTGCAGGCGCGAGAGTGAATCATCAGATTCCATTCTACTATCGCCGGAGGCCAGCAAGGCAACTGAGGCAGTTGAGTTCATTGCTGAACATTTGCGTAATGAGGATCTTTATATACAGGTGCGTATGATCAGCCATAAGTTGTATTTGAGCTTTGGTCAACGTTTATCATTGTTGTTACAGACACGCGAAGATTGGAAGTATGTGGCCATGGTCATCGATCGTTTGCAGTTGTACATATTCTTTATTGTCACCACTGCTGGCACCGTTGGCATTCTCATGGATGCGCCACATATCTTTGAGTATGTTGATCAGGATCGCATTATTGAAATTTATCGTGGCAAGTAAATAACAACTACAATAATAACAACAATCTGGCGACATCATCAACAAGCAACAACAAAAAATGGAAGAAAAAATTAATAATTAAATAATAATAAAAAACAAAAAAGTTAAACATTGCAAACGCAACAATAAATTAAATGATAAAATTAAAAAGAAGAATGAAAAAAATAAACACATTTTTAGATTAATGAGCAGCGGTTAATTATAAATTAATTAATGAAAAAATGAGCTGAAAACATATTTGGTAATTTGTAATTGGCACATGAGAAAAATAATTAAATTTGTTGACTTGAAAACAAATAGAAAAAAAAAAAAAATTTAAAGCAGCAAAAAGCAAAGAAAAATCTTTAATAAACTTTTATGAGCAAAAATAAAAAAACACTTGCAAAAAAAAATTACTACACGAAAAATCAATACACAAAAAACTATTTAAAAACTCAATCAAATCACAAGAATGTTGCAATGACGCAACAGAATCAATTTTAAAATGAAATCAATAAAACGAATCAATAAAACGCAAACAAATAATAATGTTAATTCAACTAGCGGAATTGTGTGACATTTTTTTAATTTTAAACTGTTTTTTAAATAAATAAAAGAAAAAAAAAACAAATAAAAAAAAAATAAAATAACGAAATAATGAATCAATGCATCAAAAACGAATCTAGAATAAGTGCAAGAAGTTTTTCAGAATTGTTATGTTTAGTATCTTGAGTAAGTAATTAAATGAATAATAATAAAATGAACTAATTAATTAATAAGCATTAAATGAGAATCATTTGTAAACGCTTCGAGCTGCAAAAACAAAGCCAAACCAAAAAACTGCAAATCAGAAAATCAACAAATTCGCAACCAAAAGCAAAAAACAAAAAAAAAAGTGTGAAAAATCACTAATAAAAAGCCAAAAAAAAAAATATGACATGAAGTAGTCAAAAGATGCAAACTAATAAAAAGATACAAAGTTATTAAAAATCGTTTAGCGTGTTTTATGTTGCAACACGAAGGCAACTTACATTGAGTTTGCCATAAATTTTCTTATGATCTATTAAGTTATATCTTTATAAGGTATACCCTGCAGAAAACTAATGATAAGGGTATATATGAAAGCAACACCGATTGATTGTGTGGAAAACTATACACTATCAAAGAGTATCTATGGAATGATCAAGTGGCGTAATTCGCCTACTTGGTCCATTTAGCACCTCTGGCCTTAAAATGTTATTTTTCATGCTTGTGAATATACACGCTCATTATATTTGCTTATTTATAATATCTTCTCAATATATTTGCGTATAATTGAGCTTACCAAGCCATTTAATTTATTTTAATTGAGAGTAAAAAACAGCGATTATGCTTTGCAACAACTGGCGCAGACAGAGAGGTAGATGGACAAGTACATTTAGTACATTTACATAGGAAGATTTGCATTACTCGCGCACGTTTTAATTGAAAGGCGCTTTGAAGCGTGGCTTCTAGTAGGAAGTTGACCGTTGGCTAGCTGACTGACTCACTGACTACACACTTTGTCTGTCTGTCTGTCTGTCGGTTGGCTTGTTTGCCACTACGATTATGTTATGACGGCGCTTGTCTTGTGCATATGCGCATATATCGAATTGAATTATAGCCCGCTAAGTTGTATAACTGTGCGCTACTTGATATGCAAATCGCGTTTGCCGGTAATCAGATATCATTGAATTACTTTGTGTAAAGAAAGATGTGCTTGCAAATGCTTGCTTATTTATAGAATAAGTGAATGTGCACAAAAAACATTTGCGCTTAATTCAAAAGCCAAAATTCATTAAGCAATGTTGGCTTGCACGTCGAAGTTCGTATTATAATCATGAGTAGAATTTTATGCAATTGAGTCAATAAAATGTATCAAAGTTACAACATTACATTTTTTCGTTTTTTTGCTTTCCCTTTTTTTGAACAAAGTAGTGAAATGAACAGGCTTCATATCAGGAATTATAGATTAGCCTTCAGGAAATTGAAAAGTGCGATTTAGTGGATTAATATGATCCCACAAATGGCACAATATATTATAAATGATTGGAAAGTTAAGGAATTCATTTTTCACAATTCTTTGCTGCGTAGTTTCTTAAATTTTGAAAAACAAACAAAAAAGGGTCTTGGCATTGCTCTCAATGACAACAAAAATATATTTTATGATTCTAAACAGATTTCTTGTTTGCTGTCTTGTTTTTAAACATTTAATTTAATTTAAAAATATGCTAATTTTAACTAATTTATATTAATTCATATTGGCGGCTTTTTTATGATTTCCGCTTTCTAGAACAGTTCTTCGAATATGTTGTTTTCTAATTCGATGCTAATTCGTTTTATGTTTTATACATAAATTAATGAAAATATATCATAATTTTAATGTCTTTGCTACTCTGCGCACAATTCGCACATAAATCATTACAGTCAACAGAAGCCGCCGTCAAATCGCAACTATTATTTTTTTTTTGTTTTTCTGGTGTTGAGAAATACTGAACAGCCAAGAACAACAAATGGCGTAATGAGTTTTTAAGCGCGAATATTTAAGTTAGCAAATTTGTATACGTTGGTAGAACATGAGCGAACAAACGAATTGACGCTGATGAACATGTTAACCTTAGTTCCTGAACGGGCGTAGAAAACCCATCAGATCATCAACACGAAATCAAACGATTGATTAACACGAGACGCGTTACTTAGGCTGAACAAGCAACCTCGCCAGTATGCAATATCTAGACCTAAAAACAGCAGCAAAAACAACAACAAAACCCAAACTTATTGATGTCGTTATCTGGCGTTAATTGATGCTTCAAAGACACAGAAAAAAAAGAAAAAAATCAAAGACAAAAAATCTACCAAAGAACTCAAAAAACAAACACAAAAAGCGCTCATCATGCATTGGCTTTGAGTGAGTTTTAAACTTGGCTTAGTTAACGCTTAGCTTGAAAATTTTCGACTTGAATGTTTTGTTTTTGTCGTCGTTTGCTTTTTCGTTTTAGTATTTGTTTTTCTTTGCTTGTGTTTCCAAAGATTTCTTATGAGTCGAGCAAAAAGCGGTTGCACTCGTCTCTAATGAATCTCAGCACGTCGCAATGACGCGACGCCAGCGTCGAACTTTATCTAAAGCTAAGCCGGACTCAAAAACTTTGACTCAGCGTTGATGCTTTTCATGATGTTGTTGTTGTTGCGTCGTTGTTACTTTGGCTTTGCGCTTTGGCTTTACGATTTTGCTTTTTGCCTTTGCGCTTAGGGGCTGTTTTCATATAAATTCGCGAAGGGAGAACATTTGGGCATCATTCGGTTTTCTGATTTTGCAACGAGCAAACGAAACGTCGGCAACAGCGCTTTAACGCATCTGTTCGGATAGAAACAATTTTCTAAAAGGGGATTTGTTTATTGTTTCTTGGGGTTTTTCGCGCTTGCTGTTCAAACCGGTACTTTGTGAGCGTGTTTGTGTCTTGTGTGGAGGAAAAAAATTGTTTAGTGGCAAACCAAACAGAGCCGGAAAACTTAAACAAACAAATAATAAACAATTGCAACAAAAATGGTGAGTTACTGGCGGTGATGACGACTGCAACGATAACGACGACGACGACGACGATGATGCTGTTGCTGAAAGACGACGTTGTTGACGGACTGAACAGCCGCGTGCGATGAAGAAATCCTATGCGAAATGAAATGAAATCACGACTTTTATGAAATTCATTTTCAATATTCGCTAAGATTGACGACATCAATGAGGGCACTCAATGCAGCCGTGAGTTAGACAAATGGACGGACAGACATACACAAGAAAGACAAGCTGACAGTTGTGATTTATGTGGCAGCGTGTCTAAACGGACACAAATGACATTTTCACAATGAACTATTCTACAAAAATTATGATGCAAAGTGTTGGTGTCTAAGTGTTTTAGTGAGCAAAAGAAAAAGAAAGAAGACGACAAAGAAAAAAACAATATGAAAAGCGAAACCGTTAAAGGAAAAACAAATCTTTTGTCATTACGTTGTTTGAAATCGTGCTGAAAATGCTGTTACTTTGTAATTTTGCTGCGCGTTTTGTTGTAATCGTAACTGTTAAATTGTTAAACAAATTGTTTGTTTGTTATTTGTTGTTTGGTTTCTCGCGTCGCTAGCAAAGAGCCTGTCTAACAATCGTGTGGGCGTTCTTGTTGACTGTCAGACGAAAAACAATCAAACCAAAGATTAGTGTTTTTAATTTAATCGTTTAATGGAATTATTTCATTTCTCCCGAATGCAGCGTTTTCTTTTGCCTTTAGTGGCGCTCCTCGGCGCTGCCGGCGTCTTTGCGGATGTGTCGCATTTGGATACTGATTTACAAGAGGATGGCTATCATTATAAGCAACCATCGGTGCCATTTCCATCAGCACCCTCTGGTAATGGAATAGAGGATACGGATTTGACGCAACCGCCTGCACCTGGTCCAAGTTATGGACCACCAGAACCGCAGCCATCGCGTCCACAGCCACCACGTCCGCAACCACCAGCACCAGGTCCATCTTATGGCCCACCCCAGCCTCAACCACAACCTCCTAGACCACAACCACCACGTCCTTCACCATCGGCTCCCTCACCTCCTAGACCACAACCTTCATATGGTCCTCCAGAACCCCAGCAGCCACCGCGCCCTCAGCCACCTCGTCCTCAACCAGCAGCACCAGCACCAGGACCATCTTATGTTCCTCCTCAACCAAGTAGGCCTCAACCACCAGCACCTTCACCTTCTGCACCTGAACCATCTTATGGTCCACCAGAGCCACAGCCTCCTCGTCCCCAACCACCACGCCCTCAACCACAACCACCAGCACCGGCTCCTTCATACGGACCTCCACCACAACAGCCGTCTAGACCACAACCACCACGTCCCTCACCCCCAGCTCCCGAGCCATCTTATGGTCCTCCACAGCCGCAGCCACAGCCACCCCGTCCACAGCCACCTCGCCCACAACCTCCACGCCCACAACCGCCAGCACCACAACCAAAACCAGGTCAAGAGTACTTGCCACCAGATCAACCACGTCCACAGCCGACACAACCCGTGCCAACCCAACCACGACCACAGCCAGGTCCAACACCAGGTTATGTTCCACCACCAACAGGTCCAGCACCATCTGGTCCTACATATCAACCACGCCCACCAACGCCATCAGCTCCTTCGGCACCGTCTGGTCCCACATATCAGCCACGACCACCAACGCCGGCAGCTCCTTCAGGCCCCACATACCAACCACGTCCACCAACGCCTGCGGCGCCATCAGCTCCATCCGGCCCCACTTACCAACCCCGCCCATCGCGTCCACTGCAACCACTTACGCCCGAATATCTCCCACCACCCGGTGAAAATGAGGTAAAGCCACAGCCCACTCAACCTGTGCCTAGTGCACCGACATCACCTGAGAGGCCTGGATCTGACTATGGCCCACCACCAACACAGGGCACACCGTTCCGTCCACGTCCACCAGCACCACAACCATCACAACCGCAGCCAACATATCCAGCACCACGTCCAGGACCCTCTGGACCCTCAGGCCCAACAGGCCCCACTGGTCCCACCGGACCTACGGGACCCGAACCAACTGAACCTGAGGCCGGTTCCTTGGGACCCGATGGCTACAATTATAACAAGCCTGCCAGACCCTTCACTTTCTAAGCCTTAAGTATCGTAGTGCAGATGCATCTATCTAAAATAGTGCAACTACCAATTTTAGTATTAGCAAGCAAGAAGTCGTCCAAACAAAATTGCGAAATTTTAGAACACTAAAATATTAGTTAAAAATTACGACAAGCAAGAAAAAAACTATTGATCCACTATTGTAAATCATATCAAACATAAATCTATGCCGAATAAATTATCTATTACACAAACAAAAAACTTTATGATTTATAGCATGTCTGCTTCAGGTTTCGCTTCTTCTTCTACATCAAAATGTACGCAGCCTATGAGTGACCTTCAGGGAAGCTGACAGTAGTCATCTGCTGACATGCCCACGATAAATTCATTGCAACGGTCATTACCGCACGGACAGACGTCAGTCGACCGTCGACATATAACACGTTCCACTTATCGCACTAAAGTTGTATTTAAAATATCAACAGGTCAAGTTTTCTTGGCGCCAGTGGCGGCGGCGGCGGCGGCATGTTTGTTCATAACGACCAGCTTACATGCCAACTTGTCTATGCCAACTTGTCCAAGGCATCTATGGCAGTGGCCGCTGTACGACGCAACTGTTAAGGTCGCATCAATCAACGGCGCTGCGTTGCTCTAACATACACTGATCTCTGATCGTAAAATCTGGAATCTCAACTGGGATCAACCTCCCCATGCATTGTATGTCATAAATCAGTATGTGAGGCGGAAACGAGACGGAGCAACGCGTATGCATTGTAAACAGCGATACCGCTGTCGGTGCCAACGTCGCTGCCGCATATAAGTACATAGTATATAATTAGCAAATATTTAAGTTCGCAGCGTTATGTCTCGCCTAAATCTGTCGATTTGAAATAGCGGTAATGACTATATAAAATATTGATTTGCCGCCGCAATTGCCAAACATGGCTGCTTCAAGGCGCAGAGAGGAGATATGAAACTGTGCTGGCAGAAATGTGAACGATGATTTCAACGACTCAATTCCCACAACGTGTGTGATTCAATCGTTTGTCTGTCCGTCAGTCATTCACATTCATTCACATGCACGGCTAGTCAATCATTCAGTCAATATCTTATGTGCTTAGTCAATAAATTGACGATGACTGCTAAAATCATTACAGTCTCCGTCTCCGTCGCTGTCGTCGATCTTCGGTCGCCGTCGCTCTCGCCGACGCGTACTCTGTCGACTTCATTAAGTTGCATTTTGCGGCCAAAATCGCTTTTTTTTCTCGCAGAGGGAATTGTGCAATATGGAATTCTTCATTTTGTTATACTCTTGCAAAAAGAGTATATTAACTTTGTCATGAAGTTTGCAACGCAGTGAAGGAGACATTTCCGACTATATAAAGTATATATATTCTTGATCAGCACGACGAGACGAGCTCAAATAACGATGTCCGTCTGTCCGTCTGTCCGTCTGTCCGTCTGTCCGTCTGTCTGTTTCAATGCGATTTCCGGCCAGAGTTTTAAAGTTAGCAAAAAAATTTAAACGCAGAAAATTTTCTTCTCCTTGCAGGTATTTGGTATGTAAAATTCAGTTTGATCGGATGACTATAGCATATAGCTCCCATAGGAACGATCGTTCAAAAATGATGTTTTTGCTTAAAAAACCACTTATTTTAGAAGTTATCGACTCAATATTTTGCACAAAACCTTTTTTGACATCAACAAAGATACCGTGCAAAAATGGTCAAGATCGGGCTACTATAGCATATAGCTGCCATAGGAACGATCGTTCAAAAATTATGTTTTTGCTTGAAAAACAGCGTGTTTTTGGAGTTATCGACTCAATATTTAGCACAAAAACTTTTTTGACATCAACAAAGATACAATGCAAAAATGGTCAAGATCAGGCTACTATAGCATATAGCTCCCATAGGAACGATCGGTTAAAAATACTGTTTTTGTTAGAAAAACTTTTTTGTTCTTAAATATAAGCAAACCAAACTTTGCTATTACGTGATTTTATTAATGCCTGACTAAAATCCAGAATTTTATAAAAATTGGACATAAGGGCGTGGTACCGCCCATACAACTAAAAACTTAAAAATGAGACTTCTTTGTAAACAGACGAGATACAAGATTGAAAAATGTAGTGAAGTTTGACTAAATTGCCTTCTTAAAGACAAATTAGAAAATGGGCGTGGCTACGTATATGATTCTTATTGGAAAATTAAGAAAGGATTTTCTAATAAGAATAATTGGGAAAACGTTTGCAAGAGTATATAAGTTTCGGCATAGCCGAAAATAGCTCCCTTACTGGTTTTTTTTTTCTACTTGAATCGTTCATTTAAGCATTTGCGGCGAGACGCATTCAACTTATTATGAGGTACTCATTTATGAAGTACTCATGTTTTAGTCTCTGCATAGTTGTTGCTTTGTTGGTGTTGTAGTTGCTGAATTTGTTGCCTTCAATTACGACACCTTTTCTCGCCGTCATAGTCATCGTCATTGTCGTCATTGTGACTGCATTTTTTTTTTTATTCAAAACTTGTGTGCCTTAAACGTTTCAACCGACACACTTGGCCACGCGGCCTTCGATTTCATTGCGCTTCAAGTGGATTTTGTATTCATTTTTTATCCATCGATACTTGCTCTTAGCCCTACTGCAACCTCTGCACTTTTGTGTTTCATTATGCATGATTTATAGTTTTTGAATTTATTATTGTTTCTTTTTTTCAGTATTTATATGAGTTCTTTGTGTCAGTCAACTGTAAAATGTGTTTGATTTACGCCTTCAGACTGTTTATTGTTGCTATGATGGCAGCTGGAGTTGTCAAAAATTCGACATGCATTGTTTGTTCATTAAAATAATTGCTCTAATTTTGTTTGCATTTTTTTAAACTACAGATTGAACGTTGCTCAATTTTAGTTATAATCTGAAAAATATTATTTAATCACTCATAGTCTTCACTGTACCTCTTTAAAATTAACTGTCATCAATAGCCATAAGCAGTCAACACTTGTCCAACTGGCATAGCCATGTGTAAATGAAAAATGCTAATTCTCATAAAAATTAATTTTATGCATTGGCTAGAGAAAATATATAATAAATTAACGAAAACGACATAAATATAAGTTTTTATGTGAAATCAATCAAATCCAATGGAAGAAAAAAGAGACATGCGCTGCCCGCGTCGCTCATCCGGGTGTATTTTCCATTCATACTTGTTAATAAGCACGGCGCGAAAAAAAGTTAATTCTAAAATGCTAAAACACAAATTAAAAATTCTTAAACGCGACTGTGATTTAACAGAAAACAAAAAAATCTCGCCGAACACGCAAAAAATATAAATATTCAATTTATTTTTTTTTATTGTTTTCTACTTTGAGTGACGCGACGCTTGTGGTTATTTGCGCTAGTATAATTTCTAAAAATACGAAATTGCAGACTTTTATCTCTTATTTGGTGCCATCGTACAGCAGTGATGCAAAGCAAACACGCCGTGAAGTCGAAGATAAAAAAAAAAGAACTTCTCATTAAATAAATTAATTTGCAGCTTGTAAAAGTTCGTTTAATTGATGCTTAAATAAAGTTATTAAAAGTTGTGATTTGCTGTCGGTGCTTATAATTTTCGCAAACTTTAAAGAACTAAAAAAAAATAATTAAAAAAGAGAACATGAGTAATGAATATGCTAAGCGCGCATTATTAATCATACGACCAGTAAGCCAAATCAATCATACGCAACGTTGACTGACGGTTTTGACCAAAAAAAAAGCAACACTTATGAGTAGACGGCGTAGACTTAAGCAGCTTCTGCCGCTGCCAATTGCGTATTAATTTGGTGCTAATGCTAATGATGATGATGACGATGAACTCTTGTAAATCAAGACGCACACAAATGAGGCGAAATTGCCCTTGACACAGTTTTGTGGTGAGCGCTGTGCATTGTATTTGCTTAGCAGCACTGGGCTGGGCGGGGTTCTTGCGCTTGAAATGCTTAGCAAACGCTTGCATTACATGATTGTTTTTGTTTTCCATAGTAATTTTTTCTTTTCTTTTACTTGGTTTGGTTTTCTTATTGGGCATAGGCAAATCTGCTGCAAAACGCAAAACAAAGCCATGAAAATCATTCACGCATGCCAACTAAACGCGCCAGCGTCTGTTTGCTGAGAGGAAAACACGCAAAGCTGATGACTGTTGACTGTTGAAGTTGAAGCGTTGTAAATTTTTTTCGACGCACAATAAGGAAACACTAATGAAAGGCAATTGTTGTAAGTTGCGTCTAAAAATTTGAAGTTTGAAGGCTTCGCTGATGGCAACGCACATAAAAGCACGTTTTGACGCACTTTTTCACAGTTTGTTTCGCTTGAGCACGCCGGCCATTTGGCGACTTGAGCGTTTTTCAGATGATTCCGAGCCGCCACGACCCTTTAACACTGACGCAATTAATTAGTTTGCGCTTGAAGTGATTTGAGTGCTTGAGTGAGCCAACATTGAGTGAGACATTTGCCTGCTGGCCGAGCCTCTGCTGTTGGTCAACGTCATTAAAGCCGAGTTAAACAAACATAAGCTGAAAAGCAACTGTTTCAAAGCTTATTACAGCCAAATTGTATGCTATGATAAGAAACGAGTTGTCTGGCGTTTTATAAGAATTTAAATAATTGTAGCATACTTTTAGTACAGCAAACAATAATGTTGGTTGTTTCATAAAACAAACCAAAAACTTTTAAAGCTCAGCTTGAATTATACAAGTTGTTGTCTATGATTGGCACATGCTATAAAGCGAAGTAAACCTTAGACCTCAGACAGGTCAAATACAGCGACTATTTAAGTAACGTTTTGCTTAATAAAATTTAGTGAGCGTGACTTGTTTTTGGCAATAATAGATAGAAGATTTATGAAGCTTACCTCATAGGCACGTTCAAAATGCACGATTTGAAGTGGGAAGTTCTTAATAAATAACAAAATAAGTTGAAGGAACTTGTGTATCGTAAACTTATAATAGATCTCGAAAATTCAGTTCAAAACGTGTCGCCATTTTAGCATATCAAAGATAGCATATTTTACGCTTGTTAGCATAAAACCAAAACACATAAAATCACGCAAAATGTTTATTCAGCTAATCAGTTAGTCGACAAAGCACTTCTAATTGGACAAACTAACAAGCTTCCTGTTCGAATTTGACCGATATACGAATACAAGAGATCCAAAATTGAATGCTTCTGCACACATTCGACATGATAAATCAATGTTATTTAATATGCATTTAACAACTGTTTAACCTTCTCAGCGTTCAAGTTTTCGGCTTATAAATCAAAATTATATTTTGCAACAACAAAACATGAGCATTATTAAAAAAAATGAGAAATAACAAACAATATTTTTGCTCATTATTAGAAAAACATAGAAAAATATGTTAAGCAAATACAAAAAACAATGTTAATGCGCTTAAGCGAACTGCGATGCGATGCGGCAAGACGTGGCGAAGTGTGAGTGAGCAAGAAATCAAGTCTTTTTGTTTTTGGTCAACGGCTTGTATGTTATTTTTTTTTTAATATTTTCGCACTGTTAGTTTTCGCTTTGGCAACAATAAAAAGCATTAATAAAACATGCAAAATTATTGACAAAATTTTGATTAATGTGCTACAATCATCGTGTGGCAGCAGGGCAGAGCAGAGATCAACAATTTGCAGAACGGCAAAGATCAACTGTCAATTAGTAACCAAAGTGCTGAGCGATTTTTAACAATGAATTGTATGTTTTCTTGTTTATTTATTTTTTGATTTTTGCAAACTAAAAATAGCAAATGTTATTTAATAAATGTTTACTTGTAGTCAACGAAATAACGTTTTATGAATGTCGATTTGCTGTAAGACACGTTGTATACGCAATGCTGAAATCGTTTTTATGCAGATAAGTCATGAGTGCAATTTGCATAGAGCCATGACAGACAACGAGTGCCAAGCAAAAACAAAAAAAAAAATACATAATTATAATTAAAGTTATTATTATTTAATGCTTGTGTGTGTGTGTGTGTGAGTGAGCCTAATGAAAACGCTGAATTTCGATAATTAATCATTTTGTTGAAAATTCATAAATAATTCAATAAAAAGCGATACAACGTGATTTGCATTAAATGCATTTAACAGTTGGCTTAATAAGACTTAAAGCGTATAGAAAAAGAAGAAGCAGCAAGAGTGGGGGCAGAAGTCACAACAAGAGATACAAAATGATTTCAAGTTAATAGAAATAATAAACAAAAGAAAATCAATGATCGTTGATAAGATAAAGATATAAAAACATAAAGATTTTATTATGTTCAAATGAGCGTGAGTGTGAGTGTGTGTGATTGTATACAACAAGTTGGCTTTGTTAGCTTAGCTTTTGTTTGTTTATTTGTTTATTTATTTATTTGTTCATTTGTTTGTTTGTTTGTTTGTTTGTTTGCTGAACGCTTTAACCATAAAAGATACTTAACTGCGTCTGAGTAGATACAAGATACGAATAACATAATGTATACTACACATTACCATCGTACCATTTTTTGAACAGAGCTTACGTTGATTATCTCATTCGACAATTATCGACACGCCAACGTTTTTTTGCATTCGCGTTGTACTTATTTTTGTGAATTGCTTCAGTTTGCCTAAAATTAAACTCATCCACTACCGCATGACTTTTTAAGTGGGTCGTTGACAAAAGCAACGGACGGACGGACGGACGAACGGCCCAACTGACAACGGCTGTCAAACGTATATTCATAATAAATATCAAGAAGTAACCAAATATGAAGGAGAAGAGGAAGAAAACAAAAAACAGTTTTGTCTGCCATGAAATGCAAAACAAATCACGTCGTCGCCAACTGCCGAAAAACACGAAAAAAAATTATTTACAATCACTTTACAAATTTTGACCTTGGCCTTACATTTATTCAATTTTTGAGTCATTTGTATCAAAAAGCTGCATAAGCAACTACAACAACAACCACAGCAAGCAGCGACAAACGGCAACGAAGACGTCGACAAAAATTTTGAAAAAAAAAAAATAGTTTTTAAAAAAATGTGCACAATGTCAACGCTTTGCTTTGCTTCGTTTCGATTCGATTGCTGCTTCTTCTTTGGCTTTTTTTTATATTTTTTATTCCACACACACACACGCACACACAACAAGACGAGCGTGCACGGCAGCAGCATTTGGAAAAGTATTTTGTTCGTGGCTCTGCGCGTCGATGCTGCTAAGCAAGTGTTGATTTTTTCTACACTCATGTGTGTGTGTGTGTGTGTGATTATAATAGTTTCATTTTGCATGGCTAGAACTATGCTCAATTATGCGTCCGTTGGCAGACACAATGGCGTCTCATGTCTCTGCTCAAGAAATGTCTTTGTTGTGAGTTTTGTCGTCGTGAAAAAGGCTTGGCTGCCATTTTTTCAAACGGGTTATCTTTCTTTGTCTTTGTCTTCTTTTCGTTCTTAGTTTTTATGCTTTCAGCTAATAGCATCTTTTAACTTGAGATTTGCATAGTTTATAAAAGACTTAAATATCAAAAATGTTATTTTTATGCATAAAAAGTTGTGCGCAAACTGGTTCTTCTTGCTGCTTGTCGTCTTCGAAGCTGTTCTGTGTGCGTAGACGGCGACAAGTGAACGTGTGACAATCATTTCATATTAGTTTTGTTTTTTTCATAATCGTCATTTTATCTTCAGCATCATCATTATTATCATATACACGGTTCTAACTGCAAAGTCGACATCTTTGTCAACTTGGACAAAGCGGCTTTATATAATTGATTTAAACTTGAGTGTTTGGGCTTGTCGTGAATGTCGTCAAAAGACATGAATGAACGAAAAAATCAAATCGAAACGAGTTTTATAAAAAACCTTTATTCAGTTCACTTTAGTTATGTCACTTCAAAGGAAATTGTGCTTTGATTAATAAAAAAGATACATTCGAAAACACACAAATTAATGCAAAATGCAACGCCACAAAACTTGTTTGTGTTTTAAGCAAAAGCAAAAAATAAAACTTGTCTTCAAATGACATAAACAAATGTAGAATATGGGACACACACTCACTCACTCACTCACTCACTGACATATGCCAGGCAGCGCTTTGCTGGCGCTCTTCACATCAAAATTATATAATATTTAATAACATTTGAGTGTTTTGCTAATTAAAAAGTATTAAATTAACATTTATTTGTTTGCTGTTGAAGCAAGACAAGCTCGGTTGTCAGCCACAGCTGTGCTCAGCAATTTACTGCGTCATTAGCTGCTCATTTAACAATTAATACTTAAACTTCTGCTCAACATTTACAAACGCGTTTTTCATTAGCAAATCACACGCGAAATTTTGGCAGACGTTTGTCAAAGTGCGTAAAAAGTTATTGAAACAACATGCAAAGACCAAAAAATATAAGAAAGGTGCCAAAGTGTCTGAATTGATTAGTTTGCTTGCGGCATTTTCTGCTTGCCATTTGCCATTTGCCAAAAAACCAAACTTGACCATAAAAAGTTATAAAACTTTAATTACTACAACACTGACATCTGCTTTATTGCGAGCAAATTATGTAAATTATAGCCACGCGAATTTGTGCGCAAAAATATAAGAAAAAGGAGAAAAAAAAACCTCATGGCAATAAAAGACACAAATGATTGCGTGAATCAAAAGTTATAATAAGAACGTTCGTGTGGTGAAAGCGTTTATACGTGTTTAGTAACTGGCACGAGTTGGCGCTGCGTCTGCGGCAACAGGTCTGTCTGTCTGTCTGTCTGTCTATCAATAAATTGGCAATTATTGAAACACTTTGTCTAAGCGAAAGGCACGCAGAAGATAACAAAACAAAAGAACGCCGGTTCTGCAAGCATATTTGCATAATTTATGTGCACGTGACAGACCGAAATGAGACAAAATGAGCCAAATCGGCAGCAAATCATGCGCTTAGTCATATATAACGTTATATACATGAGTTTATATGATAAGTATGACAAATCACGAAAAGACTAAAGCCAAAAGAATGTTCTCGGTTTTTGTGCGTGGCAAAGCATATGAAATAAGATCAATGGAAAACTGTCACCGTTGATTTTAAGCAGATTCACGCGCAGTTGCTGTATGCTAAGCAGCGTAAGCCTGTGACATACGGCACTTGCATGTTAAATGCTCTGATTATTTGCATATTGCCTTATGTTTGTGCAGCGCTTGCTTTGTGCTTGGCGCTGTTGCTGATAATGCGTTCTACGCCATATATATTTGTGCTTTATAGACAACATTTTCGACTGGGTGTAGAAGGGCAACAGACGGACACTTTGCAGCGTAGGTCAAGTGTCGCTAACAAAAGCTTAAACGCTAAGAAAACAAAATATAAACAAAAATTCGAGTGGCATTTAACATGTGGTAAGACAGCAGCTTAAATTTATTAGCCGCTACAAAGCTAAGCCACAGCAACAAAAGTGCGATTGCAGAGGCGGAAATGTTAAGAAACATTTGCTTGACTTGGTTTGTTTCTTCTCAACTCAACGAGTTATAAATCTTTTGAATATTTTTTTTTTTATGAAAAAACGTTATGTGCGTAAATTGTGTAATTTATAATATATTTTAATAGAGCGCTTCTTCATACACAACGATGATAAAGACAACAACAGAGCATTAATAATAGTGAGGCAAACGCAATCAAGACGATGATGAGTGGCTTTTGGTGAATGTGAATGTGCGGAAGCGCTCGACGAAGAAAAAAAATTTATTGACTATTGTCTTAACGAAAGGCGCCTTTGTCAAGAATTGCTTTGAAAGTTGTTTTTTGTGTATTAATTGTTGTTTTGTGTTTGGCAATCAACAACAGTAACAACAAGATTTTATGATGATTTGATCTTAAGTAGAACATGGCGTATGCGTTATAAGTATTAAACGAAAAAGCGAAAAAAAAAATGCTCACGTTCCAATTCCATATTTAAATGTAATAAAGTAAAACAAGGTCTCGTTTACGGATTGCCATACAAAATTTTAATTGTGCCAGTTGGAAAAAACAAAAAGATCAACAACAACAACAAATCAAATTATGTTTGAATTGTATGTATATAAATTATGCTATTAATAAAAACAACAGCTAAAGTGTAGCAATTAATTCAGTTTAGCATGTGTACAAGCCAAAGCAAAACGAGCAGAAGCAGCAACAGCAGCAGCAGCTGAAGCATAAACATCACGCATACGTCGGCTTAGCCGTGTCGCACATCGATATCATTTTGATTAAAACGTCAAATTGAATAGCGAATAATGCTAAATAATAAAACAAACAATAAAGAAAAAAGCAACAACACACACACGCACGACAGACGCTGACTGAGCTGCTCAAAGGCACATCATAAAACAAAAAAAAAACAAAAATCAAATAATAAACAAAAAACCAAAGTTCGCTGTCAAAAAGCATCGCAAATTATTCACACGCAGAAAAAACTGTTTGCATTTGAATTGATATGCAAAATAATTGAAAGATGTGACAGATTATTTATGCGTATGAGTGTGGGAATCTTTTGTCTTACGACCGATCGACCGACCGAACGACAGACTCAGCTCACGCACTCACTGACTGTGCGAGTGACACTTTTGTTTGTTGTTGCTGTTCCTCTAGTTCACAGTTTAAGCCGAATTCATAAAACTATTTTGGTTGTCTTTTTTTTTTTTTGGGTGGCACTCAAAGGCATTGTAAGCATTTATTTATATTTGTCGCCATTGTAAGAAACAATATATGCTTATCAGCAGCGTTTTTGATGTCGAGCAAGCTGTCAAAGCGGCACAAACGGCACAAACGGCCGGCGACAACGTTTATGTTGAAAAGGCAGCAGTTTTAGTAGCGTAGCAAAGCGTCCATAGATTTCTTTAGCCTTGTGTATTTATTGAAATTAATATGAAAACATAAACATTTGCTTTGTTTTTTTTTTTTTTTTGCCATAAAGTGTTTTCATATTTTTCTTTAATTAATTACTTTCTGAAGCAACGACAAGGCTGAATTAACATTAATTATTTGGCAAGTGTGTGTGTCGTTTACACGTGCCGCAAGCGTTCTTCTTCTGCCTTTTTTTTTCTCAACAACAACAACAAAGTCAAAGAAACCATAAACTTGTTGCTGAATATGAATTGTTACGAAATATGAGCATGCAAATTGGGTAATGACTTCAACGACCAAAACCGCCGTTTTTATTTTGGCTATCAAAACTTGTTAATTGCAGCAAGTAAACATTTTAATTGATTTTATGAACTCTCGTCTGAAGTTCAGCTCCTCTTTTATTGCTTCAATGGTTTTATGATGACGTTAATCATGAGAATTTTTGACACGTCTCATTGCTGGCCAAACAAACACGAAACGCACAAAACAAAAAACACTAAAAATTATTGCAATAACATTGAATCACTTTTTAGTGCCGATTTGATTTTACTTAACATAATTTCATAATCAATTAATTTTTGGTCACTACAGAACTTTTGCTACTTTGAGCTTGGCTGGCAAGATTTCCACGTTTGCCTATCGGAGTATCCGAAGAACTTTAATGAAGAAATTTATATAATTTGTGCTAAACAACATAATAAATATCGGCTCAATATATTTTTTATATTTTATTTTATATTTTTAGTCATTTTATTTGTTGCAAAACAGAATTAGCATAGCGACGAATTGTATGCGTGGACCAAACAACTTCTGACGACAACTTTCAAAGGTGCCTTTCGATTTATTCAATGGCTAAGCTTTAAATTGTGACCAATAAATATAAACAAAACTAATAAAAATGAAGACAAAATGAAATAAATTTATTTATCTAAGCGGCTTTAACGCTTTGAAACACATTTCTGTTTGTCTCTGTTGCGGGACATTCTAAAACTAAAACTAAAACTAAAACGTTGATGTCTCATGTGAAATTCTTGGCAAATATTTTATGCAAATATTTATATTTCAATTAGGCAAATTCTGATTTAGTTCCGGCGTGTTAAATTTTATAACGAATACTAAAATAGTAAAATTAAATAAAACACTAATTAAGCAGTTCATAAATGGAAAACTACAGTTTTAAGTTAACATAAATTATGTTCGACGCAGCGAAACAAATGTTCGCATAAACAATAAAAATTGAAAGTTTTATGTGCGCGTTGATTTCATTTCGATGCGTTTTCGTTTGTTCTAAGTTTTTGGCATTGTTTCGCGAACTGGTTGGACACAAGGGCGTAGCCAAGGGGGCACGGCCCGAACACTATAACACAACTTTGGTAATACCAACACTTGAATTTTCTGATTGATGCAAAAAGGCGATACTGGCCCGCTTTGGCACAAGCTGGCTACGCTCTTGGTTGGACAGCCAAATGTCGTGTCACATTCAATACGTGTTTCAGCGCTATGATAGACGACATTTGTTTCATATTGTTTATTTTAAATATGTTTAATCAACGGTCGACTGTTCGATCAATTGATCAATTGGCCGCGCCTGCTTAACTTTGTATGATGGATTTTGCAAGTCAAATGAGCATTTTTGTTTAAGCGCGACTTCCTGAGGCTACTCTACGCTCTTTGATTCAAAATCGCTTTGCGACATTAAAGAAAAAAGTAAAAACAAACATAAATATTCAAAAGTGTTTTTGCATGCTTAAATGTTGGCTAATTAACAATCGATATGCGAGAATAGCAACGACTTTTTGCTTCTCTTCTACTAATATGATTTTTATTAATTGTTTTATAATTTTTATAAGAAACTTAACATTAACTATTTATTTAATGATTTGTGCAGATTATTTATTATATTTTGTCAGCTTGTGGACAAATGCTAAATTAAATACTACACAATTTGCAACATGAAAAAGTAAAAGGCTCGAAATGAAAAAAAAAACGTTTGACGCAAAATCACATGACTATTTCGGTATTTTGTATAGACAAGAGATAGAAAAAAAGATACACTAAAAAGAAGCACTAAATTTTTATTGACTTGTAGTGGCATGTACGATGATTTCCTGCTCGACAATCAACAAGTTCGACCTTCGTCATGCCACACATGCGATTTGACGATAACGCTGAAAATATGAAAATGTTCATTCATAAAATTTATTTGGTCAAATTTGATTTGTTTATAGCTTTTATTTGTTATTTGTTATTGTTATGTTTTTATTTTTTTTTCGTTAGATTTGTTTCTTATTTATAAGTTGTTTGTTTCTATTTAAAGTGGAGCACTCGACTAACTGACCAAACAGAGTTAAATCGCGTCATGTTTGTGGAAGTGAATGCTTTGTGCCTCACACGCACATGCCCACGAATGCAACGAAGCGAAGATCTATCGATGAATTTGTCATAAACGGAAATGAAATACAAAAACGCCTGCGTATGAATATTTTTGTGTTCGAAAATGTGTGATTCAAGCGTGCTGAAATGCCAGAGTCAAAGTTGATGCGCATGCGCTTGCTGTGTGACCTCAGCCCGTTGCGGTTTTACATACATTTAAATTTATTAGCCGTGAAGCCGTGAGCATCTTTTAAAGTGATATTTCATCGTTGAACAAAATCATGTAAGCGAAGTCAAATCATTTAGCGAAGGCGTCGATTATGAGGTCGCATGCGTGCGTGCGTGCGTCCGTCAGTTATCACTGTAAGCAAATAATTATTACGACTTTTTGATCGGCGATATTTTTCCGTTTGCCTTTTGCCGATACACATATATATTTATTTATGTCATGCTGTGCGCCGTTTTATGATGTTGTAGATGACTTCATTTACAAGTTGATTATGCGCCATGGTAATTTCAATGATGAAGCATCTCTGTCTGTCTGTCCAACCAATGGTCTGCCTGCCTTGGCATATTCAGAATTCTTGTTGGCGCGCAAAGTGTTGCCAAACATGGTCGTTGAATTGAATTGTTTTAAAGAGGGGTGAGAAGTTTTTAGCCCAACACTTCAAGCCAAACAAAGAACTTTGTTTGTGTGTGTGTGCGTGAGTGTGTCTGTGTCTGTGTGTGTGAAGCAGCACTTGAAGCAAATGATGCGGAACGCAAAAAAATGTTCTAATGCAGAACAACAACAAATGATTGACTTAGAAATTGTAAGTTATATGCAAAATATTGACAGTTCAACAAAGTGAATTTGGTTCGGCTTAAGTGCACTTCTTACACTCTACATTCATGGCGTAAGCAATTTTCATTAAGCAATATTTCAATAGTGTTGTAAAAAATTATATAAAATCTTGGATTCTTAAGCTTAAAAGTTGTTTTTATCCATAATATTATCAAAATTCTAAATATCAACCAAAAAAATATAAAATACACGGTTTTCTTGGATTCTTTCCTCCGATTTTTAAGCTTAAAAGTTGTTTTTATCCATAATATTATCAAAATTCTAAATATCAACCAAAAAAATATAAAATACACGGTTTGAATATTGAAAAATGACCATGTTTTTGGCACAACGTGCGCGTACTTGAAATAATTTGCGTTCGAAATCGCACATATCGAAAATAAATCCAAAAAAAAAATTATAAAAACAATTTATGCAAATTATTAGAAATAAACATAGCGTAAATGTTATTATTGTTAAGACCAAAGCAGAACAGAAAGCAAAAAAAATAACTGAAAACAATATTAATAATAAAAGAGCCACGCGCCAACACGGAGGGAGCATGAAAGACACGTTCGATAATTGAAGCGTGCAGAGCGGCCAAGTTAAGCGAGTTGTTGCCACCACAGCAACAACAAACTATGTGTCTGCACAGCGGCCTGAAGTGAACTAAACTGGATGCGTCACCTAATGTGACGACACGAAAGTGATTGTCTTGAAGATGAATTGAGTTGAGATGAAACGAGATGAGTTAAGATGAGTTGGCCTGGACTGAACTGAACTGAGCTAAGACGAGATACTTCTACCAAAAAAGTCTTCAGCGCTGCTGCTGCTGCCTTGGCGCAACTGCTGACGCTGGCGTCGACGTCGACGCTGGCGTTGACGCTTCTTCAACGCCGGCAACGTTGACTGACTTCTATTTGCGGTTTCTTTCTTTATTTTTCTTTTCGGCAACTGTTGTTGTTGCTTTCATTTGAAATTAAGTTGAGTTTGGTTTTTTTTTTCTAATTTAAATTTTGATTTGAATTTGTTTTTGTCTCTGTTTTTGTTTTATTTGACGGTCGAGTTGGTCGAGAGCGTCAGCAAGAGTAGCGCAACGGGCAGCGACTGCGACGGCGGCGTCAGCGGTAACGGCAAAGCCTTTAGAGCTCATATACTATAAATTTCGTAGTAACTTTGCAGCTCATCATCATTTGTGCTTTGAACTTCTTGAGTGCTTGAATTGCTCGTTTTTGTTTCTTTAACGAACACGATCTTTGGAATATAAAACCTTAACTTCAAATTAAAACAAATCAAAATGGTACGTGATCCTTTATTGGTGATAAAAATAAGCAAATATAAATAATTAATCGCAAGGACACAAATAAAAAAAAAAGGACTAAAAGTGATGATTGTGCAACTTTAATAACCTTTGAAAAAAGTGAAAAAATTAAAATAAAAAATAATAAATGATATAATAATTTCTGTTACTCAACAAAAACCAACAGAACAAAAGCAATCAAAAGTGTTTAAGTGTCTTGACAACTTCGAGTGCAGCATGCCAAAAAAACAATACAAAAAACAAAATAAATTTAAATATTTCAAGCTAAAAATAACTTCATCAAAATTGTATAACACTTGCAAAGCATATTAGTTCCTTGTACCGATTTCATGTTATCAACGCTCTAATATTTTTCTCTTCTCGCTCACATAGAAATTCCTTCTGATCACCGTTCTGGCCTTAGTTGGCTTCGCTGCTGCCGCACAGCTGCCCGATTCGGCCACTCAGGGCCCAAATCCACAGGATATTGCCACACCTGAGCCCGAGTACATCGACATCGATTTGCCAGAGCCATCACGTCCAGCGGCGCCAGCACCCGCGCCCGTCCAACAATTCGCGCCCGCACCACGTCCCATTGTTCAACGTCCCATTGCACCGGCGCCAGTCTACCGTGCTCCTGCACCAGCACCTGCACCCGTCTACCATGCCGCTGCCGCTCAGATCGCGCAGCGTGCTCAATACTTGCCACCATTGGCACAGTCTGTACCACAACAACAGTTGGCCGGACACGCGTACAACGCACAGAGCGGCTACCAATACAGACGCCCAGTCTATGTAAGACGCTTCTACCGTAACCGTCGCTACTAAGACGCGAAGCGGTGCCTCCTTCTACTACTACCAAAATTTACTCACTTCTACTTCTCTTCACTTCCCCACACCTCTCACACTGCCAACTTAATCCCGATCCCGATCCCGATCAACACATCCTCTTTCTTCTTCTACTACTCCTATGAACACCAAACTAAAACACACACACACACACCCTACGCACACGTACACGTACACGTACACAACCAACTACATGGAATCAAAATGTATTATCGAATTTAGCATTAAATAATTGCTTTTAATACACAAGAAATGAAAAAACAACAAAAAAGGCGTCGGCTATATTGGCTTCTCTTGTGGCCCTTGGTGACTGGAGACAATCGTGCGACCAACAAAAAAAAAAATAAATAATAAAAGAAAGTAAGATTGAAAATTGCAAAGAAACAGCGGAATGCGTCAAACAGCGAAGTACAAAGAGACAAATGATGTTCTATAATAATAATTGAAATACTTTTAATGCGAATGTTGAATTTTTTTATAAATCGAAAAAAAAACTGAAAAAAAAAATAAAAAATTAATAAATTATTTTGAAAAAAAAAAAACATATGTATTTTAAATTGTATTTATTCTATGCTATCAATTCATTTTTCTTCTGATGCGCAGCAACAAAAATGTTGTTGGTTCCTCTTTGCCTGCGCATCAAAAACACGCTTTTAATTAGTTTCAGTTTGAATTAATCTCATTAAATGTGGCGGAATCGAGTGTAAAAATTGGTGCGTCGCAATTCGTGGATTTTTTGTTTCCTCTCTTCTATTTTGCTAATAACTTGTTCATTAATCATTCTTATTAGTTATTCATAGTGTGACTTACACAAAATTCTACACTTCTTGGTTTGATACATGCTTTGATCAATTTGCATACGGAAGCCGTGCAGCGTGAAGCGTTCTTAACAGCGTTTGACACGACACAACTCCACTCAACAGTCCATTTGAAGTGTTGAAAGATCAAGTGTGTAACGACATCGCCGCCTACGGTGCAACCGCGAAGGTCAAAACCCTTCGAAATTCGATTTGAGTAAAAGTTAAGACAAGTTAGCATTGATCGACTCATCACCTTTCATTTTGTGGCCTTTTTGTCAAAGATTTGCCGAACTCATGTTTTACGATTTGTATCGACAAGACTTTTTCATTATATTTTTTATGTAAAAAACATTTTTATTTATTAGCATTTTAGTCAATTAATCTACGAAAGTCGTTAAAATGAAATAAATCTACTTTCAAAAAAAGTCAGCGAGTCAACCGGTTTTTTGGTTCATGTTGTTCTGAGCGAGTATTTATGAGCAGCAATTTATTATTGCTTATGCATGGCTTTGTTTATAGATTATGATGCATTAAGCAAATTGACGACACATTTGTAAATAAGCGGAAATTATTCTAGTTTTAAATGTCACTATTTTGATCTTTTCGACTTGCTTATAAATTATCAATTAAATTTTGGGTTTTTTATTTTTATTTATTATGGTTTATCGCTCAACCATGACACACAGCGCGTATGATTGATGTGTGATGTTTGATTGTGATTGACGGAATTGTATTGATTCAATGACAATTTTGAATTTGATTGGACAAGTTGAGTGTGATCAAAGTGTTTAATTCGTTTAAATTATTGACAGGGTTTGACTTAAGGCTTCCGTGAATGAATAAATGAATAAGTGATTGAAGTGTTTTTGCTGTTGATAATTATGTCGTTGGGGTCATTGCTTGTCTTTTGAGGTTTCAATCAAAAAGATTTGCCAATTATGCATGCGTAAAATTAATACTAATCAATGCAGAATTATGAAAATTATCAATCAATTAATTATCTATCAAAAATATATTTCGCTACATTTTAGTTTAACATGTATATTGTTGTACTGAAATATTTAAATAATTTTTTTAGGCTAAACCATTTTTTTTTTTTCGTAACTGTTATACAATTTCCTATTTTATTTTTGGCAAAAACTTGCATACTTGTCATTGTTCCATATAAAAAGATCACCTTCTTCAATGCAGCCTATAAGTATGCAACACATTCAATTTAAACGCAAAAAGCGCGAGACGAACTTAGCAGCACTTCCGTTGAGTTTAAGCTGAACTTCAGTTGAATTGAAAGTATATTTTGGCAACTTAAAATATTTTAACAAGAACGAAATCATTCCCTCATACAAATAAATGCCTTTTGTCTTCCTCCGCTTAAATAATATTCAAATGTATTTCTATGATCAAGATATTCAAAAGATATTCGAAACTCACCAAGATTAAATACTTTATGCAAATGGCTTGCCTGAAAGAAAGGAAAGGAACATAATTATAAAATTTATTTTATAAAAAATTAAATTATAAAAGAAGTTTCTAAAAAACGACATGCATTGTTTGACTTAAAAATTAAGACTTGTTTTAAAGTGATATATGAGCCAATGATATAATATAAAGTTGACAAATTTTGAATTATGCCGCTTCCACTAATTTGAACAAGAAAAACAAGGAAATAAAACTTGGCTAGAATGGAGTACGCCATTAGTCAACACGTGCTGCACAGACTACTTAATACTTGTTCTGAGTAACTTTAAAAAATTAGTGTGCTTAGTTTGCAAAACAACGAATGAAAAATAAATACTAATAATAAAAACTAAAACCAAAATCAAAAACAAAATACTAATTATAGCTATGAACGGTAGTAAAGAGAATACCATAAAACCATAAGAAAACATCAACTAATTAATTAAATTAATAATGTATAAATATTCATCTAAACAAAACTAAAAGCGAAGCACACGAAAGTGAAACAAGCATAAAATAGAATTTGACATTTTAGAATGCTATGAAGAATGCTTCGAGCTTTCAGAGACGATAAACAACCCGTTCGTGTTAGTCGACATAAAAGTACGAAAATGCATTAAGTCTCATCAATTAAAGAATTTCCTGTTTAATGCTGATTTGACTTTCACACATAGCACAATCAGCACAAAATAGGCGTCGGAATGATCGAAAGATAGAATGACCATTTTGGTTACTCGATTTCGATTAATTAACACCTGCGCACAATCAAATCAATTGTCTAAGTAGAGACACCGAAATGACTCAAATTGGAGTACGACAACGCTAAGATTTATGGCTGCGGGTAATTGACGCGTAATCAATGGAAATAAAAATATATATATAATAATAAAGTCATAAATTCAAAAAAATCTTGGCTGAGTCAGAAACAAAGTCGGAGAGCATATCAAGGTCAACGTTGAAGAAGAAATTACATAAAAATTGGTTTTGTTTTTTTTTTTTTATGGTCCTCTAAGCGTCTCGTCTTGGCTGTCAAAGCGTCTGCATTCTTATAAATATCTAAGTTATTTATAGCTTTGCATTTGTTTTTCTAATAGACAAAATGGTAATACAAAAATATTTTTTTTGTATCTTTTTATGGTCTTAGCTTTTAATTATAATAATTTTTGACAAACGAGCGCATACCAGAAGTGCTAGTGAAGCAATAAATCAGCCTCAAAGCAACTTCTCAAGCAACTTTAACCGACTTAAAGCAAGTGGCGTTGCGTTTTGTTAGCTTGGCTGTGCTGTGCTTTGCTTTGCGTTTGAATTCAATTGAAGTGCGAAGTTCAAATTTGGTCATTGGCATGCGTGACATGACTTGGCTCTGAACTTGGCGCAGCAGCAATCATGATAACTTGTGGGTGGCCAATTGAAGTGGTAATTTGACAGTCGCACTAATGAAATTATTTAATCGCGTGTGGGTTGCACTTACTTTATAGCGAGGTTTTTTCATTTTTGTTTTTCGTGTTGGAAAAATATGTTTCAAGCGCTTTGCTTATTAAATATTTAGTTTGCGTTTGAACTTGAAAGATTCTTAACGGCGTGAATAATCCGGCATCAAATGCTATAATTAAGCTGTCATTGCTGCTAAGCAGAGCTTAGAGTAGGCAGCAACAACAACGAGTGACACAAAACAGTTCGCTGTGTGAACAAATAGTTTTGGGTGCAGCATGAATGACACAAGTCTTGGCTTTTGTTTGTTAAGTTAAAGTTTTTATTGATGTGAAAAAAAAACATATTTGTTTTCTTTCTTTTCTTAAATAAATAAATATCTACAAAAAACTGGCAAATTGGTATGAAACTTAGTAAAATGTAAAGAGGTATAGGAAAGGTCGCTTAGAAGAAGAATGCTTTCGATGGTGTATCATAGTGGTAGCCATCCTCGCTGTGTGGCTCAATGAGCTCCTGTGGCGGCAAGTATTCCGTGCCAGGCTCTAGTGGCGCAGCATAGGAAGGTATTGGGATTTTGAAGATGGGCTCAGCTGCCTGCTCATTGACTACTGGCGCTGGTGCAGCTGCGGTGGGTGGCAGATAAGTGGGCGTGGGCGTAGGCGCTGGCGGCAAGTAAACGGGCTTGGGCTGCTCGACAACTTTTGGTGGCGTTGGTGGCAAGTAGCTGGGCTTGGGTGAAGGTGGCAAGTAGCTAGGCTTGGGCGGTGGTGGCAAGTAGGTGGGCGTTGGTGCTGGTGGCAAAAAGTTAGGCTTGAGTGTGGGCGGCAAGTAGGTTGGCTTGGGCGTTGGTGGTAGATAAGTTGGTGTTGGCGGCAGGTAAGTTGGTGTTGGCGGCAGGTAAGCGGGCGTTGGTGCTTCAACCTTAGCGGGCGGCAAGTAAGATTCCGTAGGCAACTCAAATGCCACGCTTGGGCGCTCATAATTATATCCTGCATGATCCAAAGTCGCGCTGTCATCATTTTCATGATCATGATGATGCTGATGATGGTCGTGCTCATGATGCTCATGATCATGGTGATGATCGTGATGATGATGATGATCGTGTCCGAACAAATGAGAGACATCTGCGGCGACCAACGAAATGGCACACAAACCAAGCAAAAGGATTTTCTAAGCAAATAAAATACCCGCAAATTAATTTTTATACATTTAATTCCCATAATTGTCAACTTACCATGTTGCCTTGACAAAACTATCCAATGTTTCAATGCTGGCAAAGCTGTTAAAAATGTTGTTTGCTTGTTGTTACACGTTCGCTCAACTCCGGCAAAATGATACAGTTTCGGACAAGTGTTTGGTTATTTATAGCGCACGATTCTCGCACTCATCTCGTCAACACTCAACACTCAAACACGATGGCAGGCGGCAAAGCTTACGCAGCGCGCATCAAACAACACACAAGTCAGTAGAAAGACAGATACAAATACGAAACAGCAAACAAAAAAAAAAATACAACACAAAAGAAAAAATCATATTAAAATCAGACTATTTAGCGCCAAAAGAGCAGCCAACACGCTCGTTGAAGTCATTGCGGCGCTCACCAGACGCTTTACCGGCATTTTTTTCACTTCATTTAATTTTTATTTTATTTTTGTATTGTTTAATTCTATTAAATAATTTTTAATACTCAAAACATCTTTGGGCGTTTTGTTTTGTTGTCTCATGTTTTTTTTTTTTTTTTTATGGTCTTTAAAAAGATAAATTTCGTGTTTAGCAAATAATTAAAGCAAATTTTTACAGTTTGCCAAAAATTAAATTAAGTAATGTCGGAAAACGAAAATAGAAAAATAAAAAATTAATAATAATAAAAAAACAGACTTAAATGTTATTGAAAAACGGTAAATTGGCCGCAGTCAACATTGAAATTGGCCATGTCGAAGTGGCGCTTTAAAAGTCGTCTGAATTTCGTCGCTTTTGTTGTTACTCATTTGCCACGGTTCATAAATCATTTTGTATCTGCTGCAATCTGGCCAAGCCGATACTTTGCCCTGTGTATCGATTGCATAGAGTCTGAAAAGAGTTTGCATTGTTCGCTTTTGATGGTCATTTTGTTAGTTGTTTGAAAATCGACGCAAATCGAACACTTTGGCCCTACTTTCGTCTACCGAAGCCGTTGCCAAAGCTGGCCAACAACAATATGCCTAATTGGAGTTAATTGAATGAAGCTGTTGAGAGATCAGCGCGTCATTAATGAGCCTTCGTAATTATGAGACACGCAGTGTTGAAGCGCGTGGCTAATTAGCATTTTGACACTTGGCAACTGTGCGTGTTGAATTTATCTGTTTGTTTTGATTTGTTTTTGGCTTTTTTTTTTTCTTTATTTTATTGATGATAAAAATGAGACTTAAAGCTATAAACATAGAAAACGACAAGTTCAACAACGACCAACAAGGTTTGGCATGTGCAGCGCTCCTGCTTGTGAGCAGCGTAGCATGAGGAAGCGTTCAGCTTACAGTTTCAAACGCTTCAGTGGCGAATTGTACTGATAACCTTCACCACCGGCGGCGCCAGCGTTGGACGCAACAGGAGGCAAGTATTTAGTCTCGACTGGCTGAATATTTGCATTGAGCGGCGCAAATGACAGTGAGGAGTCCAGCGGCGCAGCATATGAAGGTATGGGAATCATGAAAATGGGCGCTGAGGGAGCAAAGACGCTCGAAGAAGTCTGCGCAGGTGGCAGATACTTTGTGTCCGGTTGAGCTGCGGGTGGCAGATAATTGTTGTCGGGTTGTGCCGGACCGGACGCAGGTGGCAAATAGGCGGTCTTTGGTGGTGGTGGCGGCGGCGGTGGTGGCAATACGGCTGCTTGTTTGGGTGGCAAGTATTTTGGCGCTGGTGCTGCAGGTGGCAGATACTTTTCAGCGGGAGTAGCTGGTGGTAGATACTTTTCAGCTGGTGGTAGATACTTTTCAGCAGGAGCTGCTGGTGGTAGATACTTTTCAGCTGGTGGCAGATACTTTTCAGCAGGAGCTGCTGGTGGTAAATACTTTTCAGCTGGTGGTAGATACTTTTCCGCAGGAGCTGCTGGTGGCAGATATTTGGCTGGTGGTGGCGGTGGTGGTGGAGGTAAAACGGCCGCTTGCTTAGGTGGCAGATACTTCTCAGCAGGTGCCGCTGGTGGCAGATACTTTTCAGCTGGCCCCGCAGGAGGCAAATACTTCTCGGCCGGCTGCTGTACGCTTGCTGGCGGCAAGTAGGCAGTCTTAGGTGCTGGTGGCAAGTAGGCAGGCTTAGGTGCTGGTGGCAAGTAAGCGGTCTTAGGTGCTGGCGGTGGTGGTGGCGGCGGCAGTGTGGCTGTCATCTTGGGTGGCAGATACTTTGTGCGTGGCTTAGGCGGTGGCAAGTAGGCTTCCTTAGGTTGTTCAACAGCGGCAGGTGGCAGATACGAATTGCCAGGCGCTGCTGGAGCGTTATAATTGTAACCACCCGGCAAGCCATCACTAGACTGATGATGATCATCATGATGGCTGTGATGATGATCATGTTGGTGGTGCGCGTGTTCATCATGATGATGGTGGTGGTGATGATGATCGTGTGCACCACCATTTGCTGGACCACTGCCGTAGCCATTGAACAGATGTGAAACATCTGCCGCAGCAAGGGCCACAAAGCCGACAATTAGGATGCCAAAAAGTCGCTGTTTAAATAAATATAAATATTTTCTGTAAATCCATTCAAAGCAATGTATATTTTTGTAGCCCTTTTATTTTTTGTTTACCATTTTTTTTCTTTGCTGGATTTCCCAAACGTTGTTGCAACTGCGCTGCTAATCCAAAACAATACAATATTCATGCGAGTCGTTTAGCTTTTATAGTCGAAGACATAAAAATTTAAATATTTCACCAAACAAAAGATAAATGCATAATTTTTTACATCTTCGTTGCCATGTTTTCATCTAAAATTTGTTTTATGAAATATTTGAGGCAATTATCTCATGCACAAGAAACAATTAATTGATTTCCGAATTTAATTAGCTGTCGACGAAAATGTTGCCGATGATTGACAGCGGCAGCAGCGCCAGAGCAGCAACTCATGAATATGCAAGGAGGCGGTGTGGTGGCAGAGGGGCAAGAAGTTAGTTCGAGGCGATTTGGTTGCGTACGTGTTAAATTTTGTGCGCACGAAAGTCAATTAAAGGTTTAACAAATTAGTTTTTATTCATTTTTAAAATACAAAATTCAACAAAAAGAAAAGATAGAAAAACAAATTGTTTGCTTTGCTTAAAACACGAAACGTTTGGCGGGCGCTTCATAATGATAGCCGTCTTCCTTTACTGGCTCCTCAACAATAATGGGCGGCAGATAGGTGGGCGTGGGTGTTGTGATCTGTGTTGGTGGTGGTGGCGGCAGATAAGTCGGCTTCGGTGTTGGTGGCGGCGGTGGCAAGTATGTCGGCTTCGGTGGCGCAGGCGTTGTCGTGGTAGTTGTAGTTGTTGTAGTTGTTGTGGTGGTAGTTGGCGCCTTTGTTGTAGTGGTTGTTGGTCTAGTTGTTGGTGGCAAATAAGTTGGCGCTGGCGTTGGCGGTGGTGGCGGCAAATAAGTTGGCTTTGGCAATTCAAAAGGCACTTTAGGCGCCTCATATGCATAACCATAGTTACTGCTTGCCTCAGCGCTCGCATGGTGATGATGATGCTCCTGTTGCACGTTAAGCAGATGAGAGACATCAGCAGCGGCATAAGCCAAACAACAGATGACAACTATGAAGAGCTTCTGAAATATGAATGAAAATTAATAAGGATTCCTTTTTGGTTTGCAAACTCAAACTTGCCATTTTTCGGACACTTTTTCTCGTACAGCTTCGTTGAACACTTGAACGGAAAATGATGGCAATGCAATGCGTGTCTTCATTATTTATAGTCAGAATTCTAAACATAAAACCTTAAAAAGAAAAACACTCTTGGCGCCGTCCGTGGCTTAACTGTGTAAGGCCAATTATTATTATTTAAATAGCGCCTATTATTAAAAATTTTATTTATTATTTTGTTAGTCATATTAGTAGTTTGCAGCCGCTGCGCTATTTTGCCTCATCTAAATAGCTTTGACATTAACAGATACATTAAGAGAACTTCACAGTGTGTGGAAATCGATAAATCAATTCGATGCCTCAGATGACTGCGTTGGCAGCTGACCAGCTGAGCAGTTGAGCGGCTGTGCGCCAAGCTGCCAATAAAGTCAGCAGTCATTGTTGGTGTTGTTTCTGTCATGTCGCTTTAACGCTTCCGATTAGCAGTTCCGCTGCTGTTATTATTATTTGTTGTAAGTCAACGCATTCATAAATCATGCTCATATCATTTATTATCATTTGTTTATTGCTTAAGCACAATAGCGATAAAAAAATATATATGTATCTCATAGTCAACGGCAAACAATTTACGACTGCAGCTTCATGAACTATGTTCGCGTTTTGTTGCAGGAAATTAGTTACAAATGAGTCGAAAAAACAAATTCCTACAACATGAATTTATTTATTTCGCATAAAATGAAGACTGATCACGTTTGATTTTATTTTGTCACCAAAAAAGTCGCTCAATATGAGCAACTATCACTTTTATGCGCGTTTTGATGGCCTAAAACAATGTGCGACAGGTTATTGAACCGCCTGCGGGGCAGAAGACATGTTTGCCATAAAATGATTTATGTTACATTTTTTACATTTTGTTTTTTTTTTTGGGAGTTTATTGCAAATTAATTAGCAATAACTAAATCGACAACAATTAATAGCAATCTGTCACAATCAATAGGCCCGACAGTCGGCATGCGGGTGCCTGAGAATCCGGTTCAACTTGACGCGTCAAGCCCACATTAAAGTCAAGTTAGAATCACAGATTTAACGTAAATTGAACAAACAAAAATAATCAAATAATGATTCCGATTCAGTCAACGACGTCAGTCAATAGGCATGCAGATGGCAAAATACCGGACTGACATTGACTTACACATCGTCAAGCCTTTCACTTCAAGACGACGCACCGCCGCCGCCGTCGTCATGTATTCTAACGCAAACAATTCTTCGCCTTGAGTTGGGCTTTGTGCCATCCGCGGCGACGACAGCCCTTGAAAAGCTTCTTAAACTTACATGCATAAAAGCGGTTTTATTATATTCAAATTATTGTTTTTTTTTTTTAATTTTTATATATTTTTAGTTTACTTTTGTGACTTTTATTAAACTTTGGCATAATGAAAATAAGAAAAAATACAACAGCCGCACACGAGTTGAGCTCAGTAGCCGCTGAACGCTTTCCTGGGCACCTGGTATTGATAGCCCAAGCCACGTGGCTGCTGGGGCGGCGTATAAATCTGTTGCTGGTGCTGATGCTGGTAAGGCACACCCACGTTGACAGCCGTCGCTGGCTGCAGTTCAGATGCTGATGTGCTCAGCGATTCGACGCTAAATTCCTCTTGCGCTGGGAAATTGTTATTCACATCGGCCAGCTCGAAGGTGGGCACAACGGGCGCATCATAGACAAATCCATTGCCCGAACGTACTAGCTCCGAGACATCGGCAGCGCTGTGCTGCAGCAGACTAAGGCATAAGCAGAGAAACAATAGGCCGTAGAGAAGACAACGCTGCAAAGGATTGTTGGTGAATGATCGAAAAGAAACTTTTTGCATTAAACTTACCATTTTCGCGATTCACAAACGCGTCAAATCGAAAGGGGGAAAAAAACAGCTCCAAGCTACAGTTTCAATGCGAATGTTTCGAAACAAAATAACGCTTTAGGTATTTATATAACTTTTTTATTTTTGTCTCTTATTTAGCTGTCTTGTTTCTGTTTACCATTATTTGTTTTTGTCTTTTTGCTTTGTTTTTTATTTTTTCTGTATTAATTACTAATGCGGCTGTTGTTAATGTTAATGCTGAAGTTGATGTTACTGTTGCTCTTAATGACAGACGAGAACTCGAACTCGTGATGTTCGAGGCCCTCGTTATCGATACCGCTATAAGATACTCTGTCGGCAACGCAGCTCGCGCGACGCAAGCGAAGCACGCTTCAAACGACGTCATTGTCAAGGCCGCAACTTGTTTTGCTGTTGGGTCAAGAGTCAGCATACGTTAATTCTTCTTCTTCATCTTCTGCTTCTTCGCTCTTAATTGTGGTCTTGGTATTTTGTTGGTATTTGCTGAAGATATTAATATTTGGTAGCTAGGCTGTGAGGCAGTTTTTTAAACTTAATAGTTATAAAGCTGTTTACATTTCAGTCAAGTCAAAGAACTAGCCAACAAAGCAAAAGTTGACCAACGAATGGCGCAATGCAGCGTTGAACTAAGCAGTTTTATATTAAATCAAGTTTCTCATTAAAAACAAACACATTGTATCTCTTTCACGCGAATCGTTCAATGCAAATTAATATACAAATCTGCATCATTAACAGGTTCCTGCGCCCGAAAACGATTGGCTGCAAATTTTATGAAATATTAATCTCATTTCATTTATTATTATTCTCGTTTTCGCATCGATATTCATTCACTCGTTCGTTTAGTCGCTCATTTATATTCATTTATGTACATTGCAAAATGTGGGGGAAAAAGACAACATTAATGAAGTCAAAGAGTTTAACAAATTTGCCAACGAATTTGCGTAGACTCATCAAAAGCAACATCACATGATGGATTGCAATGTTGAGTATACTAAGCTGCATTTGTATAGGTCCAGCTTATCGGCTGATTGAATAATAGATACAATGAAGTGAAGAGAACTGGTTTTTAATACTGACTTCAAATTATAAAAAGTTGCCAAAAATGATAAGCGATTATACAAATATGAAGCGTATTTTTAGGCAGAACTTTTGATAAAATCTTTGCCTTAAAACTAAAATCATTACAAATCATTGCATAATTTACGGCATTTGCAAAATAAATGCTTGCATACTTTTATCATTTTAAAAACTCAAAATACTCATTTGAATTGAAATTGAAATCTGAACCCACTTGGATGAAAGAATTATAAATCAGATTAAAATCTTATAAGATCGAATACTAAGTAAAAATCATAAAGAGACATAAAATCGTATTGTAGTAAAAGACTAGAAAGGGATCTATTTTCGGCAAACGTTTTCTCAATTATTCTCATTGGAGGAAGTTCTGCGTTTAAATTTTTTCTATATATTTAAAACTCTAGGAAGAACTTGCACTGAAACAGACAGACGGCTATTCGAACACGTCTCGTCGTGCTGATGAAAAAAGTATATACTTTATGTAATTGGAGATGTCTCCTTCTCTGCGTTGCAAACCTCATGACAAAGTTAATATACTCTTTTATTACATGCACTTACATGCAAATCAATAAGTGCAATTAAGCAAATAACAATCAGTGTGTAATCATCTGACCTTAGCCGGGATATTTAACATCTAAAAGGAAGAGGCTAAATGGCAAATTGTTTCTATTCCAAACTTCCATATTTAATTTGGCAGAGTTATTAGGCCTTTTGGGTGCAGCTTTCATTGAAAATTTGACAATACAAATAGCAATTTGTTTTGACTGCTGTGAAGCTTAAGCTGAGTTTCATATGAAGATAAGCTCAGGCATATGACAAAATTGAACAAAGAATTGCGGTATGCCCAGACGACTAAATGAAACTGTAGGCGTAGTGTCAGCTACTAATCATTACTTATTGTGAACTTGAAGATCGAAAATATTTTGTATACCTTTCAATCTTCTGACTATCTGATTATATTTATAAGATCGCTGAACCTATTAATTAGATAAACTATCGTTTAAACATTTCTGCTTTTGACCTTTACTGCTCATCATGTAGTTCGGTTCTTGTTTTGAATAGTTTCATTTGCTGATCTACATAATCCGTTTCGTATAAATTATTTGCTTTGTCTTTTTCGTTGCGGATCTATTAAATTTATGCATATTAAATAATAAGTGATCGTCATGTTTATTTTAAAATTTTCTTTTTTTTAGTGTGAATTTTTTATGTCTTTGCATAGAAAAGACACCCAGAATCGTAGATCTCTCTTTTTCTAATACTATCTAATTACAACAAAAAAATTAATTTTAGAAGTTGAATGGTGGCTGAGGGTCGTTGGGGTAACTGTAGCCCTTTTCGGGTTGTGGCTGAGGAGCAACTGGACGTGGTGCTGGTGCAACTGGGCGTGGTGCTGGGATAACCTTAGGGGCAACTGGCTGAGGTGGCAGGTACTCGTTGGATGGAGCAACTGGACGTGGAGCAACTGGTTTTGGTGCTGGTGCAACTGGACGTGGTGCTGGTTTTGGTGCTGGTGCAACTGGGCGGGGTGCTGGTGGGCTAACCTTAGGGGCAACTGGCTGGGGTGGCAAGTATTCGTTGGATGGCTTGGGTGCTGGTGCAACTGGACGTGGAGCTGGCTTTGGTGCTGGAGCAACTGGACGTGGTGCTGGTGCAACTGGGCGTGGTGCTGGGATTACCTTAGGGGCAACTGGCTGAGGTGGCAGGTACTCGTTGGATGGAGCAACTGGACGTGGAGCAACTGGGCGTGGTGCTGGGGCAACTGGCTTAGGTGCTGGTGCTTGTCTGACTGGCTCGAATGGAACACGTGGAGCTTGGTATTGGTAACCATCATCGTTCAACTGACCAGCGGGAACTGGTGCTGGCAAAACTGGACGTGGAGCTGGCTTTGGTGCTGGAGCAACTGGACGTGGTGCTGGTGCAACTGGACGTGGTGCTGGGATAACCTTAGGGGCAACTGGCTGAGGTGGCAAGTACTCGTTGGATGGAGCAACTGGACGTGGAGCAACTGGTTTTGGTGCTGGTGCAACTGGACGTGGAGCTGGCTTTGGTGCTGGTGCAACTGGGCGTGGTGCTGGGACAACCTTAGGGGCAACTGGCTGAGGTGGCAAGTACTCGTTGGTTGGAGCAACTGGACGAGGAGCAACTGGACGTGGAGCTGGGGCTACTGGCCTTGGAGCTGGTGCAGGCTTGGATTGCTCAAAAGGAATACGTGGAGCTTGGTATTGGTAACCATCATCGTTCAACTGACCAGCTGGAACAACTGGTTCATAACGAGCTGGAGCCGGAGCCTTGTACACTGGAGCAGGGGCGCTGTAAGAGGGAGCGGGAGCGCTGTAAGATGGAGTTGGAGCCTTGTATGCTGGAGCAGGAGCCTTGTAAGCGGGTGCTGGAGCAGGAGCCTTGTAAGCTGGTGCTGGAGCAGGAGCCTTGTAAGCTGGTGCTGGAGCAGGAGCCTGGTAAGCTGGTGCTGGAGCGCGATAAGATGAGGATGATGATGCAGCTTGGAAAGATCCTTGGGAAACTGGAATGTCTACGATAGCATTGCTGGTAACCTCAAAGGGTTCCGAGGGCAAAGCATAATGGTAACCATCATCATGGAGATTGTCGCTGTGCGAAAACAAATGCGAGACGTCAGCGCTGACGGCTGCCACCAGGGCAAAGGCAATTAAGAATTTCTGTAAAACAACACAAACAACAATTTCATTCATAGTTATCAATAATATAAAAGTTGCCTTTAGCTGTCTTTACGATTAACAAACACAATCAAATTCACACGCGCAATTTCATTTAATATTTCAAGACAAAAAAACTTGGAATTATTTCAACACAATTTAACTGTTCTTTCCTTTAAGCACTTGAATTTAAGATTTTTTTTTTAATTTTTTTTTTTTTTTATTCCACGTTTATTTGATTGCTATTTTATTAAATTTTATTTTCTTGATTGTTACCAAGCAGTCTGTTTACCATTTTTTGAACGCTTCAGATTCAAATCCACACCACGAATGTAGACGAATGACTGTGCTAGCTTTCTAGATTTCAAAATTATTTATATTGCCAAGGTGGTTCAGGATTATTTTCGAACGACAACAGCAAGCAATACGTAATCGAACGACCGCAAGAACTCATCCAACCGGCTTCGCAGAACAACTCCCATAAAATTATTCTTGAACGATATTTTAGCACAATAAAACATACAACCGACAGCGACAACGACGACGAACCGACAGCGACGTCAATACGCGAATAAGGTGATGAGACTTTTTAAATATGTATGAAGATGTATTTTAATAAAATCATAACCAAAACACACAAAAAACCAATAATAATAATAAAAAAAAAAACAGAAGAGCAGCCAAAAGCCGTTCAAAACCGGCCAAGTGCGATGCTGGGCTCAAGCATTAACAGAGGTTTGGTCAACACCGTCGAACATTTTTGGCTAATTAAACGAAAAACCGTCTTACAGCGACAGCGACAGCGTTGGCGGTAGAGAAAAGATAGTCGCCAAACTGTACATTCCCCAATTCTGTGTTTAGCATAAATAAACTGATCAATGCCATTGAAACGTAAAAAAGAGTTGTAAAACAAAACGTCAGCACGCTTAACGGACAATATGGGCGTTTTGCAAAAGCGCTGCGACACTCAAGCGAAATGGTTAGTTAGATTATGAACTTTTTTTTTACTCTAATAATATCTCTCAATGCAATAAAATTAAATATAATATTTGAACGTATATAAAAAATTTAAAATTTTAATGTTTTCATGAAATAAAAAGGAACGATTTTTTTACTCTTTTATTTACTTTAAACTTGGCGTACACACTTAATTGGTTACATTTGTTTTGTGCTCAAAATTCAACTTTTCATGCTCAAAATACGAATATTTTTCCTTGACTGTAACAACATCTTAAAGTGTTAACTGCTATGTATGCTAAATGTATCAAATCATGTTTTATATCAATTTAATTTGGAATTTCTAAACATAAAAAATAAAATAAAAAAAAACACAAAATACAATCACATTCTTTCATGATTTTTGCTAAAGCTCATATGTTTAAAGACGGTTTTCATTTTATTGTTGAGTTGTTGTTTAAAAATAAAAATGAAAAATTAGAAAAAACGCAGAATCAAATATTTATGATACGAGATGCTGAGGAATTGGTTTATTATGCTAACAAAATAATACGCTTTAAAATTAGCATAAATAACAACACTTAAGCGAATGTTTCCGGCTGGGAGGCACAATTGACTAACAAGTACAACAAGTTCCTGGAAGCTGGGCTGCTGCAGACTGATTAAAATCTACAAGCAGCTTCGGAAGAGCACCAGCCGTTGCGGCTTTAGTGACAAATGCTGTGTTTATTTCTGTAATTACTCACTCAACTTGAATGCGGTAACGAACTGAAACGATTTAAGTCACATTTAGGTTACAAGGTCGAATGACTACCTTCACAAGTGCGTTGAAGGCAAGAGTTGTCAAAAAAGAGGTAAGAAAAAGAAACAAAAAAAAAAAAGAAAAAGCAATTTTTGAAATTACGAGTTCAAGTTTCGGCAATTGGTCGCTCAACCAGTTTACCTGTCTTATATTTTTGTTTTGATTTCTTGGTACTCGCCTGCGGTTGCAAGCAGGATTGCAGGTGGTGGTTTGCTGCAGCCAAGTTGACCTTTTATGCTCAAATTTTAAGTTCATGCAGCTGAACCATAAAACAAACGTTTCAGAAATAAAACATTATAAAAATTGTGATGACTTTAATTGGTTGATAATTGAAACGTTTATCAATCAAAAGTTGCTTCGGCAGTTTTCAAATAAAAAATAAACACTTCTATGTATATTAAAATATATTTAAAAAAAAATTATTTTTGGTTACGAATTCTTCACCATCTAATCTGTATTAATTTGTATTAATTGTATTTCACTTATATTGTACAGGTTTGGTTCATCAAAATCTGCTAAAATGATTAGTTGATAGATTGTGACATGAAATAAATGCGCAAAACCTCAGAAAGTTTATTTTATTGGCGAATAATTAATTTAAATATGAATTGAGTATTGCATAACGGTGATTAATTTATCTTCCAAGAAGTTTTTGTTTTGCAAATCCAACCCCTTTGCAAATGAATAAGTTTTTTGTCTTTATCAGCTTGTCTAAGGTCTGACGCGTACATTGAACCGATCACCTTAGACAAAATTTATGACAAAATCAGCTCATCAAAAAAATAAAATAAAAACTGAAAGCAGAATGGAAATTCAAGCGTTTCAATACACAAATTCTTCATGCGTTTAGTCATTTAACTTCAGTTGGGGTTTTTTTTCTTATTGATATTGGGCGTTTTACTAATAATGTTTGATAAATGGAATAAGTAGGAATTTTTACAAATTTTTTCTTCATGTCTGAATTATTAACACAGATCAACTAAAATTTTACAGCGACTAAAAATTGTAGGAGTACTGTGGTAAAACCAACTAATGATCAAAGTGTGACTATTAGTTTAGTAAGCACTGTGTGCGCAAACCAAACATTAAGCCTGACTAATAACTTAGTCAACAGTGTAAAATAGTAATGTAAATTTTCAAGTTTTATGTTTTTGGCTTTTTGTTTTATTTTTTTTCAGATTCTATGGTCAATTTGATGTGCTAATTAATGTAAATGTTTCAACCAATTTTTTTTTCTTATATTCTTTTTATTTTGTGTCTATAAAATCGCAGCCTACTCGACATGCGTTTTAAATTAGTATTTTGAACAATATAGATTCATGTCAATCGAATTCGATTAGCTAATCTAATATTATATTTATTTAGATACATTTGCTACTTTCAACGTCAACCGCCAATCGCCAATCGTTAAACGAGTCAATTCCGAACCATTTTATTTATATTGTATTAATGAAGCTGCTGAACTACATTCGCACTTGGGTATCTTAGATGCAAACTAATCATCAACGAAACTCAAAATTTCCGGCATTTAAATTGAAAGCTGGTTAATCGTTATAAAATTAGCTACGATTACTTCATAAAAAAGAGAACAAGAAAGAAAAAAAAGGAAATCAAAACAACTGAAAGCAGTCAAACTGTTGTGTGTTTTGTTAATTGGCCAACACAAATTGACATTCTTTCTTTTTGTTTTGTTATTCTTGTCGACTTTTTTGCAAATGTCATAAAACGGTAAACGAGTTTAATTCAATTAGCTTCAAGTTTGGTTGCAGCCGCAAAAGGCTCGCATATATAAAGTTGTCAGACGCAGTGGCAGCTTCACATTTTGCATTTCGCAGAAGCAGCAGCGCGCACGTGTCAACTGCGTTTGCCAAGGACTCAAGGATCCCAGCGGGAAAAAAAGCCAAGCTAAAACGAATCAACACACGATTGTGCAAAATAACTATGACAACATGGCCGTCATTTAATATGCATAATGAATATGAAAAATAGTTTTTTCTAGAGTTTCAGAGCACGCAAGACAAAGGAAAAAAACAAGCAAAAAAAATGTAGATAAGAACCAGAACAGAGTTGTGCTAAGCAGCCAGCCACAGGCAAAAATGCCTTTTACCGTGACTGGTTCTATTAGTTTATGAATTTAGTAGCAATAAATTTTGGCACCCAAGCTGATATACAAATATATCGATGGCATATAATTACAAACGGGTTTATGTCAGCAAAAATCAATAGAAATTCAACAAAACAAAAAAAAATCATAAAGATACAAAAAAAACCCAAAGCAAGTATAGAAAATGTTCAACCAGACAGACAAAGAACAGAATTTTTTTATTTTGTATAACATTTCTAAACTTTTTCTGAAACAAACAACAAATTATCTGTGTTGTTGTTGCTTTGTCACATTTTATCTTCATCAGCGACATTAATCAAATTGGCGAACCTTAATTAAAGCAAAACATGAACGAGCCAAATTAAATGAAAAATTAACAATTTAAGCTTATGTGAAAGTTGATAATTTTTCAAAACAAACATTGAAAGATAACGAAAGTGTTTTAGTGCAAAGTGGCGTCTAAGTTAAAGATACAATTAATTGGTATATAAATCAAATGCATTAGATGAGCAAAAAAACAATCTTCAAGATCATTAATCAAGTAAAGCTCTAAATCAACATTGCGCATACGGCATGTTCGTTTAAACGTGGACAACAAAACGTTCAATTTGTAGGCGTAACTTCAAATGTTAAACTAATATTTAGACAGAAGTAACACTGAGACATGTTGTTGAGGTTTGTGTCTTTGCTAAGCTTAACGATCCACTAAAAGCTTTATTCAAGAAACAAGTTCTTAGAGCGAGATAGATAATGACGACTGACCGACCGCTAAATAAATCAACTTGCAGCTAAATTTATGACTGTATTTGCATAATTAAAATCACATTAATAAGGCAAAACTGCTCAAAAAGCATGTACAAACATGAATTTTTTAAATTTGAATTTATGATTATTATTATTTTTATAATGCATGAAATAAGTGCTAATCAAAACTTTACACGGCGCATAATTAAACAGATAAATGTAAGATAGCAAAAGTTTATGTACATTTGATTGCTTAAGTAAACAATAAAACTCGTCTTAATTTTAAACTGTCAGCAATTAAACAAATTTATATATGTACATATTATATATAATTGAGTGAGCTCGTTTCGTATACAAAACATTGTGAATAATATATTCTCATTCTATATTTTTGAAATTTAACAATAAATTAGTAAGGACGGATTAGTCGAGTATACTCTATAGTATTAAACCACCATAGGTGTTGCCACGCCCTAAATTTTAAAGAAAATGTACATTTGGCATTGCCTATTTTCATATTGGTCAAAATTTCATGAAAATCGGTAAAAAAAATTAGGAATTCATTGAAAATGTTAGTTTGACGGTCCTCGAGGCAGAGAATATGGCTGCATACACAATTTCGTTCGTATCTTTTATACCTTTGGAGATGTAGCAATTTTTAGAAAAACGCTTTTTGAGGCTATAGCATAAGTATAAATAAAAGATAACCAAATAAGAAAAATAACTCGACACTCACTGTATTTCTTGGATACGATATAATAGTTAGTTTTTTTTTAACAAGAAACAATTTATTTTTTATTATGTTTTTTATTATTTTTTTCAAGCTTTTTTTTATAGTTTTTGCAAAAAAAAAAAATATTTTTTAATTAAGTATGTATCGACTATTCTTTTTTTTCGATCTCAAACATTTAAATGCAAATCTAGATTCTGACGTTAAAGAAGTCACAAACAAAACCAATTTTTTGTTTGACCGAGATTGCAGATTTCGTAGGTAGATAAAGTGTCGCCATAAAGCGAAAGGTGCTTTAAACGCGTATAAAGAAAGGTTATGATCGAATATCAAGCACCCTTTAGCGAAACTGCTTTGCATAATTTAACAGACAATCACCTTTGCAATGGAGGCGTTGAACGTATGCTAATCAAGCCGAACATTTAGTAGATTTTCAGCTTAGATTTAACTTGCTGCAAATTAAATTTAACGCTTGGCTCGATAAGCTGAAGACGACAGCAGCAGCGTATGATAAATTATTTCATGCATGGGTCTTAATAGCTTCAGTTTAAATATAGTTTCTGAATAGTTCCGTTCAAGTTGAAAACAATTAGTAAAGCAATATTAGTTATGCTAATGATTGCAGATAGCGACAATGTGATAGCATGCGACAATGTTTGTTGACAGTTGAGTGTTGCTCATGATTTCCTTTATTTTAATTGACTCAAGGTCAAAATAGCAATGAGAAAAATGTTTGTCCATTTGTTAAAAAAACCTTATAATCTAGGTTGAGAAGACTCGTTTAGACATTATGAAGGTTGTAATGATGTAATTAAGAAAAAAACTGAAACTTTTTATAATAAAATAACAGGCATTACAACATTAGTTTATATTTTTAACGACGAGTTCAGACAGAAAATAAACCATTTACATGCCCATAAAAAAGGAGTATAAGATATTCCACACTTTGAAATAAGATATTCCATACTCTGCTTTGAAATATGTAAAATAAAGTGCTAATGAGCATTAGATAACTGCTAGGTAATAAATATTTCATAATGCGATTGTCATACTATAGCCCTTGTCTAGCAGACAGTCGAAATACAATCTGACATTTGCTCATTTGCCTTCGCCATTAATACGATAAATGAAAAGTGTATTGAGTCAGTGTTCTCGCTAGGGAAGTAATTTTACAATGACTTATGTTGTTAAATGAACTTACTAATTATATTTAAATTTTTTGTATTGGACGTTAACCTACAATAACTGGAAACTGGTAGTGGGAGAGTTAATTAAATTAGATATGCATTGAAAATAGAAAAGAATTTCCAAGTTTGACAAAGACAGCCAGCCTTGTCTCGTTGCTGCTTAAGCTGCATGACTAAATTTAAGCTCTCTAATGAAGTAATAAAGCTACTGTATGCAAAATCATTTATTCAAAATAAGTAATTATTGTTAATTATGAATTATAAGTTGACCCAAACCACTTTTGTTATAGAAAATACAAATATGAAAAACTTTAATAGGATTGTCTGCGACGAAGCCGAGACGCAACCGTTATGGTTCTTTGTTTTTGAGTAAGAATAATTCCAACTGCTTCTAAAAAATTTTGTTGTTTCAAGTCACACCTGTTTTTCTAAAAAAAAATAAGTTAATTTCAAAACATAAAATTCAAATTATAAACGAAGCAAAACCAATAAACCAAAATTTGCAAGTTCATGAATATTCAACAAGCAAATCCAAAAAGCAAAACAACAAAAAAACAACTCCTTTAACGACTACGAACACGAAAAAATATGCTGATACGCAGATGAAGCCATAGTTGAACATGATCGAGTAGACAGTGTGAGCATTGAAAATGCTTGAAAATACACACATACATATGTACATACACGCATATACATATATGTTAATGAGATAAATTTCTCAAATGGATAATTTTGATTTATGACTTTCAGCACTTCCGTTTATTGGCGTCTGTGCTGTCTTCGACGTCACCGTTGTCGCCGAAGTTAAGCCCGACTTCGACTTCTGTTTTGGTAAGCGTGTATAAAAGTAAAAGAATCCCAACTAAGATTATCATTCATCGATTTGCTTTAGCACCAAACCGAAGAAGAAGCCAAAAAATGGTAAACGCCAAGAAAACCGTACACAAAAACTGGGATTAAAGTCGCTTAACGAATAATGTTCTCTCTCTTTCAAATTGCAGAAAACTTTTGTGTTCGTCGCACTTGCTTTGATCGGCTGCGCCTGCGCCGAATCTGGCTACAATTATGCCCAACCCGCTGCATCCGCACCTGTTCAGCAGTATCAGGCCGCACCATCGGCTCCATCCCGTTCGTATGTGCCACCAGCACCTGCCGCTTCGGCGCCAGTGCAATCTTACGTGCCACCAGTAGCACCAGCTCCCGCACCCTTCCCCGCTGCCTCAGCACCAGCACCAGTGAGAAGTTATGTGCCACCTGCCGCTCCAGCGCCAGCACCCATCCCCGCTGCTTCTGTGCCATCCCAATCGTACATCCCACCAGCACCAGCTGCCTCCGCTCCAGTTCAACACTACCAGCCTGCCCCAGCTCCCGCTCCAGTTCAACACTACCAGCCTGCCCCAGCCCCCGCACCAGCGCCAATTGCACCCGTTCGTAGCTACGTGCCACCAGCACCCCAGGTTCAACATCATCACGCCGCTGCTGCCTCTGCTCCTGTTCAGTCTTTCGCTGCCGGTCCTGCTCCAGCTTCTTTCGGTGCTGGTCCCGCTCAGGCTTCGTTCGCTGCTGCCTCTGCTCCCGCTCCCGTGCGTTCATTCGCCGGCGCTTCATCCCACTCCTCTGCCGCTGCTAACGGTGGCTATGACTACCAACAACCCGCTGCCAGCGAACAGGGCTACAAGTACAAGACCGTGCGCAGACGCGTGCACAAGCACCGCGCTTAAGTCAATTCCAAAAGCAATAATGGATTGTATTGAAGTGTTAGAGGGAAATAAAGGTTATCAATAATGTAATTTAATTGGAGTTTTTGTTGTTGTTGTTGTGCTGATCTCAGCAATGAAATTAATTACGCGAAGTTTACTGCTTGTATTTTTCAAAACGTGTTGGCTTAGATTTAATCTCCATCGTTGTTTCGTGAAGATTGCAACAAGCTTTCTTTTGTTTTGTTATTCAACTGTCAACTTCAGCTTAGAATATTTATTTGCAAATCAATTGAATTGTTGCAACTTGAACTCATTTATTTAAAAAGAACAGTTCAATAAAGCATTCGAAAAATTCTCACGCTACGGTTTTGGCAAACGAGTTTGTTTGTGTTTTTGTGGTTTAATCAAACAATGCAATTGAAATATTTGTTAAAGATTAAATAATTCAATTTGGTATAAAAATAAGAAGTGCAAGCGAAACTGAAACATTTAATTTGCTCTTCGTTTTAAAGACGCACTGTTGTGAACGTAACACGCATACTCACTAGCAAATGTATCTCACGCCATTCTTACTCCTGACAACACTTGCTTGCCTGTGTGCAGCTGACGTTTCGGAGCTGAAACAGCAAAAGCACCTTCCACGCCACAAGGATAATGATAATGAGAGCCGCCATTATTTGCCCCCTGAGCAGGACAAACACGCAAATCAACGGGTGATTGTTCACAAACAAGCTGCACATCATCAAAAGCACCAGCAACGTCTTCATTCACATTCGCATCGCAATAGACACGATCAGCCGAGGCAGCATAGCGTCGATCAATTTCAACATTACGACCGAAAACCAGAAGTTAAAACGAAATACGATCAGCACAAAGACGCACAGTCGCATGAGTCGAGGCCACGTATCCATAATGGCGAACTTTTCACGCCGGTAGCAAATGATAATCAGTACGCGCAATCCCAGCCCAATCATTATGTCTATGCGAGTGCACCCAATTCGGTTTTCCATACACAAATCAATGTGCAATCACAAGATTCTGAATTGAACTCGGACATTCGTCCAACTTTGCTAATTACCAATCCTTCGTTTGGACGTCCAAATCCGTTGCCCATTAATAATGGTGTTAATGGCAATCCACCTGTTGTTGGTCGTCAGCTGTTAAGTAATAACAGGCCAGGTGTTCCATTTCCCACAGCAAATTCATTTACCGCTAATGGTCAATTTCCCCAGGACACATTGGAATTTAACCCAGAGAATCCATTGGCAAGAAATCTCAATACTTCCTTCGATCGAAGAGGCAATCAATTAGTGGCACGAACTGGTCAGCTGTCTGATGGACAAGCCAATGCAAGGAACCGACCCAGAGCTCGTCCCCGAAACGGCACCAGCTATCAGGGTGTCAATGTACTCGGTGGCAATATTGTAGGTGCGCCACCGTCTGCACCAAACAATTTGGCGCGAAACACTCAAGGCGCAAATGTAATCAATGGTAATTATTACAGTAGAACCAATGATCGTCAACGTGGCCGAAGCATGCCGGAGATAAATATTGTTGCATTTAACAACAATAACGAGCAGCGACGACTTCGTTTGGAGCAGAATGTTGATGATGAATATGCTAATGACGATGTGGTCGAAGTGAATAATGACAACATAGAGTATCCAGAAGTCGAATTGGATTTTGATCCAGAGAGTTCTTCACCACAACTTATCTATACATCGACTAAGGGCGTACACGTCAAGACCGTTAAGCCAACACAAAAGCACGGCTCCAAAGTCAATGCCAGATGTTCGAACACTGTTGCTCATTCACGTAGTGCAAATCATGATGTTCATAAGGATTCAGACGACTACAATACGGATTTTCGTGAGGATGGCTACCATTATGCCAAGCCAAGCGTTAGTTTCGATTTTTAAAGTATATTTTTTTAACAATTCCATTTAAAATTATTACTTTCACAATTTAACAATAAAACACACATGGCAACTGCGTTAAACGCAGAGTTTAAAATGTTATTGCATACTTTTGTGCTGTGCTTATATTACCAACTGAAAGATTTCTGCATATTATTAAAGCTGTTTTGAAGTATTAACACATTTTAGCCAAAATTTAAACCTGCTTCTGAAAATTAAAGTCGAACACAAGATGACGCTTAGTATGTTTATATGAAAGCTTTAAAAACAGCTTCACGTTTAAATATTAACCTCACAGCTTTATACAAGCGTGCAAAGAAATAATTTTGTGCAAAGTATAAACAATTTTTTTTCTCAGTTGCAAACCAAAACCTAACAAACTAAAAACAATACCCAACTCAATTAAATATGAACATAAATCACATTGACACCTTGTCATGTTAAGGCAATAAAACGTAGTTATCCATATTACGTATACGCCACGTGTCGTAATAATGGTTTTTTAAAATATGCATAAAATAAGAAAACAATAAAATTCTAGTAATTAAATTAGATTTTTTTTATATATTAAAAACGCTATTAAATTATGCTAAGGCCCTTCGTCAGCATCGTCAGCATCGTCATGATCATCTAACTTGCATAACAATAAAACGGAATTTCAAAATGGTCAAAAATCAATTTGCGCGCACATTTCATGTTATCATGTTAAGCTAAGTTAAGACTTTTTAGAATGAAACCGGCACGTTTTAACTATTTACCAAAACAAAAAAAGAGGCAGCCATAAGCGTAATAAAATTTGGTAGGCAACTTTTTTAGACAAAAGCCTCAACCAAATACAATAAGATTTTGGTACACGTTCTATCATTATGCGTAGAGTTAAATTGAGAGTAGAAAGGAAGCTTTGACTTGATTAAGATTAAAACTAAAACAAAAAATAAAAAACTAAAAAAAAAGAAATAACAAAAAAATAAGTTCGAAATGAATTGTTGACATAAATTTATGCGATAATTTAGATTCGATTCTCATGCAAATTGTTGCCAACACACATTGGAAACAAATCCATTGTTGTTTTTTTTTTTTGGCTTTTGGTTTTTGGTTTTTTTTTTTATAAACTCGTAGCGGGTCGATTATAGTTGTGAGTTTAATAAAAACAAATATGTATAAAATAACAACTTGAAATTGTAGCTAAAAACTTTACTAAGATGCTGACATTTTGCATGACTTTGTGAAGACACTGAAAAGTTCAGAAAACAATGGAAATATAAACAAGACACAAATATAAAGTCAAAATGAACATGTTACATAAAAATAAATAAGTTAAAAAAAATAAAAACAACCAAAAATGTTGTTTATCTTTATGAAACCCCAAACTAATAACGAGCGAATGAAACAAGGCAAAAAGTTGAATTCAATGAATTTATGCACAGATTTATTATTATTAACCATCAATGTCAGTTTTTTTTTTCTTTTTTTTGATAAACAATTTAAAATTATCAAACAATAAAATATTTTGTTTCATTTTGTTTTTGGATTTGATTTTCGGCGTTGCGGTTTTTTTTTAAAAGTGTAGGTCAAAGTGGAGGTAATTGTTAAGAGCGGATGACGATATGAACAACAAAATTTTTGCATATTTTGACAAGACTCCATCAAATATTTAAATTTTATACTGCGCTGAGTTTTAGTTTCAGTTTAAGTATTCTCAAGCGAACAGTTTTTTTTTATGATTTTTGCAGTTTTTGAAAACTTTGCAAAATTTCTTCTTCGGACCTGTTGTCAATTCTTGCACAAACCGTTAGAGACTGAAAGGCAACAGGCAAGATTTTAGCATATCTTTAAATTCGATCTGAACGACTCTAATGAAGAAAAGAGAAAAAGCGTGCACGAGTTTCTTTCACCGCCTTCACGCGCACCTGCTCATTATCATCATTTAGTCGGCCACACAATCGAAACGCAGCATTTAATTAAAATAGAAAGCTGATGTGTGTGTTTTTTGCATTATTTTTGGCATTTTTTTTTTGTTTTTGTGTATTTAAGCAGCGTAAATTAGTTTATTGAAAGTATTATAAATCATTTTTATCGCAAGTCAAACGAATTCATTCACTCACTGGGCTAAGTTAATTTGAGTAAAGTGAACTCAAAAAGCAACGACACGAAACAGAAAAATAAATAACTCAACACACTTTATTAAATAAAGTTTATTTAAAAAAATCAGCACGGGCACGAACAAAGCGCTTTGCATGGCATTAGCAAAAATAAAAAAAATAAACAAAGCCCAAGAAAAAACAAAAAATTTCGCCATCACTCTTTTTTCTGTTGATTTGCCGCTCAGCGCGTTTATTACAGAAATAAATTTTATAAAATGTTGCGAATTCTAAACGCGATTCGTGTGGCAGAGTGGAAAGTTCAATGATCCAAGTCAACGTAACATTTCACCATATAAATTGACCAACAAACAAACGCAACGCCGCCATTTTGCAAAAAAAAAAAAATAAGCCAAGTATATTTCATTACTTCTTAGCCAACTTAACGTGCAAATGTTGCGCACAGCTGTGCTTCAACTTCTTCAAAATAATGAATATGTTAAATAATGTAATCCTTACGTCATGCTGTAATTCTTAGCGATGATGTGCAAATAAACAACACATCAAAACAGCCTGAGAACATTACAAGCCTCTTTGGTGATGATCAGACAGACGATCAGACAGTCAAGCCAAGACCGCATAGCAACATCTCCCTTTTTTAACCCAATCTATCATGGAAAACAAACACATTCACACTTCATACATACGTATAAATGAGGGGGCAGCGGTATATGTTATTAAAATTAGAAATTATCCGAAAATAATTCTGCCAACACTTTTTTGTTCTTATTTTTTTATTGTTCAAGAAGCATTTTTTGATTGTTCGTTTTTTAAGTGTACAAGTTGTCTGCAATAAAATCTCATGTTTCTGCTTTAGTATTGCTTATTTTTTTGTTTGCGTCTTTTACACGGCTCAATCAACGGCAAGTTCTCGCTTCGTTTCGGCAAATGTACAAACAGAACATCTACAAAATGTGCCACGCGAATGAATTTTTTATCATGTTAATTTTATTTTTTTTCTGATCACCTCGGGGCTAACCAATGGCCATAAGAAGAGCGTATAAGAGTTGGTTAGGCTTGAATGGGCAAATGAAATGCGCTACAGAAGGTCATCATGGGCACTTAGGGCTGAATGATGATTGTATAATAATAAAACAGACTTGAGTGCTTTAAATGAGACTTCCTATGAATTTTACAGATAAGTTTGGGCACGCTCTGATTAAGCTTCTTAAAAGACTTTAACGCTTTCGTGAAGTCATGTTAAATAGACTTGAATAGATTTGTATGCTTCATTCAAGATTTTTTTTCAGTTTTTTTAAGTCGTTTCAACAAAAATAAAATAAAACAAAAAGTATAAGCTTATGATATATAAATACTATTTTATAATATGCACACATATATTGTAAAATATATGTTATGAATGTGACAAATAGAAATTGATCTGCTATTTTCTTTAAGACTTTATTGATCAAGAAATCTTTAGCAATCAAATATATGTAAATTATCTTTAATTGATTATCGAAAAGTGATTTCCAGTTAAGAAAGGGTATTGAATAATTTAACATTTCTATGCCAGCAAGTGTTTTAAACAAGCTGATGACTCGAACCTAAATTTAACGCAAAAACTTTCAGTTATGAATATGCTCTACCAAATTTTAACAAAAAAAAAAAAATACAATAAACGCTAAACTGGTTTCTTAATGATTTATCATACATTTAAATTTGATTAAGAAGACAAAAAAAAAAAAAATAGAGAATACACATGCACACATAAAAGTCGATAAAAAAGCATATTTTAATATATCATAGAAAAGTAGAAACGTACTTAAAAACTAAATAAATAAATAAATGTCGCCTTCTTTGTAGTTGGTGCTCGTGTTTGTTATTCTTGTTGTTGTTGTTGTTGTTGTTGTTGCTATACCGCTTTTTTGTGACTAAAACATTAAAAAAGAAAAGCAAAAAGGAACAAACAAATACACACACTTAAATTAAGAAGAAACAAGCAACAACAACAACAACAGTTAAGCAAAAAAGAAGAGTTAGCCAAGTTTGTTGTTTTAGTCAGCGATAAAATTAAATAGAAATAAAATTAATTAGAATAGAATTTGCATAAATTTAGCAATCGCAAGTTAGGTTTTATTAGACAGAGCGACGCGGGTCTCGGATTATGCAAATCGGTATCGACTATATTCGCAGAAAGTGACCGTCGGACTATCTTCACTCTAGTTGTTGCTGACTTGATTGCTATTCACCGATCAACCCCCCAATTCACAACCAATCAAAAATTGGGGTGAGTGTAAGAGCGAGATGTAGAGGCCCTAATAGTGTTCGTTAATGGGATGCGTTGTTAATTTTGGTTCGCGTGGACTTATTAATATTTATCGTTTTGTACACACAGACAAACATACACACACACGCGCGTATCATTTAAATATCAACGCTTTTTTTCGGGTATAAAACTTTTTATGAATTCTTAGATATATTTTTGTATTTATTTTATTCGCTTCAGTTTTTTTTTGTTCGCGTTTGTCTCTTTCACTCATTGATTGGACAGCAGCCATTCACTAATTTGCATTTGTTATTTTAGCATAAAGATTAATTCTTTAAATGGCACTTTTAAGTGTTTGAGTCGGACCAACTTGTCAACCAACTTCGACTTGAATGGATTTGACGGTGGGACAGACACAAAATGATTGTCTTTCTTAGCTATGATGATCTATTGTCGTATGCGTAGCCGTTTGACTTGATTCAGAATGTAAATGAATTTGTGGATTGTGTTCTAAGTGTGTGTGTGTTTTTGATAGAAAAAATAAGATATCGTCTTAAACATATTGTTCTCAAAGTCTGGATCGAGTCTGCTTTTATGCTATCATTTGAAAAGAAACAAGCAAAACTCACTTTGATTGTTTTGCCAGAATCAGGAAATGATTGAATTAGATTTGCTTTTGATTTGCCACAAAGAACTTTGTTGCAAACAAGTATATTGAGTCTTTTAAATTTTATGAGGTGAAAAATAAAACGAATGGAATCATTTTGTATAGAATTTTTTATCAGTAATATTTATGACGCAAACTGAAAGATACAAGTTTAGTTGTTTTCTGGAATATTTTGCTGTTATGGTACATGTTCGCAAATATTTTACACTTCATCAAAATGATATACAAAATCGGCGGCCGAATCTGTCTCAAGCAGTTAATAAGACAAATTGCTGTTCTTGTATGTTTCATTGTGAGTTTTCGCTTTAATTATTGCTTCCGTCATCGACATCAAGTCATCAACGCACATTCAAATCGCCTCGATTCTATTCTAAGCAATACTAGCACGGCCATTGCCAATATATATGAATGCTCGTTGATTTTAATGTCCTTCACTTTCAACAAAAAAAAAAACCAAAAAGACCGCCTCCGTTAAAAGGTTTATCATCTTCAAATGTTTGCCAACGCACGTGATTGGATGTTGAATGCAAACGAGTATGAAATTATTACCGCGTTTGCTGATTTAATGACCGATAATCGCACTGACACTTTATGACTAAACAATTCGTAAAATTTTTTGTTGTTTTGTTTTAATGTTACTATTTCGCAGAACATTTGTTTCAATCATTTTGTAGTTTCATTGACTTATCCTTCAAATTCTGCAAAGCGCCAAAAACAACAAATTTATTGCGGAACCAGCAAATTTTAATTGCTGAGATTAGCATTGAGCTATTTGCGATTTGCGATTTGTTCGCACTTTGCTAAATTATTGTATTTTTTCTTCTGGTTATTTTTTTTCTTTTATGTTTCGAGACAACGTTGAAGTCTTCTAAATGCTGTCATTAATCATTGCACTCAAACGATCAATCGAAAGCTGTGCGATCAGCTCAATCGATGAATGACGACGCGTCATTTAACGTTTAAGGAATTTTATTAGCTAAGCGTTTATTGTTGTTATTAACGCTATTAACATTAAATTGAACGAGCTTTATTGTCCGCACAACAAAAGCACGAAATACCAAATCGTATGGCGCCGCCAAATTCTTTTGTGCAGTTATTGTTTAATTTATCGAGTTCTTGATACAGATAATTGACTTGATTGAGTTGTCAGAAATATTAAAATAACGACAAGTTTACTACCGACAATTGTTGAATTCTTGATTTACTGGAATATTGAAAAAAAAAAGATCAACTTAAAATCGAATATAATAAAAGGTAAAAAAATAAAAAAAATATGATCAACTTGATAAACAAACTAAAAAGGGCAAATGACAATATTTCATATCATTATCATTATAATTTTAAGGTAACGATGAACATCGAAGGCTATCTAATTGTATGGATCATAATTCAAAACTTCATGATTAGCTCAATTGAACATAGAGTAACATAAAGGGAGAGGTTATGCAGAGTGAATGGCCAAATAAGCAATTGTGTTTTAATAGCGACATATTGTTAACAGAAGCCTTGAATTCAAATTTTGACTATTGAAATGACATGATTCGATCAAAAATTTCCATTTGAATATGTTTTTCCAAATACATGTCCCGATCACTATCTAAATCCATAGTGATGATATCATTTCGATAAAGTCTAATGAATTGTTTATCTGATCTTAAACTCATATCCATTTTGCACACTCCAATTTGTTACAAGCATAATTGTGTGCCAGATGGTAATTACATTTTTAAAGACGTATTAAATCGTTACATCATAGACCAACCGGAATTTCAATGGCTACTCTTGTATAATCAATCACATATCATAAGTATATGACGCATTTGCTAACAACGTAAATCAACATCAGGAAAATCATGAAAAATTAACCGAGTGCAGAAGTCCGAGTAAGAAAAAAGAAAAAAATGATTAACGATTTTTGAACAACACAAGTCGGAATTGATAGTTGAAATTTGACGCTGCTGTTTTTCAAGTCAAAACAGAGGGTATTATTTTCGAACAAGTTTGATGTGATTTGATTTGATTGAAGCAATAACAAACTCGATGAATCAAAACAATATGAAATGAGCCGCATTGAATAGTGTTGATCTGCTCTGAGAGGGCGTCAAAAAGGTGTAAACAACAATCAGCTCATTTAGACGTTCGATCCATCGATCGATCGATCGATCGAACGAGTGAATGACGAGTAAGCATGTCAATAAACGAGCTATTTACATCGAATTGAGCCGAGTAAAGACGAGTCACAAGCGTTTGAAAGTGAGCAGCGTGTGACTTATCGAGTTCATGTTGTCCATGTTCATCATGAGATTCGTATAAATTAAATAAAACAATTAAGAGATGCGCGTTTGGCCCCAACCATTTTAATCATTAAATCTCCAACTTTTAAGTTGATTTAAAATTTTTTTTTATTATTTTGTTGTGTTTCATTGTATTTTGTCAGCTTTTTTGCGAATGTAAGGTATGCCGCTGAACTGAAAGAGTTCGACAAGCGACGAATGACCGATTAAAACAAAAGAGAGGCTTAGAACTCTGACATGGCGAGGCGTTTGAATTAAATTATGTGAACGTTTTTTTTTTTTTTTGTGTTGTATTTTTATGTGTGGCCGTTCGCTGACCGAGCGATCTGTGCAAATTTACATGTGTGTCTCTGCCGAGAGGCAACGATGTTTGAGAAAAAGAAGCAGCAACGTAGCTGAGATGCGAAAACGCTTGTAACACGAAACGTGAAGAACGTGTATAAATACCAAAAAGTTCTGCGTATTCTTCATTAGAGTTTTGGTTTTACTGGTGTGAACATAGTAACTCAACTTCAAAGATGGTACGAAAGCCTATATCAAGTGGAATTCAATAAAATAAAAACTCAAATTACAATGAATCTTAAATAAGATAATTGTGAAAGAGAAGGACTTATAAAAAAAAGTGATACTAACTGAAAATGTGTTTTGTTGTAACTCTTGCAGAAACTTTTGTTGATCGCTTTTGCCGTGATCGCAGCTGTGGCTGCTGATGTTAGCCACCTGCCATCGAACGAGTACTTGCCACCAGTGCAGCAGGCTGCTCCTATCGAAATTCCATCAAGCGAATACTTGGCCCCAGTTGCCGCTCCAGTTGAGGCTGTTGAAGCTGCTCCAGCTCATGTGCTCGCTGATGATGGTTACCGTTACAAGACCCACCGTCGCGTTGTTGTCCGTCGTCAACGTGATGTGAGCCACCTCCCATCCAACGAATACTTGCCTCCAGTTCAAGAATCCGTTGCCGTTGCTGCTCCATTAAACGAGTACTTGCCACCTGTCCAAGCTGCTGCTCCAGTCGAGATTGCTGCTCCAGTCGTTGAAGCCGCTCCCGCTCACGTTCTTGCTGATGATGGTTACCGTTACAAGACCCAACGTCGTCGCGTCATCCGTCGTCAACGTGATGTGAGCCACCTTCCATCCAACGAATACTTGCCCCCTGTTCAAGAATCCGTTTCCGTTGCTGCTCCATCAAACGAATACTTGCCACCTGTCCAAGCTGCTGCTCCAGTCGAGATTGCTGCTCCAGTCGTTGAAGCCGCTCCCGCTCACGTTCTTGCTGATGATGGTTACCGTTACAAGACCCAACGTCGTCGCGTCATCCGTCGTCGTCAACGTGATGTGAGCCACCTTCCATCCAACGAATACTTGCCCCCAGTCCAGGAGTCCGTTGCCGTTGCTGCTCCATCCAACGAATACTTGGCCCCAGTTGCCGCTCCAGTTGAGGTTGTTGAGGCTGCCCCAGCTCATGTACTCGCTGATGATGGTTACCGTTACAAGACCCAACGTCGTCGCGTCATCCGTCGTCAACGTGATGTGAGCCACCTTCCATCCAACGAATACTTGCCCCCAGTTGAGGAATCCGTCGCCGTTGCTGCTCCATCCAACGAATACTTGGCCCCAGTTGCCGCTCCAGTTGAGGTTGTTGAGGCTGCCCCAGCCCATGTACTCGCTGATGATGGTTACCGTTACAAGACCCAACGTCGTCGCGTCATTCGTCGTCAACGTGATGTGAGCCACCTCCCATCCAACGAATACTTGCCCCCAGTCCAGGAGTCCGTTGGCGTTGCTGCTCCATCCAACGAATACTTGGCCCCAGTTGCCGCTCCAGTTGAGGTTGTTGAGGCTGCCCCAGCTCATGTACTCGCTGATGATGGTTACCGTTACAAGACCCAACGTCGTCGCGTCATCCGTCGTCAACGTGATGTGAGCCACCTTCCATCCAACGAATACTTGCCCCCAGTTGAGGAATCCGTCGCAGTTGCTGCTCCATCCACCGAATACTTGGCCCCAGTTGCCGCTCCAGTTGAGGTTGTTGAGGCTGCCCCAGCCCATGTACTCGCTGATGATGGTTACCGTTACAAGACCCACCGTCGTGTTGTTGTCCGTCGTCAACGTGATGTGAGCCACCTGCCATCCAACGAATACTTGCCCCCAGTCCAGGAATCCGTTGCTGCTCCAGTCTACCAAGCTCCAGTTGAGGAAGCTCAAATCGTCGTTGAAGCCGAGCCAGCTCATGAACTCGCTGACGATGGTTACCGTTACAAGACCCACCGTCGCGTTGTCTACCGTCGCCACTAAATTGCATCAAACGGGTTTGTTCCATCCAGTGATCGACTTGTGCTCGTTTTTGGAGTACAGCTCTAGTATTAGAATACTTCTTTCATCTTAATAAAAAACAATTTAAACAAATCCAAAAAAAAAAATATTATGTTCATTTTAATGAAACATTATGGGAAAAGGGAGGTACTACGAGTTAAAACAAAGATGCATTGAAAACGATTTATCATTTTACTCTCTCTGCAAGTAATATTATTATAACTTTGTCATAAAGCTTGTAACTCATAGGATCCGCTCGATGAGGTGAGCCAATAAGGATATGTTGATCTGTTGTTCCGTATGTACATACTTATGTATGGGAACTGGAGCAAACATTTTGGAGTCAGCGTTTTGCAAAGTTTCTCCGGCCTGTTTTTAATTTTGTAATTCAAATGTGTCGTTTCTTAGAAAAAGTACTGTCTATGGAGTCATCTGCCAACTGTTAAGTCCTCCCATGAAGAAATTTTTTGTTTCCTCAGCAATTGATATAAAATGTAATATTTATGCTGTAAGCTTGGAAGCTTGTTGCAATAAAAAAATGGGCACAACTTTATCCGGAATTTCACATTTCTGGCTACAATGGCATAAAGACAATTTAACAGAATCAAAAAACTGAAAAAATCCGTGGCACTAAAAATTGCATATGAAGAGCATTGACAAGTTCATTACTTGTTTAAGTCATGTTTTGTTACAATTTCTTAGGGGCACATTTACAAAGTATGCTCACTACCGTTCATTGTTTTTTTTAATTAACGACTGCAAATTGGGGGTGAAACGGCGAAGAGAACAAGTCATTGAAGATGCATAGACGACCAATCAGACAATTAATTTAAGATAAAACATAAAAGTTGTCGCAAACCTGATTTAGCTCTACTTATAATAGCTTTTGCAGCAGCTTATTTGAATTCACTGCTATTGTGGTCATTTTTTCTTTTTTTTTGTTAAATTGTTCATATTTTAAATTAAATGCTAATTAGCCAAAATGTTTTCAGCGCAAACAATTAAGAATCATATAAAAATGCGCTAGAATTGTGAAAACAGCATCACTTCCACTTCGGTTCTTTAATCATCTGGAGAGACGTACTAAGAAAATGGTACGGTTACCAGCAGTTAATATTTTGACAAAGAAATAATATAATAAGCAAACATTGAAACTCATTGGATCTTTTTTCTTTAGAAACTTCTGTTGATTTGTGCTCTGGTCGCCGCTGTTGCCGCCGATGTCAGCCATCTGCCAAGCAACGAGTACCTCCCACCTGCAGCCTCGGCTCCTGCTCCAGTGTACTCTGCTCCAGCTCCTTCTTACCAAGTTGAGGCATCTGCTCCCGCTCCAGTCTACTCAGCTCCAGCACAATCCTATCAGGCTGCTGCATCAGCACCAGCTGTCTCATATGGCGCTCCAGCTGAATCTTACTCAGAGTCTTACGAAACCGCTGCTTCTGAGCCAGCCCACAGCTTCTCCGCCAACGAAGGTTACCGCTACAAGACCCAACGTCGTCGCGTCGTCCGTCGCCGTTTCCGTCGTGATGTGAGCCATTTGCCATCCAACGAGTACTTGCCACCTGCAGCCTCGGCTCCAGCTCCAGTTTACTCTGCTCCAGCTCCTTCTTACCAAGTTGAGGCTTCGGCTCCTGCTCCAGTCTACTCGGCCCCAGCACAATCCTATCAGGCTGCTGAATCTGCCCCAGCTGTGTCATACGGTGCTCCAGCTGCATCCTACTCAGAGTCCTACGAAACCGCTGCTTCTGAGCCAGCCCACAGCTTCTCCGCCAACGAAGGTTACCGCTACAAGACCCAACGTCGTCGCGTCGTCCGTCGCCGTTTCCGTCGTGATGTGAGCCATTTGCCATCCAACGAGTACTTGCCACCTGCAGCCTCGGCTCCAGCTCCAGTTTACTCTGCTCCAGCTCCTTCTTACCAAGTTGAGGCTTCGGCTCCTGCTCCAGCCTACTCGGCCCCAGCACAATCCTATCAGGCTGCTGAATCTGCCCCAGCTGTATCATACGGTGCTCCAGCTGCATCCTACTCAGAGTCCTACGAAACCGCTGCTTCTGAGCCAGCCCACAGCTTCTCCGCCAACGAAGGCTACCGCTACAAGACCCAACGTCGTCGCGTCGTCCGTCGCCGTTTCCGTCGTGATGTGAGCCATCTGCCATCCAACGAGTACCTGCCTCCTTTCCAGGGTTCTGCTTCTGCTCCATCTAATGAGTACTTGGCCCCAGCAGTCTCTGCTCCCGCTCCAGTCTACTCCGCTCCAGCTCAATCCTACTCTGCTCCAGCTGTTGAGAGCTACGAAACCGCCGCTTCAGAGCCAGCCCACAGCTTTTCTTCTTCCGATGGTTACCGTTACAAGACCCAGCGTCGCCTTCGCGTCATCCGCCGCCACCGTTAATAAACGCAAAAAAAGCACAATGTATCAAGAGAAACTATTTTGAAGGATTCATATCACTTTTATTATGAATTCATAATGATTTACGCTAATTTTTGTAGCGAAAATCGTGTATTAGAATACGTTTTTTATCGAAATAAAAATTAAAAAAAAACCAAATTAAAAATTATTTTTTTTGTCTTAAAAATTTAGTATGTTATGGAAATTAGTAAAAACATTAAGATCTGGAAATTTACAATCGTTTAATAGAAGGATCTTATTATATATTTTGTTTAGATAAATGAGTTTAAATGGATTTAATTAAGCTTACTCAAAATCGATTCGTTTTGAAGTACTGGTAAAAAACATATGATACAAACTTTTAAGTTAAGAGACGTTTTAAATAAATAAGTCATGACTTCTAATTAATGTGCGATATGTGTAAATTGATTTATGTTTGTTTGAGATTGAAATTTTTTAAAAATAAAATGAAGTATGATGTTTCCTATAAGCAATCCTGACCATCATACTGTTATGGAATCATTTTCTGTTTATTACCAAATATCAAATAGCATTTCAAAAATTTATGATCTTACTTTGACTACAATGCAATACTTGATGAAATGATACATCCTTATCGTTTCAACATTTTCCAACACATTGCTGCATTAGATACAAAAACCATAATATATTTAGATTACTGCTACTACTTTAGCCTGACTAGAAACATTATTATATAATTTATGTGTGAAATGCATAGACACATTAATCAAACGGTTACTCATTCCCTTTCGTATACCATTGTTCACCTGCTTGTCTGGTAGCGAGTTATTTATAAATGTATTGCAAATTTCGATTACAAAACGATAGCTGCTTATGCAATAAATTTTTAAAACATTCATTGCGATCAAAGAAATTAAGCAGTTTTGGTGAAAGGAATTTTAAACCAGATTCTGCCAATTAAATTATACTTAAAATCATAATCGAAATTAGAATAAGTCATTAGAGCTAGTTAATTTTTAATTGGCTGCTGCAAGCTGCATGTGAATCGTGTTGATGCCAAGGAGTTAGGAAGGGAAGAAGTCATTGAAGACACACACGCGACAAACTGAGCGATTAAACAACAAGATAAAACATGAAACCCGTCATAAACCTGATTGAGCACTATAATGGCTTTGCCGAAATATCTTCGGTTTCATTGCTGTATCAACTTTTTTCTTTCTTTTTTTGAAAAAAAAAATTGTCATAAATTAAATAAAATGCAAAACACTAATTTCAAAACAAATTCTCTCAGCTCAATCAGATTAGAATCATATAAATATGCGATAGAAAAGTGAAAACAGCATCACTTCCACTTCGATTCTTCAATCATCTGGAGAGACGTACAAACAACCAAAATGGTACGACAATCGACAGTTGATACGGAGAAACAGGAACAGGATAATATTGAGTAACATTCATATTATTTCTATTTTTCAGAAATTGCTGTTGATCTGTGCCCTGGTCGCCGCTGTTGCTGCTGACGTCAGCCATCTGCCAAGCAACCAGTACCTTCCACCCGCTGCCTCAGCTCCAGCACCCGTCTACTCTGCGCCAGCGCCCTCCTACCAGGTTGCCGCCTCAGCGCCGGCTGTCTCGTACGCCGCTCCAGCACGTTCCTATTCTGCCCCAGCTGCTTCTTACCAAGTTGAGGCTTCTGCTCCAGCTCCAGTATACTCAGCCCCAGCTGCCTCCTACTCGGCTCCAGCACCATCCTACCAAGCTGCCGCATCTGCCCCAGCTGTCTCATACTCCGCACCAGCTCCTGCTGTCTCCTACTCCGCACCAGCTGCCTCTTACTCAGCCCCAGCTGTCTCCTACCAAGCTGCCGCCTCTGCTCCAGCAGTCTCATACGCTGCACCAGCTCGTGCCGTCTCCTACTCCGCACCAGCCCCAGTTGCCTCATACTCAGCCCCAGTTGCTGCCGCTTCCGCACCAGCTGTCTCCTACTCAGCTCCTGCTGCTCCAGTCGCCGCTGTTGAGGCCTATGAGACCTCTGCCTCTGAGCCAGAACCTGCCCACAGCTTCTCCGCCAGCGAAGGCTACCGCTACAAGACCCAACGTCGTCGCGTCGTCCGTCGTCGCTACCGTCGTGATGTGAGCCATCTGCCATCCAATGAATACCTGCCTCCCTTCCAGGGTGCCGGTTCAGCTCCATCTTCTGAGTACTTGCCCCCAGCAGCCTCTGCTCCAGCTCCAGTCTACTCAGCTCCAGCTCCAGCTCCAGTCTACTCTGCTCCAGCTCAATCCTACTCGGTTGCTGCCTCCGCTCCAGCTCCATCATACTCTGCACCAGCTGCCTCATACTCTGCCCCAGCTGCTTCTTACTCTGCCCCAGCTGCTTCGTACTCCGCCCCAGCTGTTGAGAGTTACGAAACCGCTGCTTCTGAGCCAGCTCACAGCTTCTCCTCTACCGATGGTTACCGCTACAAGACCCAACGTCGTCGCGTTGTCCGTCGTCGCCGTTATTAAGCGAAACAATAACAAAAAAATTATCTGTTATGTTCAAATCAGTTTTTTTGATCCTGAATATGTTAATAGATTTCTTTTGTTTGGAGAAAACGAAATTACTATATGAATAAACAACAAATTAAAAACAAGCTTCAAAAATCTATTAATTTCAAACTTGATGATAGCTTCAAGTAATCAGGAAACTAAAACGCAACAAATCATTAAAATGATATAAAAATGAACTCAAGTAAGTTAATTAATAATAATAAAATCGAATTCAAATTCAAAACAAACACGTTTTCAAAAACCACATGAAATTTAAAAAAGTCGCTGATCTGCTTCTTGTTGCCGGGAAGATTTGCATTTGCCGGCCGCACCGGAAACCAGTTCAATCACAAATGCGGAAACTTATGTTCTGAATAATAATAATGATTCTATGCTTCTGCATATGCAATTTCTTTTCAGTTAAATTAAGACCCGTAAAAGTGATAATACATCCAGTTTAATCAACAGATGCTAAAAATAATTTTCTACTCTTAACCAGATTATTTCTAACAAAATTTACAATTTACTGTCAGTAAAGTATCTTGTGTTTTTTAGAAAATAATTTCCAAAATCTTTTCGTTGGAATCATTAGTTTACTAAAGCTCAGTAAGTCCGTACAGATTTCATTTGACTAGTATCTGTTTTAATTCGCCGTTACTTTTTTTTTCTTAAAGTAACCGGTTACTTCTTCAATTGTGGCCATAAGCTGATTTATCAACTCTTTTTAAAATACAAGCTTACTTTTATTTGTCGAAAGCTTTTTAAAGTTTTAGCAAAAAGCTTCAACTTTGTATTAGTTTAAATTTTGAAATCTGCATTTTTAGGTGATGTGTCAAGATCATCTAAGAAGAAGTTACAAAAGAAATATATCCTGTATCGTTTCAAAATCAGAAAGCTAGATCCGTACCTTTGCAGCATAAGTTAATATCAAGAGAACTGAGTAAAATTGTTCAGTCAAAAAATAACCCAAAGATCAAGTAGAGATGTAAAAAAAAATCGAGTAATAATATGAAAAATTGTATTTAAATTGCATGCCAACGTTTTGCTTTTATAAAATACTATTATTTTTACAAAAACGTGGCAGGATAAATTTAATACATTCATAATAGGTAGGATAAGACTAAAATGTAATATTAACCAAAATTTCATAATAAACAGAAATAATCACAACTAAAATTAACTAAAACTTTTTACTAATTTAAAAATACAAAACAAAAGATTTTAAAAAACAAATTGAGTGACACACAAGCAACAAATGCAATAATTTTGTTGGTATTTGTTAAGCTTTTTTTTTTTTTGGATCGGCATACATTTTAAAAAAAATTATATACAAATGTTGGTTAAAAACAAAATCAAATGAAATGCGATAGTATGAATATGAATTACAATTAATAAATTAATTAACATTTGACGACTTTAATGAAGCGATTAATTTTTTATTAAATTGTGAAAATATGCATTTTTTGTTATAAAAATTATTAAGCGTTTCATATAAGAAATTGTATGCTTAGAAGTATTATTTTATATATGTATATATATATAAATTGTGTGTATATATTGTATAACCAGTATATAAGGATATGCAAAGTGTGCATGATTTAATCTTTAATTTTTTTTTCTTTTCCATACTTTTTTCGTTTTTTATTTGCTTTGTGTAAATAACTTTCAAAAAGCGCTCTCTTTTTAATTTTTTTTTTTTTTAGTTTTCTTCGAAAAGTGCCTACAAAAGTGTTTTAGGGGTTTCAAGTCTATTGAGTTGCATTGCATTTTAAGTCTAAAATAAGCCACGTTCTTTCTTCAGATTGGTCTGTTTCCACAGCGGTAACTGTTCGAATTCATTTCGCGTTATTCCAAGCGCCAATTCAAATTCATCGGCTTTCAAATACATTTCCAAGCGAGTCGGTTCCACACCTTCGGGCAGTGGCCGGGCCTTAAGTACCTCTAGCGGGTACTCGGTTTGTGTCATCTGTGCGAGCATAGCGGCAATGGTAAGAAGTGCTGTGGTGCGACCGTCCTGTTTTGTCAAAATAACATACATAAGTATACGAATTGTTTGAATTTATTAAATAATTCTCTTACCTCTAAATTAATCTCCTTCACATCAGTCCGTTCGATCCATTCAGGAAAGAGTATTCTGAATTCAAGTGGCTCTAAGCCAGCCCAAACGACATTACCTTTAATTCCATGAAATTCTTCGTTTTCATTGTCGCCTGTTAAAGCGAAAATATTAATTACATATTCATTTTGTCAAATTTTTTTTTTATAGTAACAACACACCATTTTTGGCACGCCAATAACTGACGGCAGTCTCGAGCGCTGCACGTCGCTCTGAGATCCAACGATTTACGCCTGCGCGGTTATCGTTCGTGGGACTGCTTCGTTCATCTGTATTAACTAAAAAGTTTAATAAGCAATGTTAGATGGTCTGTTCTGACTACCTGTTCTAAAAATTACAGCATAACTTACTCTTGACATCTTCGAGTGGCCACCACCCCATCCAGAGCCACAACTGATCGCCATCATCTAGCAGAAAGATTGTCGGCTGTCGCGCATTGTAAAGTTGCGCTTGTGTAAATGGATAAGGTCTTTGAAATTCCTTACAGCGCAGGCTATCAATGATTTCCGTAGCCTGGAAAACACCCTGCGTGCTGGATAATTGAAAGAGACGCAGTGTGTAATTATAATCTTTGGTTGTATTCAATAGACTGCCATAGGGTTCCGACATGTCACCCAAGGCTGTCTTAAATTCATCATTCTCCTTTCCCTCCTCGAGCTCAACGCATTCAACATTTTCGCTTGCGAACATATCCTCGGGCAATTGTGTTTTTAGCGCCTCGACCGCATTCAATGCCAACTCGCGTACATGTGGTGTCACTTTGGCGCCATGCCAAAGGAAAATGCGCCCCTCAGCGCCGTGCACCAACAACATACAAGCACGTGAACGCAATTGACGCACATCACATTCAACTTCCTTGATAAGTGTCTCTTCAGCCACATTAGTCAAGAGTTGATAGAGTCGCCATTCTGAACGTCGTTTGAGACACTCCTCCTTGCGGCCACGATGCTGATACAGTTGCTTAAAGAGTCGTATAAATGCCGTTGATTCATCACCTTGTGCTACTCGCATCTGTGAGCCCTTCTCCTTGTCTAATTCGACGGTGAGCAACGCAGCGGCTCCCTTCTCATTGGCACTTGAATCACTGCCCTGCCAACAGAAGTAAACACAACGATCGCGACCCACAGTACTGCGATTTGACACTTTACCGCTCAGTTCGCGTACAGTCACTGAGATCTGATAAATCCAACGGACAATATAACTCTCAGCGGAATAAAAGTGTCCGTAGCTTTCCGAGTTAGCATTGTCGAAGTTAAACTCGTGTATTTGCCATTTGTCGGTCGATTTGGTAATGACATCGAAATGACGCATTGTATCTAAATCGTAGTAGAAATTCCCACGTCCCAAATTTGTATGCTCAAGCACCAAATTTGGTTCCACATAGGGTTCGCCTTTGAACATGGCGGCACCATCGAGCGCTTTCACAACGTGAACGCCATTCGCCAAATAATCTTTTTCCAAATCTTCACGTTCAATTTCCGGCCAATCGGAGAATTTCTCCTTAAACAGCACCGTTTCCATGTTTTGAGTAATCTTACCCAATATGCACCAATCTTCACGCTTCTCACAGCGTTTTGCGAACTTCCCGCATTCCCGATGACCCACAATCGCCGCATAGTTCATTGGATTCAAATAACATTGCGAGTAATCTACAGCACCGGTATCGAAATGCTCCTGTGCCAATTTGATGGCAGCACGCTTTTCATCTGAGGACGCATTCTTGCCGTTCCATACATACAATTCACTGCCAAAGTCGAAAACGAGCACCTTGCGTGTATCCAACATGTCTACCTTCGGTATACAGCCCCAGTATTTAGTCAGTGGCTCGAGTGAATCATCTTGAAACTCGTATATTTTGTTCGTTTCAATCAAACTGCTCTCAAAGAGATCATCCTCATCGGCATGCCCACAATCAGGCAACTCATATTCCAATGTAATGGGTTTGCCCAAAAGCGACCAGAATTTCTTCCAGTGTAGTTCATTTACAAATTTGCCATCGGTAAGAATTACTTCTTGTGTGGCTGTACAGCCAAGATCTTTGTTCTCCACTATGGCGGCGCATATCTTTTTGCTGCGCGAGATCTCAATGACATTGGCAAAAGAGCCGACGTAGCGATAGAGCTGATTGCCGGCGACTAGTATAAAGCAATCGCCACGATTGAGTGATGTATACTTTGGCTCGACCAGACGCGTCTGCACATGCGTACGTCCCTTGACATGAAGCAACATCAGCGACTGATATGGCAACCACATTTGATTCAACGGCAATGCCGACGACTTTAATGCAACCGATTTGAAGTCCTCGACCGAAGCTAGGCCGGCAATGGCCTCGGCCGCAAGATTGCCACGTTGGCCAACTAGAAATACGAAAGACTTAATTATTTTTCACTCTGTTTTTGAATAGATCACAACTACTTACATGACTCCAACTTCATGCGACGCATTTCACGCTCGGCTATACCCGTCTTCACTTCCGTGTATTCAGAGCTTATGTCGCTACGTGCAGCAAGACTCTTTAGCGGATTGCGTGCAGCGCGTCTGCCCTTAGGTCCTTGCACAGTGCGTTTTATCGCCAATCTGAAGTCATAATTATTTAAAACATTTGTGTGAAAATTTCGAATTTTGTTAAAAAAGTTTGTTTTTGATATTTTTAATTTTTTACAAACCTCTCCGTTGGTTTTATGTCATCGAATGCGCTGATCTCCACATTTGCCGCTTGCTCCGCAGCTTCATGAGTCGACGATTTCTTTGTTGCAAAGAAGTTCTCAAATGTCTCTTCATCATCCAAACGTGGCACAACAATGCGTGCGCCGACATTTGTGGGCGCCAAGGCATGGCGATCGTTTAATTTGTTCTTTTGCTCCTTTTCGCTCAAACGTACATCACTATCCGAATCGGAACTTGATAGCTCGCCACCGACGCTGTTTGCCGGCTCTTCAGCATTAACGCTCAGGCTGCGTTGTGCGAGCAGCATATGACCACCATTTGTCGCTTTATTGTTGATGCTCGATGTGATCATCATGGAAGAGCTCTTGGCCAGACCCAGCTGGGGCTGATTTGCGCTGCGCACCACCTCGAGTGGACACTTCTTGGCGACATCATTTGTACCGCGCTCAAATTGCAACTCAACTGGTGACTGTGCTTTCTTTTGTAGACGTCCGGCGACTGTGAACTTTTTCGCATCAGTTTGTTCTGTTAAAAGTTTATCTTCTTAGTAACATGTTTATTGAATTTATTTTTCTATAATCATACTTACCAATGCGTTGTTTCCAACTCTCTGATGAATTCTTAAGCTTACCCAAACGTTCGGCAACTTTGCCGCCCTCTAAGCCACTGGTAGCTATCAGCGACGAAGGCGGCAATGGCTTATCAGCGAGTGTGTGCGCTAATGAGAGAGATTCCTGAGTGAAAGACACAACAAATTATTTAGCTACTGTTATCACAATTCAATCTGGTAATTCACAACCACTTTTTTTTTTCTTGATTTGTTTGCCACTTAGCTAATGTTGCCTTCAAATGATGTGCCAAATTTGCTGCTTATTTGGCTTTGGAAGCGCATGTGGGTGTCTGCTTAACCCAAAAATGTCAAAGATTGCCTAAGCTTTTGAGCATTTCACATTTGCAATCACATAATTAATGAAACGCAAAAAAAAGTCATATAATTAACAACAAAACAAAGTCAAAGCATTAAACAATATAAAATTTTGCAACAAAAAAAAAAAAAATTAAATAAAAAAAGTCAATCAATCACGAGTTGCCTTATTTGGCACGCTTGATAAACTTTTCCAGGTCGTAAACGTTGTCAGCGAAAGGTATTAGACTACATCAATAATAACAATAACAATAACAGCAACAACAATGACCGTCACAACCGAAATTATGGCCTTTGTGTGGGATTTTTTCGAGCGAGATTGTTGAAGTGTAAACGCAATATTTATGTCAAATTTCCTGCCAACAAGTGCAATTTTTGTAGAGTTTGTAAATTCATGAAATTAATAAAGGCTTAAGCAATAATGATTGCATGAAGGATAAACAATAAAAAAATTTCTAACTGTATACTTGTTGATCCGAAGAACATACGTGAGGAATAAAACATTAAAATCTTCAAACGATTCAAATGATTCTTTCATCTTATATTCAATCACTTTTTGTTTACTTCAATGTCACTTTTGGCTATGCATATGAACGGTGCTCCTTTTAACCATCTACAGCATGATGTGACTCATTCCTGTTTTCTATATGCAAAGCAACATCTAATCGAGATTCACTTTTTAATTTATAACAAATGTTTTGCATTTCCTTAAATAGCAATTATTCGTATTTGTAGCATATATTAAATTACCAATTTAACTTTTTCCATTTCTCAGCCGCTCGCGAAATGTATTGAATTTTCCACTTTTATTAACGGCAGTTGATTTATAGCATTTTTCAAATAATAATAATAATAGTAACGTAAACAACAACACGACACACCTTTGTTTATTTTATTTACAAACGTTTTTTCACACAAAGTCAAGTCGTATGTTAACTCAAAACAAATCTATTCTATTCTATTACACTTGAGCGCGCATCGAAGTTAATTGAAATGCGTTTCATATGACAATTAACATGAAACTGAGTAATGTAAATGAAAAAAAATCCCAACTGACTTGGCCAACGACAACGGCTATCAATATCGATAGCCAGGAGAGCAAAAAAAAAAAAAAATTGTCGAATGGAACAAATTTGTCTAAAAGTATTACCAATGCGATAAGACAAGTGAGAGAGTTTCACTTCAGTGCGGCACATAAGATTAGATATGAGTTAACAGAGAGTCAAGTAATTGTAGAAGAGTAACGTAAACAAAATGAATTTGTTTAGCTAATTAATTGTTAATATTGACAGTTGAAAAGAAATGTTCAAAAGTTATGGTATGAGTTATGAGTTATAATAACTGAAGTAGTTCTTCAAAGCGACCTTCATTGAATGCGTGCGAATACATTAATCATAGTTGACGCTTTTATGTCGATTGTTTCAATTTTATGTCGACCAACAAAAACACAAACTGAAACTAATGAATCAAGGGTTGACTCTCTTAAATTTTTAAAAAGCTTAATTGATATCACGCTTTCGCTCTTATCAAGCGAACTGGGCGCATTCTGTGAGTGGATTTCTCTTGAAAACCGCATGACGCATTAAACCAAAGCGTTAATGAAGCCTATAAACAAATGATGATGATTCACGTTGTGCTTGTCATCGTCGCCGTCGCCCCGTTTGGTAGAGGTTCGCTGATAAAAACGCACAACAACACGATCAAAAAATTTAAAACAAAAAAGAAATACATAAAATAAAAAACAAATTAAACGGAATTGGAGCGCTATAAAACCATTTATATGTGATAAATATGGCGATTATTACTAGCTCAGCCAAACATTCATTTCAAAGTTATTTTTAAGAAAATTGCGCGCTTCATTAAACTTTTTTTTTTTTCCATAAATCTATTGATTTGATTTTGCATGCTCATCAACGGTGGCAACATTGACTTTTAAGGTATTCTAGATGTGTGAGTGAATATTTATTTATAGCAATTTTTGAATACTTCTGCCAAAACCAGATTTTTATGACTTCATATTTATTGAAAGAGCAGAGTTCAATTTATTTGAATGAATTTTGTTTAAGGGCCCACAAGCCACCAAGTGGAATTCAATAAAGTGAGAGCCTTCATTCAGCTTTTTATAGTTGCAATCAAATCATATGAAAATTCTTACACTGAGATATGAACAAACAAATAATCACACACAGACGAAAACATTTAAAAACAGAAGCGTTACAGTTGGGCCTTACTTGATGAGGGGCGCGGACTTACAATGAAAATAACCTTAAGCTCAGCTCGGCTTCTGCACATCAGCGAACTGACCCACTCAGCACGCTCTTGCAGCCGCTTCTGTGCGCACAACTTACAGCAAATGCTGGCGCAGCGATAAATTGTTCACGACTCAGACACAAGTGGCAGGCACCAAGCCGCGTCAGCGCAGTCGTCCAACTGGCCGTCAATGGCGGTCAAAGTTCGTTGGCTTTTGTCACTTGCACATCCGTGCGTAAGTCAACAAGAGCGATTTCAGTCATCACTGATCTTTTGCTATCTTCACTTGCATTGCATTTACAACAGCAATAAACATGAGTAACTACACCCTGTTTTATTGCGTTTCAAAATTTACAAAATCAACGACAAAGCAAATTATTTACTCATCACTTTTTCACAATTCACAAATAAGGCGAATGGCGCACTTTTGATTTCATATTTGTGTGTTGTATATTTTACATAATCAACAACAACAAATTGCCGATTTTTTTTCTTTTCATTTAAACTTTACGCTCACTTGTTGTACGATGTTGAAGTTCATCATGAATATTTTTGGCTTTTGGCAAAAATCAATCAATAACCGCAACAAAAATTACCTCATCGATTTCGTTTGCGTCTGCGTTTGATTGATTGAAACAATCAATAAGTTTTGGTGTGTGAAACATTTTATTTTTGTTTTGTTTTATTTCTAAGAAAAAAAAACACATAAAGAGATTCATTCAAAATTGAGTGCATAGCTAAGTTGATTTACTTATGGAATTAGGCACACGCATTATCATACGAGCAGATAAGCAGCGTGCGTATGTGAGCGCGAAAAATGTGCCGCAATCACATTTCAATTAGTATTTGATTTGCCAACCACACAGCAGAGCACAAAAGAGCAAATAGCAAAAAATAACAAAGCAAAAAAAAAAAAATAGAGAAATATTTATTTAAGATTGCGCGCACATTTGTTTAATTAAGTACATAATGAATAGCAACAATAATAAAAACAAAACGACGAGTCGAGTCGAGTCGAGACGACTGACAACAAACAGTTAAGCAAATTGTGCCGAATGACAACGCGCAAATACAAAAGTCTTCTGTTTTTATCGATGTGACACATTTAAATATTTCCACTTTTTGCTATTTTTTCTATTTTGTTCACAGATGTTTTGTTTGCACTTCATTGTAAATTTTACTTAATCAACCGAATTGAAAAAGTTTGTTACAAATTTTCCAAACGGTTTGAAAAAGAAATATAACAAGAAATAAATTTCTTAGTTAAAAGTTTTATTTGTTTGTGTCATTTATACAATTAATATTAATAATAATACCTCAATAAAAATAATAAATATATACAAGTTGATAAATCAGACGCATTTGCCCTTGAAAAGGCGGCTTCACAAGTTTTTAGTTTTCGTTTTACAAAAATTCTTTTTTAGAATAAAATTCAATTTGGCATAAGTACAAAAAATTCAATACATAAAAATAATACGAACTAATGGACATCGACAGCGTTTTCAAAAATATTTTATTTCGTTTAAGCTTTCCAAATTAAACAAATAAATATTTGTATCTGACAATTGTGACTAAGCCAGATGATGCCCAAAATATTAGTGCAAGCAAATTCGGCGAAAATCAAAATTTTGCATGAGATTTACGCCTTTTGTTGTTTGCTTAATATTAGTTACGGCTATTAACTAACAAAGAAAGCGTTTAATTTAAACCATATTAATGTGTATGTATGTGTGACTCAGTTATTAGTGTATAGTTAGATCGGACGACCGACCGACCGACCGACCAATAGACTGAATGTATAAACGAGCGCACGATTTGCAGCTGTTCGAGATACAAAAGTGGCAACGACACGAGGCTTCCGCATTCATACAAATGTTAGCTTCGAAAAAAACAAAAAAACTTCACAACAGCAAACAAAACGTTTGCGAAATGATCAAAAGTGCTGAAATGACTCAACTGAGATAACATTGCAACATGGTTGTGGACAGACATGGCACTTTGACAATTTGATTACGCCTTAATCCAACTGACTGGACTGACAGCTTGAGTTAATGAACGAGTGAGCTGACCGTGTGTGTGTCTATGAGTAAATCTAAAAGCTACAACTACTAACTGACTGATTGACTGACTGACTCGCTGACGACTGACTGACTGACTTTACACATAAGTTTAGAACTATATGCCTGCACGGCACTTCAACTCTGATCGAGCGCATGCAGCAGACTGTCCACAAAGGTCTCTTCGATGCCAGCCGCAGCTTCCTCATTGAGCAGATCACTGATCGAGTATGCCGACAGCGGTCGTGACAGCCGACGCTCGGAGAGTATGTCATCGATGGAAGTGACTGGCGCCAATGTCTTGGTGCCCGTGCCCACATTCAGGAATTGTTCCGTCTGCGGCTGCTGTTCAGCGCTGCGTGCAATCGCTTGGAAAATATCCTCCATGCTTGATTTTATGCTTATCGACGGCGGATGACGCAACAGCACCGGTGACTCTGGCTCAGGCGATGATGAGAGCGGCGACGATGATGCCGCCGGCGAGGCCGTTGAGGGTGTCGCCGAACTGCCGCCAGTGAAATTCAGTTTCGTTGGTGGCGCGCAGCGTTTTTGACGCGTCAACGGTTCACTGTGCCAATCACTTGTATGATTTGTGATGACGCCGCCGCCGTTGCCGTTGCCGTTGTGCAGCTGATTCAGCAGATTCGCTGAATTTTCAATGTTCTCCTGCAACAAGTACTGCGAGAGCTGCGCGCTGAGGCTGTGCTTGCGCTTCGTTGCATAATTGTAGGCCTCTGCCGGCTGTTGCTCTTCGTCGTAGTCCTCATCCTCGAGACTCGCACTGATGGTGCGTATTTCGGGCAGTATTGGTTGCACACGATTCACCTTACGCACACCAGCCTCGAACATACGCGCGATCTGATTGACATTCGTATGCGTTTGTATCTGTGCCGCATTCACCTGACGTTTGACGGCATTTGGTGAACCGCCGCCGCCGGCGCAGCCGTTGACTTCATTTAAGCTCGCCTTGCGCTTTGGATAGACGCGTGTCACCGCCTTGCGTGGCTTCTGCTTCTGTTTCTGTTGTTCCTCCTCTGCCATCAAGGCATGACAACATATGTCGGGCCCATAGCAACGATGGTATTTGCCACGGTTTGCGGCATAGTCGGCATCGGCAAAGCGTTTGATGCGCAACAGCGATTTCGGCAGAAGCGTCAGAAAGACAAAGGCGTAGACTAGATGCGGCAAGTAGTGCCAGGCGGTCTCCAGATAGGCAAGATAATCCATGCTGTTTTGACTTTGTTTTTTTTTTTGTTTTTTTATTTATTTATTTTTATTTATTTGCACTTTTTTATTTCTTTTTTTTTTTGCAGTTATCACAAAAGTTGGCTTGCTGCGTGTTGCTTTGGAACACTTGATTTCGTTTTTGTTTTTGTTTCTGTTCTGTTTTTACCTTGAGATATCAACTTCAATTTAGATAAGCGATTTTCATGACATCATTTGGACTAGTAAAGTGTAAGAATTTCAAAGTTAAGGAATTTCAATTAATCGAATGTTCTGCAAGGCTGGATCTCAAGATCCAAACCTTGGAAATGAAGCCTTGAAAACAGGAATCAAAGGTTTTTTTTTTATATTATTATATGTAAAATTTCGAAAAGTATATCAGAGTCCTGTTTGCATAGCAACCAAATTAAAGTATCTGTGGAACATGTAACATTTACAAACCGTCTTAGTTGCGCTTGAGCTAAAACGTTGCGGCATGTTGCACAGATACTTTATGATACCGCCTATAATATACAAATGCACACCTTTTCCGTGAAGCTTCGCGCGAACGTTTCTTTGAAAATCACAAAAAAACACAGGTTGTTCTTTTTCTTTTTCGATGTTTTGATATACGATATCAGAAGGCAAAGTGCATCATATATTTGCTTTTATAGAATACTTTTGTAGTTTTTTTGGGCAAAATATATAAGCGAGTATGCGTTATTAAATCCGTCGCGCAAACGGTCGTTTTGTGTTCCACTCAGTTCGATAACTTAAAGCTAACTGCGCGCGTCATGCAAAATGTATCTGAGCATTGCAAACTTGCACACACCAGCCACAGCCACATCAAGCGTTAAAGATAATACACGACACAGCAAGAGCGCAAGTGAGCTAGTGAGCAAAGGGAGAGGGCGCGAGAAAGGCACAGCCAATGAGCGGCATGTCTAGAGATAGTGTGAGAGAGAGCATGTGCTATATGGCATTTTGTGAGCGAGGAAAGCTTTCCTTATTGTTTTCGTTGCTGCGATTTTTTGTTATTAGTTTTGTTTTTTCACGTTTTGGCAAATCTGTTCTACAACGAATGCCGGAAAAAAATGAAAATAATGCACGAAAAATACAGATTATTGTATATACAGGTTTATATGTATGCACATTTATATGGCTGACAGCGGGATTCAACATGCGGTTACACTTGGCCGAACTGCTAGGCTGTGGCAGGTGAAGATACTTTGAACAACTGCATACGTAAATAAGCGGCCGCACTTGTCTTTTTCGTTTTAATTTTATTTCGATCATGTTCTTATATTCTTCTATAATGTATAAAGTATAAAGTTGTGTGTGCTGCGCAGCACGCCTGTGGCGACAATGATTTATTTCAATATTTTCCTAATTGTTCGCTTTGGTCGCGCTCGACAAAATTGGTGTCATCTTCTATACATGTGTTTGTGTATCTGTGTCGCTGCTGTGATTTGTATACGTTTATTTTTAATGTTCGCAATCATTGGCGCACTTTTGTTCAACAAAATTTTGGTAAATGTTTTTTTCTAATTTTTTTTTGATTTTTTTTTCAAATGTTCGGTTATTTTTAAGCATTTTGCGTGGGTTGTGGACATGTAATAAGAATTTTATATGAAGTGGCAGTGGCAACATCTGAGACGCACATTAAAGTGAAAATTTTGGCAGCTGTGCTCGGTTTTTTAATATTTCTTTTTTTTTCACGTAAAAAGGTGTGCAAACAGCCTTGAAACACTTTTCATGTCATCAACACGTAAATTTGTTTTTATACATTTACTTTTTACTTATTTATTAAACAAATAATGCGTTACATATACGCCAAGCACTTGCAAAACATTGGTTTAAGAAACACAAGATTAAAAATTCCATTACTCAGCCATAAAAATCGCTTCCTGTTTAAATCATAAGCACACACACACTCACACACACATACTCAGTTTATGCAATTTTTTCTTAGCATATGCCGAGCGTCTTTTTTATGCAACAAGCAGCAGCAACAATAACAACAACAACGCTTATCAGACTCAATTTGAAATCGAAAAGACATTACACGAAGCAAAACAAAAAACGCGACAAGTCGACTTGAAATGTGCTGAGCTGAGCAGAGTTTGGGCGCAGAGAACGAACCGCGCGCTTTGAGCAAGTCAGCACGACTGTGAGCGGCCGCCGTTATAAATATCAATACAAGCCGGCTTCACTGACTCATTCACTCAGGCATTTGCTTGTTGATGCGCTCTGCCGCTCTGAGATACTTGCAAACTTGCGATACGTCATAGCAGCAACATAAAATTGAAAGCAAAAGAAGTAAACAGAAACAGAAATGAAAAAATTCGACTTCAATAAAGTTGGCTGAACATCAGCATTGGCGTTCTGCCCAGCACCATCATGATGCTGGTAATGTACACGATGATGATCATCATCAGCAGCATTGCCATGCAACAAGCAAGTCAAAAAGTGAAACATTAAAAAAAGAAAGAAAGAAAAACGTTCAAATAAAATTAAGCTAAACATAATAAACGAGCTCAACTGTTGCCGCTGCGTGCAAGTTGGGCAGGCGCAGTAAGACTTGTGGCATGTTGCATGTGTGCAAAACGGGAAGCTGCCAGGCCGAAGACTTGCCGCAATGCCAAATGGCGACTTTACATTTTTTTTCTTATTTTTGTGTTTTATTTTTTTTAATTTTTTTTTGTTTTTGTTTTTTTATTTTACGTTTTTGGCGTTTTATGGCAAAACATTTTGCCGGAGTCATCGACAGCAGCAGTCTCAGCGTCCAATGACTTGACTCAAGTGTACGTTTAGTCATTTTTCGAACGTCTTCGCCTGCTTCATTTGTTGTTTAAAATGCTGAAAATAGCTGCTTCTTCTACACAAGTCTTGCAGCTGATTTAACAGATTTTTTTCGCTTCAAAATGCCACAACCATTTAAGTACGGTGACAGCAAAAGTCTCTGCAACTAAAATCAGCTTCATTGTTGAGACATTTCAAGAATTCCTTCACGCGCCGCGTCGAATAGAACATTTTTGTCAATCATTGACGAATGCAATTCAATTAGAAAAACTATTTATTGTAGTTTAAAATAGTATGATCAGCACAGGCACCAAAAACAATGCAACAAGTTAGAATCAATTGGAGGAATTTTCTGTGCGCAATAATGAAAGTAACGTAGACGCCGAAAAGCCAGAAATGCAGTAACAAGATACATAAGAAGGTTACTGAGTTCGATTACTTGAGAAGAGCTTACTTTGAAAATAAAATAAAAATATATATTTGGCATGGCAGAAACAAAGTAGCAACAGCAAGAAGTTGCTACTGTCATTGGCGTTGAAACATGAAGAAGAAGAAGCACAGCAACAACAACAACAATAATATTAATAATGACGACAACTATGAGTAACTAAACAAACAACAACATAATCAGCAATAAGAGCACAGCAGGCTGCCACATAATGAAGTAAGAATTATTGTATAAAAATGAAGAAGAACGAAAAAACAAAACAACAAAAAAAAAAAAAAGAAAAGAAATGAGATACAATGCAAGGCTAAGTAAGTGTATGAGTGAGTGAAAAACAAGCGCACAAAGACTGTATCAAATTTACAAAACAATTTACAAGAGACAACTTTTGAAGAAGCGTCGTTGAGGCAAAAGGCAACATTGCGAAGCAGAAGCAACAACAACAACAACAACATTGAGGCTGAAACAATGTAACCAAGATCAAGCGAAAGATCAAATGCAGCGTCGTTCTGCTCTATGCTGGCTCAACAAGCTGCATTGTATATACATATGTGCATACATATATAAAGGGATCGAAGGGGTGGCGTAAGAGTCAACTTTATAACGAAAGTTAAACAAGAGCACGCCTTGGCATCGTCAACGGCCACGGCAATGGCAACGTGATCATCACAAGCATTTGCTGCTGTCAGCATGCAGACGATAATGAGCTTGTTGATGCTCATAATGAAGTTGATGCTGCACGACAGACACAACAACATACGATTTATCATGCCTGTTGCATGAAGCTGAACTGCATTGAAGAACCTCATAGCAATTCTTTTGCCTAGACTTATTTTCTTCTTATAATTGCTTGCCTCAAACATTGAACATACAACAAGAGCTTAGTGCTGTAAGAGGCGGCAAGTAGACAAACTGAACTGAGCCTGAGCCTGAGCGTAGTGAAGCGCATTAAAAAAAGAGTAATAAAATGTTGCTTTTCTAAATTTATTATATTTCATTATGCACATATTTATATGCGCATAAGGCTGATTGCCAACGCGTTGGCAGGATTCAAACTGCAACAAGGCAGTAAAGTAAAATAACAAGACTCGCAGCAAAGCAGCTCAAATGCAATAAATAAAAATGCAAAAAATAAATAAAAGAGGCAGTTTTGTGACAAATTTTGAGTTCATCAAAATAAAAACAAAGTAGTAAAGAAGCAGTGAAAAAGAAACCTTCACGCTCGAGTTGAAAAGCACGACAAACTAATTAAGAAAATCGCGCGACACTCATACGCCGTGTACGACAGTGACACAGCCACTGTGCAACAGCCCATGACATTAAGCTGCGTTTAACAGACCAAAAAATAAATAAAAAAAAAAAAAAAAAAACAAATCAAGACAAAGAAAAAATTGTAATAAGCAAAATAAATAAAAAAAAACATCAACATATTATTAAGTAAGTAGAAAAGAAGGCGTCGAAAAGGCGCTTAAACCACGCAAAACACTTGAAGAGTGCTGAAGTCTTCACCCATCGTCCAAGTGTGCGTGAAATTGTTTGCGTTATACAAAAACTCATATTTAGTTGTTAGCAAAAGATACAAATAGAAGCGCAAGTACTCCAAATTGCGTTGTTGTTATTGCGTAGGGGTCAAACGGCAGCTGACATGTTGGCTTGACGTTAATTTCTTTATGAGCATCATGATTATGAAAAAAACAAAAATCGAGAAAAAAACCAACACTCACACACATACATACATGATGTAAATGTGTGTGCGCTTGTATGCAATTAAAAATGATTACTTTGCCTTGGTAATTGTTAAATAAAAATTACATAGCAAATGCCCGCATGACTCAGCTGTGAAGCTTCAAATTGAGAGAAGAAAAAAGAGTTAATAATGACGGCGTCGCAAGTTCAGCAAACTCTTTTTTTTTTATTTATGTCAAATTTTGCTATACCGTTTTTATACATATTTAAAGTCGCCGAACTCGACACAAAACTGTATGGTTTTTAATTATTCTACAGGTGTAATGGACTTTCATTGCTTTTGCCATATTTACCGGCAAAAGAAACTAAAAAACAAACAAACCAATGCGAATGTTATAAAAGCAGAAAATTGAGACCATAAAGCGACAAAGAGAAAAAGTATCTGACAAACACAAACAAATCAAATTCGCTTTGATTTCTGTTTTTGGCAAACTTTCGTTGGCAGAACTTATGTCGCATAAAAGTGAAATTGACTTTGATAGTTGCAAAAAAAAAATTTTAAATAATTCAATAATTAAAATGTAATGGCAAAAAAATCATTTTTATGCATGCACACTGACCTAAGTTTACTATAGTTCACATATGTAATACTTAAGTTAGCATTGCTTTACCCTAAGTACAAAGTGCTTATCAAGCAGACATAGCACCACTTAATATATTGCGGCTTTACAACATGTTTGAACAACAAATAAAACAAGATTTGTTCAAACTTGTGTGACCAACAATAAGTTGCGCGCCGTTCGCACAACATGACCAAATCAAAAAGGAAATGACCATTCAATGGTCATGTGTCGCTTGGTCATGTGCGCTTTTCAAAACAACTCAAATTGGCAAACAAATCAAGTAAAATCATGAATATTAACAAGAATAATAATAAGTACTTACATTAACTAAATTTTCTCGACATACATCATCGACTTCATCACGTTTCGAGACACGCTTCTTCCAATCATCTTCACCGCTCTTTTGCAGCGCCGCCAAGCGGTCGGCAATCGAGCCAGTCTTTGCTATTGTTATTGTGCGTTGATCGGGACCCATGACCTATATAAACGAAATGAAAAAACAAAAAAAAAACAACAACAAATCAGTTAATATTATATAGCAAAAATTTGATAAACACATGCCTGAGTCATGCAGCGCCTGAGACCGCCTTGCAGGTAACCAGGTAATGCAGTCGGTTGCTTACGTAGTTCTACGTTCTCCTCCTCCTCCGCTTCACTTATCTGTTTAGCTGTATCTTCTGCTTTTGTTATTTGTGCGTTTTCGTTATCAGTTGTTTGCTTATCGCCTTCACCACCTCCGCCTGCTGCTCCTACATGCCGTAACTTGACAAAGCCGCTTCCCAATAATGGTGGCAATTGTGGACCAATGCCAATAGCAACGCCGCCGGGCGGTGCTGGCGGTGGCGGTTGTGTTATAGACGAGTGACTCTTACTCTTTGCAATGAGATTGCTGCAATTTAAAAAGATTTGCAGGCATATTAAAGAAAAATGTTAACTATTAAAACAATACAAACACGCGTTGCATGCAACAATTGTTGCCACACACAAAATGCCGCAAGTCACGTAATCATGGTGATAATGATGTTGATGTGCTTGTTAATGATGATGGGAAAAGATGTTTGCTATGTTGTGCGTGTGTGTGTGTTGATGTTGTTGACTGCACGTGTTGAACGTCATCGTGTGGCAAGTTCGAATTTAATGAATCCACCAATGCGACAAACAGGAGCAAGTACCATCATCAATATGAGTGTATATGGCATTGAATGTGCGCTTCTGTGTGTTCGTTGCATTTATGTGTGATTGTTTGTGTATGTGTGTATGTATTCATATCTGTTTTTGTTACTTTTCGTGCCATTTGTGTGTGTGTGTGCGTGTTTGTCTGCTGCGCTTTTCCGATTTATAATCAAACTTAATAGCAAAATCGTGACTTGCTGCCTTTTCACGCTACTAATGATGTTTCTTGCCCTCAGCTTACACTCCCCTCTCTCTCTACTGTGTTCCATTCGATTCGATGCGACTTCACTTCACTCCATGCCATTTCTTACTCCCTACTGCACTTATCAACTATCTTGGTCGCCATTTATAGTTTGCCTATTCAAGCATTGACCGTCATTTAGAGTTCGTTTCTAGCATTGCACTTTTACACTTCTTTGTTTTTGTTTGTTGCTTGGCGTTGCATTATTTGCTACTTTCACCTTTAATGCTTGCGCTGCTTATATGGTTTGCTTATGAGCGTCTAAAAAGCTTTTTAAAAACTATTTACACTTTTAATGCCTTTCTTGTTCACTAATCACAATTGACTCACGTAAGCCATGTGAGATCTTAAGCCACTGAAAACGCTTCCAAGAAGTTTCGTTGCAACTTCTTGCAGTCATATTTGTTTATCTTGAAAACTCCTTTTTATCTGCCTTAAATTCTTGCCAGAAAGCCGCTGCTTGATATTAGTCACGAACTTCATTGTTTTATTGGGTTTTTTTTTTCATTTTTTTCTTAAACCTTCAAGCATGACTCAAAACACATTTCGAAAGTTGAGTTTGTTATTATTTGCCCACTTATTTTAATTATTCTCTGGTTATTGAATGCACTTACGTTTTTGTACTTATTTACGCTTTTTGATTTTCTTTTAATTATTTTTATTTTGTATTATTTTTAAATGTTTCCAAATTTTTACGCACTTTTCTTGCACTGTTACAAAATCACAACCTCACGCTATGGCAGACGACCACGAAATAAATTTTAAACATGCACCAACGAATCGAAAAAAAACGTCACAGCAATAAACATGTCAAAGATAACTTCAACTGACACCTGGTCGGGTCGGGTCAGGTTAGGTCAGTTCAAATAAATATACGTGCATGTCTGTCTGTCCACATGTCCGTCAGTCTTTCGGTCACTTGTCGATACTTGCTTCGTCGACTTACACTTTATTAGAACTTCGTCACATGTCCGGAAATTTCTCGCCTAAAGCAGGTAAAATGTGTTTATGTTCTGGCTTTTTTTCAGGTAAACAACTCTCAGGCATAAGTGGAAAATTGTAGGGTAATTAACAAGTAAACAACTTTGAGTGCTAAAATTTGTGCTGGGACAGCCCAGAAAATATTACTAAACTATTTTGTTAGTAATTAATTTGAAGGTATGAGGATTAATGAGATCGTTTTCGACCCGTCAAATAATAATTAGAACAAATTCAAGAATTCTTTAATATCATTCAAACAACTTGACATGTTTATAATATGTTGTGATGGTACTTAGAGAACGGACATTAAAATATTTGTCTCTCAGTACTTCAAAGTATGTTGGTAAACATGCTCATTACTTCATGTGCAATATGACACGTGCTAAATAATATTGTAGCATACTTTTATGCAGCTACAATAAATAATTTTCACTTTTTTTCGCATAACTCTTACTTCTCACACAAGAATTTCGTACAGTGTAAAACAAAATTTTGCAAAAAGAACCAAAAAAAAATGATCACACATGCGCCTTCATTTTGCAACAAGATTCGCGGCGACAACATCGAAGACGACGACGACGACAACTGCAAATCTCAACTTGCAGCTGGAAATTCGTACGTTTAGGACGACACGTTTCGAGTCTAGGCTACGAAAACCTGTTCTCAAACTTGTCAAACATAAATCGCGGAAAATGTTACACCAAAGCGAAAAATTACAAAAAAAAAGGCAAAAAAAAAGACCCAACAACTCAGACACGCTTTTCAACAAAATATTTGAGCATGTAAGCCGCGCTTGAGTGCGCGTCGTCGCAGCCAATGAAAATGAAAATTGGGTCACACAACACGACCCATGTAGGTGGCAAAGTGGCAGAGTGGCTGGCGACTACAAGGGGCGGCACTGTCAACAATATAACAAAATACGCGATCACTGTGTGGCAGCGGTGAGTGTCTGTGTCTGTGATGCCACACATGATTGACGCACAACAAGCGCCGCAGACATCTCACAAATCAACAACAACAAGAGCAACAGCGCCAAATGCGAATAATTGAAAGTAAATTCAATTAAATACATGACAAATTGCGGCAAAAAAAGAAAATTAAAATCGAAATTAAAATTGAAAAGCGAATTACCCTGACAGTCATTGAATGCGAAAATGCATTTTGCACAAGTGGCATGTAATTGAAGGCAAAGTAAATTAGTTAAGAGCATTTCTACAACACGGAAAATAAGCTAAGTAGAAACATATTTCTCTAAAAGAATAAAGGCGTGACGCGTTGAATGAAGGCGGTGGCGACGACAGGCCCAACCCAAAACTAAGCGAAATCAAATCAAAAAGCAATCTCGCATACAACACAAGCGCGCAGACAAAGTAACAACACGCTGACAGGCGGACAGGGGGGTTAGGCAAAGTGATAGACATAAAACAAAAACAAAAAACATTAGATAAATTGTTAGTTTGCAATGTTGTGATTTACACAAATGGTCATTTTGCAACACTGAGGCTAATAAGAAAATTACTGTTCGTGCTCATCACTTAACTATATGTCTGTATGGCCAAAGCCAAAGCCAATTCAACTTGAGGCGAGGCGCGTCAAGCCCAATCAATACAATACAAAGCAAGTCAAGTCCAGTGGAGCCATTTGTTTTGCCCTTAGGTTCATCAAAGTTCAAAGTTGAGCCATCTAAGGCGCGTCTCATGCCATGTTAAGCCAAAAGTTTGCTTCCTTCTGTTTGTTTGTCTGTTTGTCTGTTTGCTTATTTGTTCCGTTCTTTTCTTCAACACTAATTGATGATTGATACACGGCGAAATGGAAAAATTGCACAAACGTCAATGTTGAAAGCCAACGAAAATGTTTGCCACGCGCAATTGCCTTGAGTGGCGCTCGGCTGTCCTCGTAAGTCCCTTGAGCACGTTAGCAGACAAGGCAAGCCAAGGTGCGCCACAGGACACACCTCAAACATGATTATTGAGCAAATGTATATTGTATTCAATATACGTTAAGGCAGATGGTCGGTCAGACAGACCAATGTTAGTCAATGCAAATAACTATTAGATAATTTTATCAACACAAAAACAAAAGTGAAAACCATTGCGGTGTGTAAAATCATCACAGTGAAAATTTGTTGCGAAAAAGTGAAAATTAGTGAGGCACGAACAAATTTTTACTCTTGTATTTTTCGCACAACTCACAGATGTTTACATAATCGTATCATTTTAGCCTCGTTTTGCATTATTCACGCGCCGTGACGCCTTTGGCAAAGGTGCAAAACTGCATTTGCCACAAGCAATTAGGAAGTTGTTGCCTTTGTTTTTGTTTCTTTCGCATTGTGGTAATAAAATACAATGTAAGAAATAATAAAAACATGTTGCAAGAGCGTTGTTGAGTTGTGCTGTTGCCACTGTTTCGTACATGTTGCTGCTGTTGCTGTTTGTTGTTTGTTGTTGTTGATGATGTTAATAATGAACACCATGATGTTGTTGTTGTTGTTGATGTGCTATGTTGTTATTGCTTTCAAGTTGCAGATAATTTTTGTTACGTGAACTCGTTTGTAAATGAATTACTTTCGCTGTAAATGCATTTTAATAGCACAGACACGCAAACTTGTAGCGATGCGCGAAAAATGATTTCAATAAATTTGAAGAATTTTAAAAGCAACTTATACAATAACCAAAAATGCATTTATTTAATGCGCAATTATTTGCAACGTTAATAAATTACATGTTACATACTTACAACAAAACAACAGCGTGTCAATTTGTTCTGACTGTGAGCATGTGAGTGAGTGTCAGAGAAGCCACAAAAAAGTGCCTTGACAAAGTTTGCCAGCGAAGGTTTCAAGTTGACATAAACAAACGACGACCTTAATTTACAAGTCAAGTGCATTAAAGAGATAAAAAATGAGCAGCAAAGCAGCAGTCACTTTTACAACCGACGGACAAACAATAAAAACAATAAAACGACACGAAAATTAAAACGCTTCGTTGGTGGTTTTAGCCTTGTCAAAAGCATCAAAATTAATGCGAGAAACACACAGAAATCAAGCAAAAATAATATATATGACACGACCACAAAAACGTGTTCAGCTGAGTTATGTTGCAAGCTCAAATAACACGTGAAACTTAGCAGAGACGCAAAAAAGGAATTGCTAAAAGGCGCATAAATCACGTTGAAATCAAATACGCAAAAATATGAACAGATGGAAAAAAAATCACAAATTGTTGACCAAACAAGCAAATAAAAGAAACAACAAAAAATTGCTTATATAATTTTTAATGAAAAATATTTTTTATATACACAAAGCATTTTCAAGCCGGCATAATTGTAAACTTGCCCCCCAAAAAACAACCGTTAAGCCGCCAGACTGACTCAAGTGGCCACAATAAAAATGAATCACGAAAGTTGCTTGGCGCTTCAAAAGTCGACACTAATAATTTCGGCTATAAAAACAAAAATCGCAAAACATAAATAATTTTTATACATGTATAAGAAAAAACAAAAAAAACAAAAAGGCAGCGAAGAAAAAACATGAAAAAATGCTCATGGTCACGCTTATTTACTGGCCAAGAGTCACGCGCAGACTCGAACCAAAGTAATTGCAATTGGAGTGTAGCTGATGCTGACGATGATCATGTAGTTGATCATCACGTTGCTGATATTGTTATAACTGAAGCTAATGAAGCCCGCACAGCACAACTGAGCACAACTTGAGGCCGATTGAAGTGAAACTGTCAGTGTCAAATGGCCAAGAGTCAACGTCTCTGACCCCTTTTTCAATGACCAGGTTCAACACTTTTTGCAACTTCTTGCTCACACGCTTCACTTTGCAACACTTCGCAAGCACTTCGCCATTATGCACCACTCAATTTGTGCTTTTCACTCATCTTGACTTCACTGAAGCAGCGTTGATGTCCATCACAGCATTTTCCCACGAGTCTTCTTTTTGTTGTGTTTCGTTTCATTTCATTTATTTTGTTATTTTTGTATTTATTTGTCGCTTTCAACAAAATTGTTTTTCCATGTAATTACATTCGTTTTACTCATTTTTCTAAATTAAAGTCGGCGATCAGACAGACAAAACAAAACTTAAAGCTAAGCAGAAAAAAAAAAACAAACTGAACAACGCTCATGAAGACCACTTTTGCTTTGTATTTCATTTTTAGTCAACTGACCTTCAGCGTTTTGTAAGCGCTCAACAAATTTGCTTTGCTTTGAAACATTTTTAAATGACTAAATGAGCAACCGTCATAAAAAAAGGAAAACATATTTAATTATAGTTTGCTGTAACAAATTTTTTCAAGTTCAAGGTGTGGTTTAGCGTTTAAACGTATTTTGGCTGAGCAGCTAAGAAAAATATATTTATAAACTGCGACTTATTTGAAAAGTACACACAAGACTTTTTTTCTATAAAAAAGAAATTAAAACAAAACAATATTTTGTGCCGGCGACAACATGTTGTCTGCAACATTTTGTTCAGCAACATGAACAGCTGTTTTCTTTGTGCTTTGGCGTGGCTATTGTGCCACCCTTAAATGCTGCAATGCCTTATTGAGATATGCTTGCGTGCAACCCCAACCTAGGTTGGTGCTTTCTGCGCCACACCGCAACGCATTGCCCATCAGAAAGCCACTTGCTCTTCCTACTGACATTGCTCGTTAAAATGAAGTCGGTTGCCTGCGTTACCAACAAAAATCAACGGCTAGCGTCAAAACAAACTTTTCTCTGTTTGGGTTTTGTCGATTTGGTTTGCCAAAAATAAAAAAAAAAATAAAACGTATAAAGAAACCTAAAGGAAAACGAATCAATGACAGAGCAAACTCAGACAGGATGTGTACATGCATAAAGCGAACACAAGGACCGGGAAATATGCGTTTTTTGGCAAAGCAAACAATAGTCAAACAAACCAAAAGCAAAAACAAAAACAAAAACGCACTCAAAGGGTGTGTAAGGTGTCTGCTTTGTTGGGTGTGTTTGACGCATACTTGAAGCTAGACAACGACAGCGACAGCAACTTGTTTGCCACAGACGGTGCTGACATTGATATGAAGCAGCTGCATGTTGTTGTTGATGATGTCGTCGTCGAGGAGTGAAACATGCTTATGATAATGGCAAAGATGACGATGACAACAGCGACAGCGACAAGTCCTCCAATGCTGAGTGAGACATGACTTTTCCTAACAGTAGGAGCGTGCTTTTGTATTGCTTTCTGCTGCTTTGTCGACGTGCTTGTGCCGTGTTTTTTTTTTATACAATATGAGACTCAAACCTTCTAATTTGGCTGAAAAATATGCAGCTGCTTTGTTAGCGCAAATATAAACTTATGTGTGTTCTATTCAAAAACAGCAGGCAGCAACAGTCAGAAGTTTATATTGATTTGCCATTTTCAAGCGCTTCAAGCACAACACAAAATAACTTTATGATTAGTGTTTTTTTTTCTATTGATTTTGTTGGCTTTCTAGCAAATAAAGTTTCAAGTCATAAAGGCTGGGAAAATCACAAACCACTCATCAACTCATCAGCAAAAAAACTTCTCAACAAAATAAAACAGATAAAATAATACGATAACGTTTCTTGTCTGCTGACTTGCCAGTTTGGTCATTACTGTCATTTATTTTCTTCTTTCCGCTTTTGTACATAAACGCTTATAAAACTAATGTCAACTGTTACACATATGACAAAGTTTGACTGACTGAGTAGCAAGTTCTTCCAGTCATATAACTCACAAGAAATTTAAAAAAGAAAAACAGAACTATTAAATGTGCGCCAGCGCAACTTCAACTTCAACTACAACTACAACTCCTCGTTCCATTTTTCACGTTAATTGACCGCGACTTTTGTAACAAAGTGAATGTACTTTTCATTGACAAAGAACGTACAAACGACCCAACGAATGAACGAGCAAACGAACGTATGAACTTCAGAGCAGAGCAGAGCGCCATGCCACAACAAGTCGCAAGTCGCAAGTCGCAACAATGCCAACGCCATCAGCAAAAACAACAACAACATAACTATGGAGTCCATTCAACTGTCTCGCTCGCTTTACCCTACACTTTGTCCCTAAGTAGTTGTCTGTGCTTGAATTAATGTTTGTCTTTAAGCAACAACAGCAAATTTTATGCTTCCGACTTGCACTGTAACAAAAAACAAAAACACAAAAACAAAAAGAGCACAAAAACACGAAATGTTGAAATTTATTAAGTAAAATTATGGCAGCGCATGTAAATGTCGTTTAATAGTTCTGTTGAAGCTTTTTACAGCGCAATTTAAAGTAAGTTGTGACTTCATTTTAGCCAAGCAAGCCATGGCTTGGCAAGCACAAAATTACACTCAATGACAGGTTTAATAAAGCCGTCAAATCAAATGTGTAATTTGAGCTTCACAAGTGGTCGGATTTGATCGGCTTACACGCTTGGCAGCACACGCTAGAATAGTTACACGTGTGCTACGATCGTACGTAAGATCAATCGTTCAATTGCATGCCTCGATAAAGTAACGGATATCTTATATCAACGACGTAATGAATCGGTTTCATATTTCAAAGATTAATTAATAATCTGCTACTTTCGACGATACAATCCATATGAAATAAGATGCATTGGGGAAAATAGTCGGATTAATGATCAGTTGTCTTCTTATAATAATATAAAAAACAAGTTTATATTTCTTGATTAAGCCCTTGCGAAGCAATAAAAAGATTGGAATTGATCTCACGCTAACATCATTATTTTTTCAGGAGTTTCAGGAGAAAGGTTAAAATGGCCTTCCAAAATAATGTAGCAAGTATTATATGAAAGCACTAGCTTGTAGATTTTCCTCCCAAATGAAGCTGAAGATTAATTTGCTGCCAGAGATTCCACAGAAAATTTGCAATAAATATATTAAATTATTTAAATCTAAGATTTGATTTATGTATTTTTAAAATCTCTAATTAAAACTGTTGCATAACTTCAAGTACAATTTTAATTGGTCAAAAGTTCAAGGCTACAATTCGATACGCGAATAATCTAAAACAATTAAGTCTAAGCTAACTCAAACAGGCATACATTTTCGCTATTAAGTTAATTGAAATTCTTATTTTGTTGAGAGCCTTCTATCAGCAACAAATTATAAAATCCATTAAAAGCTCTATTAAAAAAAATATATATATATAAAAAATTCACTTAGTGGTGGTAAAAATAAAGTATCAATAGAGTATGATTTGATACCTAAAGCACGTTTTAATACATAACGAACGAAGCCTCAAAACCAAAAGAAAACGAATCGTGTGTTTATCACAGCCTCGCAGATGGGTCAACGAACCTGTGCTGAAGGTGGCTTTGGCTCGCTTATGCAATGTAAATAAGAAAAGACTGCATGAGTTTTGTTTCTAAGCACATCCGACTAAGAAATCAAAAGTGAAACAAGCGCATTTATTGGAGCAGTAAAATGCATTTGTATTGTGTTGAAACCGGTTTCCAAAAAGATACTACAAAAATGTATTCTAAAATTTAAATGGTGAGCGGTGTGGGACTTTGACTTCGCACTCAAAGTGAGCGTCACTAAAATATAAAATTAATACTGCGTTATACAAGCTGAGTTTAGAGAAACACAAAGCGTCAAAGTCAGCATTTCGACATCCAGTATTGTATTAGACGCAGTAGAATTAACACGTTACGTTTCAGAAAATAATTTGAAAAACATACCATTTTTGAATATGTTGTTAATACTATTTACAAGCGTATTCGTTTTACTCTTGACCTGGGATTATTTGAATAAACGCCAACGTGTTGCAAGTTTCGCAAAGTCACGTATAAATGGCCCACGCACATTGCCGATTTTAGGGTGTGGACTGGAAGCGATGCAGCTCGGCGCAGAGAGTACGTTTTCGGCAATATTAACCCTCAAGTATTAAAAAAGAAAAACATTTTAAATAATCATTCAATGTCATCGTTATAGACATTATACAATACATCGGCGCTTGCTTCCAAAAGTACGGCAATACTTTTCGTTTCTGGATACTAAATGAAGCACAAGTCTACACAATCGATACGCAACTCTTCGAGTCAATATTGAGCAGCACAACGCTACTGGAGAAAGCAGAGCTCTACGATTATTTGAGACCGTTCCTGAATGATGGATTATTGCTGAGTGTGGGCAAAAAGTGGCATTCACGACGAAAAGTCTTCACCTCAGCGTTTCACTTCAAAGTGCTCGAACATTATGTCGACATTATGGATAAGCAAAGCTCAATTATGGTCGAAAAGCTAAGTGACATGGCTGATGGCGTAAAGGTTATTGATATGTTGCAATATGTCTCACTGGCCGCTTTGGATGTTATTACGGGTGCGTTCTGTAAAATGTATAAATATATAAAACATTTAGCTGAAAGTGATACGTTTTTTAGAGGCCGCTATGGGTGTGCAGGTCAACGCGCAACTGGATCCTGACTTTCCCTATGTCAAGGCCTTAAAGAGGTGAATTCAACTAAGCAATTTGTAGTTCAAAATCTAATTATTTTTTTTTAATTTTGTCAGTGTGGTTTATATACAACCAAATCGCATGTACAGCATCAGTCAACGTTACAATTGGCTTTTCAAGTTGACATCGTTTGGCGTTTACAAAAAGTTAGTGAAAGATATACGCATTATGCATGACTTTACGACGCATGTGATTGAGGAACGACGTGCAACTGTGGAGCGTACAATTGCCAATGGCACCTATAAGCCTTTGAGTAAGTCGTATATGTATATAAATAAACAAGTTGGTTATACAACTGACTCTGGCAACCTTGACAGGCCTTGGTGACTCTGAAGTAGGCACCAAATCGCAAATGGCTTTACTCGACATCTTGCTACAGGCGAAAATAAACGGCGCCTCGCTCTCGAACGACGACATACGTGAAGAGGTCGACACATTCATGTTCGAGGGTGATGACACGACCACGAGCGGCGTCTCACATGCGCTACATTGTATTTCACGGCATCCTGATGTACAGACAAAACTCATCAACGAGATATGGCAAGTGATGGGCACGAATAAAGATGCACCCGTCACAATGCAACAATTGCAAGAACTCAAATACATGGAATGCGTCATCAAGGAAACAATGCGTCTGTATCCACCAGTGCCCGCTGTGGGTCGTAGAACAATGAAAGATCTACAAGTGGGCGATATCACAATACCGGCCAATACGAGCATATATCTGGTCATCATCTTTGCACATCGTAATCCGGTCAACTTTCCAGAACCGGAACTCTTCAAACCGGCACGTTTTGAAGACCACGGCGACAGTGATGACAGTGATGGCAACGTCGATGATGCCAAGCGTAAAACTTTCGCATATACACCCTTCAGTGCAGGACCAAAGAACTGCATTGGACAAAAGTTTGCCATGCTCGAAATGAAGGCATTGATAAGCAAAGTGTTGCGCCATTATGTGTTGTTGCCACTCGGCGCCGAAGTACAGCCAATGATGAATTTTATACTAAGATCGCCATGTGGCATCAATATTGGTTTAACGCCAAGAGTTTAAACGGTGTTGGTTTATTTTATCATATATTATTATTGAGGATTAACTATAATTATAAGTTATTAATTGTCTAAGCTTTTTCTTGCATTAATCATTAATCATCACCAGCGACAAAGTAATTATAAAATACTAACTGCACAAAACGGAAGTCTATAAAAGCGTTTTCTTATCTCGCGTAGGGCGTGTGCTCAGTTTTGCTCAGCTTTTGTTGTTGTACAGTTTTGGTAGTGTTTTAAAAATGTGTTGTTGCAAAAAAACAATGCGCAAATCTTACAAAGTTATCAAGGTAAAACTTGAATATATATTTGCGCTTGTTGATAAGCTGACTCATCCGGTTTAATATTTGCAAAGTGTTTAAGAAAGTCAACCGACATCAGATGCTATAATTTCAACCATAAAACCATAAATTTCATTTTATACGCTGAAGTGCCGTAAAAAAAAATTGCATGCTCTGTGATTTTGGTATTGTTTTAATAAATAGGTTTACTTTGTTTGAGTTGACGGAATGCAAGTCAAATATTTGCTGATATATATTTGTGCGTTCACACTAGGCAAAATGGATAAATCAAAAAGAAGAAAATAAAACTTGATGTTAATTATTTGCATAATTGCAATGATTCTAAGAAATACTTCAAAAAGTAAATCTGAAAACTCTGCTCAGTGCGGTTGGCTCATATTATAAGATACATAAACCCAATTTGCAAAAAATAGATAAAGTCAAAGCACATTTCAGCAAGAAATCACATTTATTATCAGTTGATCTTAAGTTCTTCTAATCTTATCAGTTGATATCATCACGCGTAACCACGGCAAAGAACATCTGCATATAAAAGACGCCACACGCAGCAGTTGTCGCATAAAAACTTGAAAGTCCTCAAGTACGGCAAGTGTGTTGTATGACAAGTGGCGCAGTGTTTAAAGTTGAAAAAAAAGAAATAAGAAAAATAAGTGCTCAGACCAAAGATGTCCTTCATCAGCAACTTTGTAGTCGTAGCGCTGCTCATTGTTGGCTCTGCGTCGGCACAGAATCCTCTGTCGCCCATTGCGCTGCCCAGTCAGGAGAATCTGGCGCGTCTCTTCTTCTCCTCAAGCATTACGCGTCGTGATCCACAGCTATCTGTGGCTTGCTTTGGCGGTTACATTTCCGAATCGAATATCATCAGTCATCAGTACAGCAGTGGCTACAGCCGTTGCCTCTCCGATGCACAGGCCGGCCGTAGAACTGCCGACCGAGAGTTTCGACCAGCGCTACTTAAAATTCAGGCAAACGCGGAGCAAGTCTGTCGCCGACTAAGCGAATGCAGTGGCCAGAATGCCACATTGGAGGCTTTCCGTTGTCATGCCAATGGGGTAAGTCTTTCATAAAAAAAAAATTTCGACGCGATTCACTTAAACAATTTTGGTGTGTAAATCCATGCAGGGTAACAACAACACGGTTGCCACTTATACGATTTCGAGTAATGCATCCGAGCAAGCTTCACAGCTGCAGGAACGCTATCGTGTCGTCGATTTACGTTATAATCAGTGCATTGTAGTCGCGGAGCGCCGTTATGTCCAAACAAGCGCATCCAACTACAAATACTTGCAGGCTTGTCTCGATGGTCGTGTACCGCCCAAGCAGGTAGTACTGCCACCCACAACAACGTCGACTTCGACCACCACCACCACCACTACAACTACCACTGAGGCACCGCCGACTACCACTGAATCGCCAACCACAACACCATCACCCGCCGACTTGGAGGATCAGTTTAAGAAGCTTTTAAACTTGTTAAATTAGTGCCCCGACGCGTGAGGCACGCTTACGATAAAATAAAGACGCGTCTTGGTGAAATGTAATCTGCACCGGTGCAGTTAAACATACCATTTAAACAAAATCAATGCTTGTATTCATGCAAGTCAGTTCAATGTAAATTAATATGCCAAAGTAAAGAATCAAGGGTTGTAAACTCAAATAGAAATACAAAAAAATAAAAAAAAATCACGTCCTTTTCAATCAACATGTTTAAACAAAGCAAGTCGTGCCAGTTTGGCAAAAGGTTGCAAGCCTTTCTGTGCTTGTCAGGAGTTGTTATGACAATGCAATCAGCAGCAGTATTGTTGAAAGCTGAATCAGCCATGCAACCCTTGTAAAATATGTAAACCACCCTAAATGATTGGAAAAAGCTCATTGGGTGAGCAGAGTAAAAATATATTAAAAGACTTTAAAGCATGTTAGCAATTATTTTGTGGAAGGAATCACATATTCGTGGGTGGTAATTCGAAAGGTAATTCATTCGAATGCTTATAATAAATATTATAACTTTGAGCCAGCAAAACCTAAAAAAAAACTAACATTTTGAAATGTTCATGGAATGATCATAAAAAAATTTCATAATTTCCAACTTCATTGTCTTAAATCATGCAGTTTAAATAAGACTTACCTCACACAACAAATACGCTTAACCATATAAAGCAAAGTAAAGTAATAACTTCAACTTACCTGTAAAGAAAAAAAGAAAAATAGGCATAAATTATTTAAGATTCACTACAAGTTCCTATAAAAATGAAAGAGAAAAAAAAAGCAAAAGCAACTTTCACCTATTGCGGCTGGCAGCTGCTCGATAAGCATGAAAGCTCATTAAGCAAATGCATTGATTGATGATAAAACAAAACGTAAAAAACTTAGAAAAATATAATAAAAAACTTTAATAAAAATAAAACAGAAAAAAGTCAAATATAAAAGAAGTTATAAAACTTGTTTGCAGCTCATTAATGCCGAAACTAAATCAAAACTGACAGTTTAAGATCAAAGCACATCAGCACAATAATAAAGCGGAAATCAAAATCCATCAACGAAAAACAATTGCATTATATACATATATGTATAATTTTATAGATACATAAGTATATAGCTATATGTATGTGTGTATATAAAAACAGACGTTAATAAGCGTTCATAATTGTAGCAGTTGAGCAACTCAATATTTCAAAGCTGACATTTCGACGCCAAACAAAGCACGACTTAGATAAAGTCAATGAAGCATGATCCAACCAAAGATTGATCGCAACGCGTTCGTTTTTATATAGATGAAAAAAAAAAACATATATAAATTATAGCCATTTATGGCTTAGAATGGAAAGCATTGTATAAAAAAATCAACAGCCATTCATGATAAATCGGGCAACTGATTGAGTCTCTTTGATTCGCTGAGTTGAGGCAATAGATTAGACAACGGCCAACAAGAACGCGTTCAGCAAGTGGCACCAAGTTACAACGACAGTAGTGAGCAGTCAACAAGTTGAAACAATCTTACACACATACGCGTATATTGTCAGCATAGTGAGCAGCAAACATTCTTGGCAAGCTACGCTCACTGGCTTTAGACACGTTTCACTTTTATGGCCTATTTAGGAGAGGCTCAAGACTCCAAGCCTTGCGCACATGTCAGACGTCAGGCTTTGTTATTTGATTTAAGCATAAAAAGTAAATATAAAAAGCTAAGAAAAAAAAATAGAAATAAACACCTGTTGCCTAAAGCAAGTGCGCACATGCTATTAACACAATTGCCACATTAGAAACCGCATAACTCAGCTCGTTAGATCGCCAGATACAAGATAGATTGCAAAGATCGTTGCTTAGGATAAAAAGCGACAATTGGCTGCCATTGCATGCCATGTTGTTAGCAAAAACAAAGCCAAGCAAAAGAAAAATAATAAACAAAAAAAAACAGCCAATAACATGAATTATTAAATCGCAACTTGTTTGAGCACCTTGCCTTGACTTGACTTGGCTTGCTTGCAACTTGACTTGGCTTTAAGTTGAAATTGGCTTCCAATTGGCTATAATTGCGACTTCGATTTTGCTCGTTTATATGCGAAAAATTTTAATTGCAGTTTTACTATATGATTACGTAAATTATTTTTTCTCATTTTCGTTTACGTTATTTTTATTTATTAACTTGGATTTTTGAAATACAATAAATAAAACATGCTTGACTGGCTTCGATCAACGAGGCGGACCCAGCGAAAGGTTAGCTTCATCGAACAATAGAAAATATCATCATTAAAAACAAGCAAGTCATTCATTATGTTTAGTCGTTTGCTAACGGAAAACGGAAAAATTGTCAAACGATTTGTCAAAGTTCGCAAGAAATATAAAAAACAATAGATTTCATAAAAACGGCACAAGTTTTTCGCGTCTTGTGCGAGTCAAAAAAAGATGATGACGAAAAAATGAGGAAAATGTGTTTATAAAACTCGTACAAAATGCCAAAAAAAACATACTAATACAGACAAAAAGTAAACAAATAAAATATTCAGAAAAAAATAAAAAAAAAACAAATAAAAATAAACAAATGTGCATAAATTAAAACAAAAAATGCAAATAAATAAAACGATTCGAACGTCGCTCGTTTGCTTTGCTCTTTTGCACAATTTGAGTAAAAGCAATGAATTTTTTTCCAATTTCTATACCCTGTACACACTGGGTAACAGAGTAAATTGTATTTGTTCGAAACCAAATGTAAGTATATAACGCATAGAAGGAGGGGAGTTGTATAAAGTATATATACTTGTGATCAGGGCGACTAGAGGAGTTTATAAAGCTGTCCCACCCTTGTCCGTCAATATTAACCAATGGTTTTCAGAAACTATAAGAGCTACAGTCTAGAAATTTGGAGGGTAGACTCGTATTGCTCGGCAGCAGACCAAGTTTGAATATTTTTATGCCACGTCCACTCATTACCGCCCAACAAGCACCAACTAATTTTTAAAAAATCTGTAGCTCGAACATCAGATTAAATAGAAACATGAAAATCGGTATATAGACTCAGTAGGTAAACCCCTCCATTTCCCCTCGAAAAGTAATTTTACTAAAATTGATATATGTATCTTAAAAATTATAAAAAATACTAACCTGTATTTATATGCAAACTCAGTAAATATACCCCTCTCCCTAATGATTGCCCCTCAAAGACCATCAAACCGAAAGTTTCGATAAATTTCTAATTTTTTGACCAATTTCCTTGAAATTTTGACCAATATATAAATGGACAATGCCAAATATACAATTTCTTTTATATTTGGGGCGTGATACCGCCTACCGTGTGTGCAGGGCATAACATTATCGACTATACCGTCCTAACTAGGTTTTTGTTTTATATTACTTAAATACATACATATTTATTTTCTTGTATGAGTCTGCATTGTTTGCAGCGGCGACTTCAAGTTGTTGTTGCAGCAAGTGGCAAGCGTGAGGCGCAAGTGCAACGTAAAAATGTTTGACCAAAAAAGCAACGCCAATAACAGCAACAACAACAACAATAACAACAACAACAATAACTGCAAGCAATAAAAACTAGTTTGTGACCGCGCTCAATTCGCTTGCTTGCCCTCTCTGCACCGCACCCCCTCAGCACATCTTTTGCCACTAGCAACAACAACTTTACAGCTTCAATGTTGTCGAGAGTAAATAAATAAAAATAATGTATGAAAACCAAAAAGGAAATTGTGCGCCTTTAAAGGCATTTGCGTGTTGCTCACGCCTGCGGCTGAAAAGACACACAAACACACACACAAACACACACACAAGCACACACACACATGCTTGTGCACTTAGACAGATACAAGTTACTGATAGGTGTGCAGCAAGTGTGCAGTTAAGCCGAATTCAGGTCATTCGCATTTTCACATTTTGAGGCGTGTATGCGCGCACTTGTTGCAACTTTTACTGTCAACTTCAACAGCAACAACAACAGCCGAGCCAGCAGCGTGTGATAGTGATTGCAGCTTGTGGAAGTTGTTGCTATTGCAACTCAAAATGTTGTCAACACAATTTGATGAAGCGATTTACGCTTCATAATTGCGCCAAAGTCATTAATAATCGATTAACAACTATGATAATGAAGTTGATGTTAACGATGACGTTTACTACTTTACTACTAAAAAGGCGGCGACAGTTGCAAACGCCAAGCGCAGCGGAAAACAATAAGGAACAACAACAATAACAATATGTGTTGCACGCAGCGTTGTTGGCAATTAACTATGCTGACTTTGCTGATTTGTGTTTCCTGTACTATTTATCTTATAGATACTCAAAAGAAAACCAACAACAACTGCAACCAACATGCTATCTTCATTATGCCTGAGCAGTGCTAGGACAAGTTGAAGGCATTGCACGCTTACAAAAGCTTAGCCAACAACGGAGTGATTGCCACACTTTAGTAGCTGTCAAATGTTTGAACATCAATGCCTGTCAAACTGTCAGAGCGAAAGTGTATGAAAAAAACGCACAAGTGGCAAACGGAAATTTTCTACTCAATGTGTAAAATAGCACAAGCAGCAAATGCAATTTTCGACATTGATAAGACAGCAGGAGATGGAGATGCCACAATGCCACAAGATTGATGCACAATTGTCGTTAACTTTGCATGGGCGTTTTCTGCTTTGTGTGGCAAGGAACAAAAGCAAATCGGCACAGGTTGCAACGACCGTTGACTACAAAATCAATACGTAGACAAATAACAAAGCGACAAATAAAGGAAATATCAAGTCAAGTCAAGTTGAGACAGAGACAAAGACAAAGGCAATTGTATGCAGCAGCTTCTTTGCTTGCTTGATGTTGCAGCAACTTCAATTGACGTTGCTGCAGCCACAATAAAAGTTCGAATGCCGATTTTATCTAGTCAGCATCTGAGTCGTCGTCGTCTTCGTTGTCGTCGTCATTGCTGTTGGCCTTAAAAGGCAAACAAAGCGCATAAAGTTGCAAGGCAGTCAACAAAGGCGGCAGCTATCAGCAACGTCAGTTTTGTAGACGATATGCCATAGGGAATACTATAAAGAAGCTGCATGAGTCGCGAATGCAGATTTATGTTTGTATGTGCAACAACGAAGAAAATACTGAAAAATAAAATAGGATTTTTTCCGACTTTTTTTTTTTGTATTCCGCGGCGGCTTTAAACATAAAAGTCCAGTCAAAATGACTTCAAGCTTTGTTCGAGCCATCAAACATGAAGTTGAAATTGCAACTAAAGTTGTGTTGAGTTGAGTTGAGGCACGGCACAAGTCAGTTCGTTGGCCCTATTTTTGTATCTCCGTCTTCATCTTCGTTTGTATCTTTGGCTGTTTTGATACGAATATGTCGCATTGCTTATGTCTCATGACATTTGCATTTACAACATCAACTTCCCACTGTTTTGGCTAATGAGTTGTCAACAATTTGAGTGATGCGAGTAGCGACGACTTTTATTTGCCATCTTGTCGCAATGTTGCCTTAATGCGGCAGACAAACAACGACAACGAATGTCAACTAATGCGGGCAGACAGACAGACAGCCAACGGTTGTTGACTTGCCAACCCTTGACACTTAGAAACATTCGACTTCTTAGTTTAAATCAAAGCGCTGTTTAAGCCTTGACACTCTCTCTCTCTCTCTTTCTCTCTCTCTCATGCTCAGTGTCAATGTTAGTTCATATTTGACTATGTTTTAAACAAGCGTTAAAGTTGTAATTGTTGTTGTTTTTGTTGTGCATTTTGGAGCAACATTTAATGCACATTTCCGTCAGCAGTTGGCATTTTAATGCTGCCTAGACCAAAATCATGACTCAATATGGCGACAATATTACGCCAGCTCACACACACACACACACACACACACATGCATGTGTGAGTTTGACTGTAATGTTTTTTATAGTTTCATTCTTCTTTTTGCCTTTTAGGCGCATAAATTACTGTCGCGACATAACTTTTTTCATTTCATTTTCCGCTTTTATGACAAAGTCGCCGTCAAGGATAATAGTTAATAATGGCAAAACACAAATGGAAAATTTCTGTGCGTCAGCCAAAGCGCTATGAATCTCTTCATGCTATACGCTTCAGCAAGTAATTATTAGCTAATTGGTTATAAATATTTAAAGTAATTTAGTTTAATTAAAAGCTCATTAAATTAGATACGAAATGCTAATTTATTGCAAAAGATACAAAACGAAACGATAATAAATTTCGTTAGTTAGAAAAAGGCGTTGTAATACTTGCCACACAAAAAACAAATAAATTTTCAAAAAAAGAATTGCGTGGGGCAAAATTCATGGCCAAATTAAGCAGCAGTTGTTGTTGCTCATCAATGTACAAAATCATAAATTGCGTTGGTTTCTCAACAAGTTATACAACAACAAAAACAACAACTACGCTTTAAAGTTAAGCTTCAAACACACACACAATATTGACCTCATTTCCACGATTATCGAATTAGTCACAGTGACTCTAAAACTGTGCTAGTCAAGAATTATCAAACTATCGATTGAGTTATATTGTTTGTTCAAATTTATGAACAACCTGCGCTACAATTAATACTTCATATTTTGTTTAAATATTCAAGTTAAAAAAGCTGTGAATTTGTGCTTCTTTCTATAGGAAATATTATATGAATTCGAGCAGCTGCAAATTGCGACAGCTGTGCAAACCACAGGCGGGCCGGCAGGCAGGCAGTCAACAACAATTGAGGAAATGCGGCCAACAACTGCGGCGACAATTACATTACTTAAAACAATAACAACGACAACGACAACTCTTTATTGAGTAACAATTCAACAAAATAATATTTAATTGCATACTACAATATTTATGTTAACACACACAGCGGCACAGAGGAAAAATAAATGGCCGGACGAACTTGATGCCTTCTTGAAACGGAACAAAGTCATTTAGCTTTCAGCAACTAAACTTGAAGCTAAAAGAAGTTGAAAGATTAGTTTCATACCGGAGTCCAGACAAGCACTTGACACATGCAGCTAAGCCGACTCTCTGCTTTATATGAAAACTATCATGTTGCAAATAAAGGCGGGGTGAAAACACACACACATTAATTAATTAATGAACAAATCGAGGAAAAAGTGAATTGCGTAAGTTTATACATTAGACTTCAACGCCCTACTTTGTTACAACGCGCCACAACATGATGAACATGATCATCAACAAATTCAAGACAATTACGATGATATAGATGGTGTTGATAATGATGGTCATTATCATTTCTCAGTGTTGAGACAATGTTGGTGCATGAAAGAGTTGTTGTTGTTGTTATTGTCGGTGCTGTGTGCCATTAACCGCAAGCACATGTACTCTCGACTGTCTGATGCCGACTGAGCGGCAACCTAAGCTCACACAAAAGATGTTTCCGTAGATACTTTAACTGTCTACATACACAAATGCAATCATGTGCGCTAATGATGAGAATCTTTGCATATGAGGAAGGCATTGCCACACTCAGGAAAAGCAGAAAATCCGCATTAATATTCAACATATTTGTCAATTATTATTAGCGCTTATCTCGTATGGAAAACCAAATTAATCGAACCAGTCAGCGAAAAAGAAGTTATCAAAGAAATTTACTAAGTAAGAAGTCAACTCATTTGTAGAAATTCTCACGTGTTTGATAAATTGTGCAACCACAAAATGACTCAACAAGAAAAGAAAGCAATTCTCACACAAAAACAAAAAAGCAATGAAAAATGCCAATGACTTTCCACCAACTCCAACTCACTTATTTCCATAGTCTTTTCTGCCTAATTGTTTGACTTTCAATTCATGAACTTCTCTATTTTTTTTTTTTTTTGTTCGATTTTCTGTCTGTCATTGCCACTTGTGTATGCCACAAGCGCAGCGACTTGAAATGATTATTATGCTAATGGAGTAATAGAAGGCACAAGCTCCACTCGTCAAAGCTTCAAGTTGTGTGTGTGTGTGTGTGTGTGTGTGTGTGTGTGTATTTACATTATTATCAGGGCCGCGGCCTACACTGTACAACACGCAAATGCAAACAATAATGCAGCAACTCACCGAACCCAACTTAAGTGCCGCGTTGGTTGATTAACCTCAACGTGCCTCGGTTGAAGTTATAAGGGCACGCCACTACTTCGATTTTTATCGCGCAATTCGATCAATCGATTTATGAAAAATAGAAATAAAAATAAAAACAAAAACATTTGCTTTCAATTGCCGTATTTTTTCTTCTATATTTGGAAATGCACTTGCCACGCTTTATTGTTGTTGGTGTTGTTGTTGTGCTTCGATTTCGGTTAAGCTTTCTTTGAAAGCCCGAAAAGAAAAACAAAATACAACTTCAAGTCACGTTCCGCATGCGTGTGTGTTTGGGCGTTTGTGGGCGTGGCAAATGCACTTCGTAGACGCTGCAACATAGACTGCACTCAACTGCAAATGTTGCGGCACAAAGCAAAGCAAAGTTGCCCATAAAAATCATGATTTGTTATGAGTATTTTTGAGTGGCAAACGTCAAACCAATTTCGATTTGATAAGTTTTGTCTGTCGTTGCTTTAGGTACATATATGTATGTCATATTGCTGATAAGCTTTAATAAGCAAACGTTTCAAGTGTTCTATTTTATTGGGTTTTTCAATCTGCTTATGCATTTTGGCTGACAAACGCTTTGCTTAAGCATACAAATAATCATATTAGCTAAACGCTTTTATTGGCCCAAAGTGGCTGCGAAAAGAAATTTGCCTAATTTATTTGGTTTATGCCAAACCGCAAATGCCAAACTACCGAAAAATGTTGTGGCAAAAAACGGCAGCAATAAACGTCAAAATTATGCAAAATTTTATAGAAATCGAAAGTTTTTTCCAACTTTTATTAATTGCTCTTTCGCGCCTTTGTTGAAATTTTACAATTATTTATGATTAATAATGACACATTAAGAAAGAGTTTGAACAATTTTAACAACATTTCGCACGTGCGCATAATTGTTTAAACAATGTTATAAAACAAATGACAGCGCAGAGTACGGATTTGCCATAGCTTAAAATTGCGCACAAAGCAAAGAGGCTGCAAGAAGTGCTATTGTGATAAGAACGCTTTAAAAAGTCATGAACTCGACTCGGTAAGCGTTTTATTACTTTTTAATCACTTTGCTTTAAAATTGAGTCACAAAACTATAAAATACAAACTGATAAGCTATTGAATCTTTGGTGAAGCTGTTAAAACTTTGAGAGGTTTCAAATTATATTCAATTTCATTAAATTTAAATATTTTTTTCAACAGCATTTGTCAAAGAAATTAAACTAAAACGTGTTTTATTTGTTTCTAATTTTAAATGCCAACAAGTTTGTCAGCTACATCGAAAGCACAAGAGGATAATCGCAGAGCAAAGCCAATTTAGGCATCGCTTCAAGCAAAAGCCGATTTAAAAACAATAAAAACAACAACAAACACAAATCACCAAAAAGGCCGACAAAGCAACAAAGAAAACTGCATGAAGCGTGACAATATTTAAATTTACTCTGTTTTTTGTTTTTGTTTTTTTGCTTTGTTTGTCATATTTTTTTGCAAAGCAAAAACAACAAACATAAAACTATATCAGCTCACAAAAACAATAGACAAATACAAAGTAAAAAGCAAAAACAAACATGGATCGCAAATAAACAAAAAAAAACAATATTTATGTACGAAAAGCAAAATAAAAACAAAAAGTGACGCAGAAAAAACGGCGTTTTTTTGCTGAATCGGTTTTCAATGAAAGACGACGCCGAGCAATGCAAGCAAACAGCAGCGCAGATGATGACGAGAAGAAGCAGGAGGCGGCGACGGGTAAGGGTTGTGACCAAAACTTGGACTTGACTGACCACCACAAGCAACAAAAGCCAAAAGAAATACATATATATATATTTTTGGCTACCTGTGCACAAATTACGGCAAATAATTAAGCATTTTTACTCACCTTTGTTAATTGCAAACACACATTTATGGCGCGCAATGTGTTAATTGTTGATTTAAAACGGAGATCGCGAATTGCGACGGACAATTATTAAAAGCACAAATAATAGTAAAAATTATAAAACTGCACACTAACAACAAATGCCAATTCTAAAATTTAACCCTTAATTAACAATCTATTTAAAACAAACAATGGCATAAAACAAACAAAAAACACACTTCTTATTCACTTCTCGCTATTTGCTTGCAGACGGCTTTGCATTCTTCCTCTTGTTGTTGTTATTGTTGCAGTTGCACTTGGTGCAGCGGCATCGACAGCGGCGGCTGTGTCGGTGTGTTCGAACACAAAATCAATGGTATTTAAGCACAAATTAAACATACAACTAATATTGCACACATGTATGACGCGCTTGATTGTTAATTGTTAAATAATTTTCACATTAAAACTGATAAAAGACGCCGGGGACTCTAGCGGGATTTGAACAAACCGCGCGCCAATATCGCAAAACGAGATGCGCGAAAACAACCTTCACTCTTGAGCGTTTTGAAATTAGTGATAATAATCCGTTATCCGGAATCGGTTAGTTGATTTAGGCGGGAAACGCGACGCAAGCGAGCCAAATTGCACACAAGAGTCGCTTTTGGCGCAAGTGCGTCTGCCTTCACGAAAGAAGAAGCATGGAAAAATATGATACCACTCACCAATTTTAATTACCAAGAAACGGACGAATGGGAAAAATGCACAGCGAATGCAGGTTGACATACGACAAATCAATTTTGCTTTTGCAGTGTCATTGAGAGAGAGAGTGATTTTCTCTTGCTCTTTCGGCTCTTACCAGGCAGAGTAGTCAAATCACCAGACATCGAGAAAAAGCGACCGGGTTCAAGGAAGAAGAAGCAGGAATCTCCATCGCAAATCCGGTTAATTACAATTAAATGGACGAGCAAAAAAAGTCCCGTCGCTTTTCATTTTATGGTAACGACGAAAATCTTACATCTAAATCGATAACTATATTTCAAATATCGGACCACATCCGTCATGCGATTAATCGACTAATTAATCGATTAATTAAGTTTCACCAATACTAACCAACTAACAACGTCTGTTGCTTTGTACAAATTTTCATTTTGCTAGCTCAACTCATTTCACTTAACTGAAAGTTTGCCGAAATGCAAATGCAAAAGTTTCAGGCGGTTGTGAGCAGCCCATTTTGACATAAAAGAATCACACGGTCAGCAGCACTAATATTTTTGGTCATGCGGACGAAGAAAACAAACAACTTTTAGTCATGCGCGAGAAGTAAAATTCAAAATGACATTATGTTAAAATTTTACATAAAATGTAAAGAAAACAGAAGTCATTAACAGGAAACTGTCAGTGTTTTAGTGTGTTTTCATAGATTCTTCGTCAGCCAGCATGGTATTTCCTGAGAATTAGTTTAAAGTGACACCACTAACTCGCGGATTTGGAATTTCTTGTGATTTTCTTGTAAAATTCGTACAAACTTTATAAAAATTGTATTAAAAGCACAACAATCAAGTTCGAGGTCATAAAGCGCCTATATCCAAAGTGTTTTCGCATTAATATCGCGCATATTAATTAAAAAACGCACATCAGCCGGTTGAAGAAAGGAATTGCAACCGTTTTGAGTGATTGTTCGCGGTCTATTTAACCGATTTTTAAACCCACCGGGCTAGATTCCAACAGGTCGTCGCGTTACCGGTCAGAAGCGTCAAAATGCTGGTTGCGGTAAATATTGCACAATAACTGTTCCTAATCAGCTAATAATTTTGTTTTCATATATTTATGTCTGTAATTGCAGAAATTGATCGCCCTTCATATGATGGTTAGTTCACGTTCGAACCATGGTCGCCGATCACGACGTGCCAACGAACAAGGTCAAAGAATGTCAAACCGCACGGACCAAGAACCCTTCGACAATAATGAACGTGCTAGAGCCAAGACAGAAGAGTACCCAGATCAGCGTGAAGAAAGGCGCCGAGCTTTACGTGCAGAAGCAAAAAGGAGAAGAAGAAGACCAGCCCTTTCGTCTCAACAGCGCCGAACAGAATCCGATTCAAATGCAGAATCACATCATAACGGACAAGTGGACCCAGATGAATTTGAACAAAAAGCACCGCTAATAGAGCACTTTGATTTTGCGAATGAACTTCAAGAGCTTAGAACGGAAAAGTTAGTAATTTGTATAAGAAAACTTAAACAAATATTATAAAAATTTAATCTTTTCAGCGATCATCTAAAAAACGTGATAAAGGTCTTGAAACACAAGCAAAAGTCGCTGCAAAGTGATTTGGCACGAGTCACGGAGGAGCGTGATAATCTCCGAAATGTATTGACATACGACATTAAAAAGGAAGAAACAATTTAGTGTGTTATAACACTTGTTATCTTACTTAAGTCTATATAGACATTTTTCAAATTTTGTTTTAAAGACTGATATCGTATTCCATAATGAGAATAGCCGGCCCTTAATTGGTTACAAAAAGAGCCGGTTATTCGCATCCTCTGTTGACTTATTTATTTAATATGCTTAATTGGTAAAAGTAAATAAACGTGCAACAAGCGATAAACAACAATTAGTTACTACCATAAATAAAAAGCCAAAAACAAACGAGCAAGGAAAAGATTTAATTCCGTTTTGTTAGGTTTTTATTGCAATTTATTTAAACTCTTGTATTATATTAAAAAATACGCACGAAGAAGTTTTTTTTATTAATAAGCAATAAAATTTATATTTAATATAAGCACAAATTTAGTAATATAAGTGTAATAAATAAGCACAGCAATTAAATTGGCTTTGGTTTTCTTGTTTTTTGTATATTCAAAAACTTAAAACTAACAAAAATTTTTGAACATTTAACAAACAACTTTATTGCAATTTGAATGTATTTTGCTTAGACGGCGCTTGCATTTGTTGTAGTTGAAATTGCTGTTGTTGTTGTTGATTTAACTGTTGCTGATAAGGCCAATAATATGCTTTTGTTATAGGTTTCACTTTGCTTAAAAAGCTGTTCGATTTACTGAGGCGGAAAATAGCGGAAAGACAAATTTAAAACAAAAGACAGTAAATAAAAAGTTGTAAAAGATGAAAGGTTATTCAAAAAGTGTTATCACTCGCTACTTTAATTTAATTATTTTTTTTATTAAATGCAAAATTCACAAATACCATTTTTAAATAAATATGCACATTTATGAAACTAACTATTAGTTTGCCAAAATTGTATTATGCAAATATTAATACATTTGTAATTGCGTAAAGATTTCGTAAAAAACTTTTAATATTCCAACAACATATGAGATTTCAGTAAATATTCGCTTTTGTTCAACGTAAGCTGAACCAGTCTTGGAGGAGGGATAGCAACACAAACACACACGCTCTTGCTCATCATCTCTTTCGGTCTCTCTCTCGCTTAATTATCTTCTCATTAACGTTTAGTTGTTGTTAATACAAGAAAATTGCTTATACGCTAAAAATCGCTAATGATTAAAATGCCTTTATGTTCTTACCGCTTTTGTTTAGGTTATTTACTATTTACAATGCACTTCCGGTTTAGTAACAACTTGGATTTGTTTTTTTTTTAGTAATAATTGTGACAGCAATTGGAAAGAACACAAACATTGCAAATGAGGTTATGTTTGCAGCACAGCGCACACATTACGCATCCACATCAGCATGCCGGCATGTTAAGAACAAAAAGTATGACGCCACGACTCACCCATCAGTGTGCTGGCGACGTCGACGAGCTACGGCGCTATTTTTAATGATGGCGGATATCTCACGTCCACCGGAACTCTCGCCTTCCGAGGCAGACGCACCACCAACGGCTGCGGCGTCACCACTGCCACTTGCTCCATCAGTTGCTTGCGCGCGTGGCCGTCCAAGATTCGAGAGATTACGTACTAGATTGACGGCATCATCATGTTGTTGGCCGGTGGCAGTGGCAGAGACATTCTCTTTTGAGACGCTGCGCAGTGCCGTTGCTAAGTTGCCATCGCCAGCATCCTTAGTCAATGCTGATTTGGCATCGCTTGCAGTCGCTGATTTGCGTAGATTCGTGACGGATGCGTGTGTTGAGCGCTTCAAACGGTTCTTGAGCTCTGCATTGAGATCGATAGGCATAAGGCCGGGAAAGCCGCCGCCAGGCTTCGATTTCAGTATGCCACGCAGCGGTTCCGGCGCCGCTTTTGCTGTGAAATAATGAAAATTTTATTCAAAAATAGTTTTTTGTTTTAATTTCCTAACAAAAATAGGTCATTACAAAAATAACGATTAAGCCATGCCATGCCATGCTCATAACGCATGCTACTCACTTGTTAACGTGCATACACATTTTTGTATATTTCTATATAATATTCTTTACATGTTTTTTATTTTTAATATATTTTGAAACATTTTTATTTATATTTTTTAATAACAATTAATTTTTTTTATTTATCATTTAAGGTACTAATTTTTTTATTACGTTTATTTATTGTTTGTAATTAATTAATTAACATTTTTATTTATTTATTGTAATTTTAAAATTATTTAAATAATAAAGCCACACACAATTTTTTATCAAAAAAATTGTTTTCTCCTCTCCTATTTTTCGTTCGTTTCATAATAATCTTTTTTTTTTAATAATTTTTAACAGCATTCATTTTTTAATATTTAAAATCAAATTAAATTAAAAATAATAAGAAAGCAAAGGCAAAATGTAATTATTTTATACTTAAAGCTGAAAAATAAACAAAACTTATTACAACATTTAAATATGATTTAAGCATTTATCGTTCATTTTGTTTAAATAAATATGAATATTTGTTATTATTGTTTATTTTCCTGTTAATATTTTTGTTTATTATTTATATATTTTTTTAATATTTTATTCGTTCGTTTTTTGCTAAATTTTTCGTTTAAAGAATTTTATTTTATTTTTTTGTTTAATATATTTTTGTTTCTTTATTTTAATTGCCAGTGTTGCGCAACTATCACAATTAAGCCTACTTGAGGGCTCGTTCGCGGGCAGTGACCAGTGTTGAATAAAGCCAGAAAATTATATAAAATATATGCCAAAAACAAGTTGAAAACATACCCTTTTTTTTGGAATGAAAATTTTGCATTTATTTTTTTTTATAAAATCGCTTGCGATTTAAAATGTTTTTGTGGTTTTCAAGTGTTGTTTTCATAAAAGTAGTGTTGAAAAATTTGTTTAATTTTGAATTTCCATAAAATTGACAATTTTTCAAAATTTTCGTTTTTTGTTTTTTTTTATCATTATTTTTTTGTTGGCACTTTCATTCAACGCTTCGCCAGGCCACAAAGCGACGTTACTCATGGTTTCTGTACTCATTTCTCCTTTTTGCCTCTTTTTCCTTCCTGATCCAACAACTCATGCTGACGCTCCGCTAAACAGACGATCAAATTCTAACGCCGCCGTTTCAAATTCCTCCTTTGTGACCACCAAATCCTCATAGCAACTCACCGGAAAAGCGGGCAATCGCATGCCATCGGTGAGCGTCACCGGACGAGCGCGGGGCGTACCCGTGCCGCCACGTGACAAACCAATCACCTTCTTGGCCGAATCTGTTTGTATGGACATGGCGCGTGGACGTTTGAGCGGATCGCGACGTTTGTATGCACTAGCCGGCGTGGTGATGGTGATTGTCGCTATGCCAGCAGCAGGAACAGCAGCAGGCAAGGAAGGGGAAGCGGTTGGCGTTGTGCTATTGGCCAGACGCACATTGGTATTGATGGCCGCGACAGGCGTGCTGGCAGCGGACGCAACAGCAGGACTCTTATTAAGGTGAAAGGCATCATCATTATCATCATCAACGTTTGGTGACGCTTTCAACGACGACATGGTCTGTGTGCAATTTGTGGCCTTGCACGAATTGTGACCGTTGTTGCTGCTCAATGGCGGCATGGAGTGTGTTTTTGTCAATGGCGCGGCAGCTGTTGTTTCCTTGAGACCAAAGAATTTGGCAAATCGTTCATCGATGGAGGTACTCGAACGATTACTGTTGTTGCGTGTCGCACAACGACGCGTCACCGGTGGTTGTTCGTTGCCATTGCCAGCCGCATTATTGACCAGCCGTGTCAGTTTCTTGCGCAGTTCAACAACCATCGGCGGCGATGTTGGCTCAGCGCCGCCCGTTGAGGTTGTGTCACCACTGCTGCCCGCTTGCTTACGCACATCGTAATTCTCCTTGCCGGAATCCTCGGCTGGCGAGATGTTTGCCTCATCCGAGGAGTTGCTAATGTTGCTACTGGCGCCGCCACTGTTGCCACTATTGCCGCTGTGATTGTGTGTGCGCAACGCTCGCGACGTGACCAAATCGGCAACGCTCTCATTCTCCTCCGATGCGCTGTTCGACGAATCTGACTTTTTCTTGCTAAAGTTGTGCTGACGCAGTTTCTGTTGGTGCTGCTGTTCGATGAAAGGCGACTTGATCTTGCCAATCTTACGCATGCTCACCTCAATCCAATCCTTTGTCGTATTATCCACAGAAGTGATCATCACGTTATCCTTGCACATGAGGCTTACATTGTTGTTGCGATCGTTGTTATTATGATTGCTGCTGCTGTTGTTGTTGCTATTGTTATGATTGTTGCTGCTGCTACTGAGAAACTTTTGCGGCATCACAAGCTTGCCGACTGTGCGCAACTTGATGCGTTTCGTTGTCGGCGTCAGCACATTAACATTTTCCGGCGTCAAGGTCTCCGTGCTCGCACTCTCTGTGGTCACCACCATGCTGGCACGTCGCACACGCGTATAATTGTTTGTCTCCGTTTCGGCATCGGGTACATCATTCTGCAAATGTTGTATACTTTCCGGCTGTTGCTCTGTTTCCTTGTCAATCAACACCCAATCCTCATCCACTTCATCCGCTTCTTCCTTTGTGAGCATCACCATGCTGTCTGTCAATTCCAGTGTTGTTGTTGTTGTCGATGTCAGTGTCGTCGGCGTTGCCGTTGTTGTTGGTGTTGTTGCATCGATAAAACTCTGCTCACTGCCGCTGCTCTGACGCTGTCGCCGTTCGTTTGCTGGCGTCGTTGGCGCTTTTTTTAGCTCGGCCAACAATATCGGTGAACAGTCTATGGTCGACGTCGGCGTTATGCTCGCGCTGCTACCGCTCGTTGTTGTTGTTGTTGTTGCTGTGCTGCTACGCGGCGTTGTTGGCAGTTGACTGTGGTTGTTGTTGTTGTCGTTGACTATCACGCTGCAATTGGAGGTAATACTCATGCTGCGCTCCATCGATGCATATGGTGGACTTGAGCGTGTATAGGAACTTGTGCGGCTGCGCTGCAGACGGCGACTGTGACTCGCCCCGCCGCCCTCACTGAGACTGCTGAAAAATGCCAAACGTTCTGCGAGCGATAACGATGAAGGATCTGCAAAATTTTCGAATCGCATTTCAATTTTTAATACCCTCGAACGTGAAAGTGTGCATACGTGCGTGAGTACACACACACGCACAGACAGACACACGTTTTTGTCACTTACTACGCATCATTTTCTTATAACAGCTCATTTTTTTACACTTGTTTAATATTATTATTGTTGTTGTTGTAGAATTTTTTTTTTTTCTTGAAAATAATAAAAATTTAGAACTTTTCTTGACGTGTTCTCTGTTCCATAGTTTAGTCTTAACTAACTCGATTTGGTTTAATCACATTTTATTTTATATAAGAATAAAGAATTTCTCTCATACACCAGGAAACCCCAACGCGATTACAGTTACTGTCGTCGTTGTTGTTGTTGTTGTTGCTTTGCATTGTATTCGAGTTCATTTTGATAAAATAAGAATGAAATCAGAACAAAAATAATCAGAATTTACATTGTAAAAGTTTATCTCAAAACGCACTTTATGCATTTCAATGCACTTTGCCTTTAAAGGGAGAAATTACAGACTTTTGTAGATTAATGTAAACTATATTTATGCCTAAATACGTCACTTCATAGCATAGTACGTGCGTATAGTAAGGAACGTCTTTTCATTTTTGCGGTTGGTTTATTTTTATTTATAAATTTATATAAATTCAAGTGAAAAATGTTAATACATCTCAATAATAAAAGCAAATAAAAATTTAAATTTAACTCTGAGTTATTGTAATATTTCAAGAATTTATCGTTGGTTTAATTATAGCAATTGTTGTAACAAAATAAAAGACTTTACACATAATATAAACACACAATTTGAGTTGAGAAATTACAACACTTTTATCTCATTGAAATAACTTAAAAATAACAAAAGGTGTTAGAGGAATTCATCTGTACAACATGTAACAATAATAATAAAAGAAAGGTGAAAAATCATCTTAAATGACTTCATCATCAACGCTTTCAAATTGTGTTCAACACACAAAGAATTCATATAAAAAAAAATATGTAATTATTACTGCTTTAGTAATGTTTCTTCGGCGCCATTGAATGAAGACCGATAAAATAACAACAAAACAATTAAATTAATAATGAGCCACAAAACATGCTGATTAAAAAAGGAGCGAAAAAACGAGTGCAATGGAAACGAAAAGAGAAACAAAGCGAAAATATACAAAATTCAATTAAATTTTGCATTAAAATTGTTGTTATTTTCATTTTCTGGTTAATTTCGCTTTGCAATGAAAAATCACAAATGGTCAGATTTGATTAAAAAAAAATTGTTTATGCAAAAAATTAAAAAAAAAAGGTAAAAAAAAAAATTAACATCAATCATGCTCAACAACAACAACGACGACGCTAAATGTTAATCATAAAAAACGCGAACAAATATTCATGCCAAATTAACAACAAAGACGCGAAAATTGCATAAGTTTTTATTGTTATTATTATTTTTGGTCGGCACATAAATTATTTGTGGAAGTCGCCCGTTCTTTCTTGGTTATTGCAGTAATGCAAATTAATTAGTTACACAATTAGCTTAACTTAATAATGAATTGAAAATGATATGAAACGAAAATATAACAAAACACGCACAACAACAACAAAAATTGCATTCACAGTTTGTATAAAAAAAAGAGCATGCGCAGAAATCATATGCAGCGCAACAAAAACAATTATGCATAAAACGATCAAGCCAAAAGAGAGAGAGCAGTTTCACTCTCTTTTAGTTTGTTATGAAAAGGAAAAAATGGGTGCTCTCTGCTTACCAACTTCCTCGTCGTCATCTTGCGTTGTGTTTGGCGTCTTCGGATCATCGTCAGCCGGCGGTGGTGAATGTCGTGTTGCCGTTGTTGTTCCTGTTTGCGAGACAAGACAAGTAGAGTACAAGAGTGGTGAGTGATATGGTGAATTTATTTTGAATCAAATTACTGACTCTTTCGTATTTCCTGTTTGGTTATTGATAGCGGCCAATACTTAATATCGTATTTAACTTTTATCTCTTTTTGCATAAAAAATTACAAATTAATTGCGAAAATATTTCAAATGTGCAATTTATTTGATAAAAAAAACACACATTAAAATAGCAAAAGCATTAAAGCGTTCTTTTTTGAGGCAATTTAAAAATGTTTTGAATTTGTACTACAAAACTAAAGTCATAAAGTACAACACCAACAAATGTGTGTGAGTGAAACAAGTGACATACTTTTTACAGGTTATTAACTCACACGATGTACACGATGTCGACAACAACAAAAACCCATGACTACAATTAAAAATAACCAGCACAACAACAACAATAACGCAGGTTTTTTTTTATTCTATGTTTTGTTTGGTTGTTGTTTTGTTTTTTTTTTTTTGCAACGCATTCCCGTTTAATGGACTTCCACCAAACGAACTCGATTTCAGTTTTTCATGTGCGTTCATTGACGCTTTTTTTGTTTTGCTTGTTAGTATTTAGTAGTGTTGCTAACCTAATCTTTCTTATTATTATGTACTTTGTTGTTACTTTTGATACTCTTGTTGTTATTAGTGTTAGTGTTGGTGTTATTGTTCTCGTTTATGCATCGTTGCGCGTGCGCGTTTGCGTCTACTCTGTAGCTGTGTAGGGCGCACTGTCAGACAGTCAGATAGTTCGCTGCCCAGTCTCGTCAACGCCGTTTCACGCCACAATTAAGCGTACAGCGCTTGAACTTCATGCCACCACACCACAACCCCACTCGCCCCACCAAACACACTTTTTAACTGTGGCTGCTGTTGCCACTCACTTTCTGATTTTATGCTAATTTGTATACAATTTATAGCGAACAAAGTGGAATTACCGCAAATGTTCGAAGTAAGTAGCAAAAGAGGCGTTGAACAGCAAAAAATAATAAAAAAAAAATACAAAAAATAATAAGATAAAACAAAAAAAGAGGCGCAACTAACTTTGGGGTCAGAAAGACCACACCACACCATAGCAGACCTAACTAAACCAAAATGTTATGAAACCGTTTCGCAGCGCAGCAGAGCGCACCGACACTCACCTGTTGCTTGCGGTCGTACACCTCCTGCTGTTTCCCGCACGCTGCGCGTTTGCTCCTGCAACTGTTGGAACATGTTGGCTCGTGCTCGTACACTGCTACTACGAGAGACTCCAGCGCCGCTAGTTTTCGCTGACGGCGTTGTTGTCGATGTGGCGGCGTTGGAATCGTCACCGTCAATCGATTGCATAGTCGAGTCTTCATCGAGGCCGGACATGTCGAAAATACGTTCACTATCGGAGCCCAAAAACTGTTGTTGTTGTTGTTGCGGTTTGTTGCTGCCGCTGCTGCTGCTGCTGATTGGCGTTGAACCTGCGTTCAGGCTGCGCGTGCTGTTCTGCACTGGCTGTGTTTGACTGCGCGCTAGCTTGAAGCCAATCGAACCGCCACCGGCACCAGCACCGTCAGGTGTATTATTAAGCGGAAAGAATGCAGCGCTGCCAACAATTGGCGAAATTAGTGGCGCTGCTTCGTTATGTTGATGAATATGTTGCGTCGATTGCGAGTGTTGTTGTCCAAAATATAGCGGTTTTGTTGGCCTGAAGGCAGACGATGTTGACGAGATATCAAACGGTGATGAAGTCGCTTTGAAGCTTCACAACAACAACAACAAAAAAAACAACAGAAAGCATAGAAAGAAAGAAAAAAAAAATAATAATAATAAATAAATAAATATCAAAATAAATGAGCAAAATTTAGTTTCTAAGCATAGTTTAATGATGCCGGCTCACTTCAAAGACAAATTGTGGGAATTTTTTTTGTCTTTTTATTTTTTTTCGGCTACTATTTTACTCCATTGTGTCGCTAATAACAACAATTAAAGGGAAACACATTCTTCATAATAACTTTTTGTTTTTGTTGGACAATTAAAGGCAAACAAAACTTTCAAAAAAAAAAAAAAAAATACAAAGATTGTCTTGATTTGATAATTTCATATTTTTATTGTCGCATTTTTCAGTAATGAGTCACAGTGAAACTTATTTCCGAAGTTTTCACAATATTTGGGGCGTGCTTATGCGTAGGCGTGGTCTATCTTTCATTTCATGTGTACTTCATTATCTCAAAGCTTTAAAATATGTCGATTTGCATGAAATTTGTGCAAGGCACGTTTAAGTAACTCACCCAAGAACCAAAATAACTGAGACTATTACACGACTATTAAGAAAACTACATAAATTGATAAGCTTTCAACAAGTGTGCTCGATTTGCGCACAATAAAATAATTGCTCACGCACACACACACATACACTCACACAAGCACCGCCCGTCCGCGCTGAATGTTTTATTACAACACTTTTTCAGTTGTGCGCACCGAACACACACACAAATGGCAACTAATTGACTGCAGCAGCTTTTGGCCTAATATGCTTTTGGCCTAATTTTCATTTAAGAAAACAAGCAGGCGAAAGAAAACCCAACCAAACCATAAAATTTTCCTGCACATTTCCAATAAAATTTGTTTACACTTTCGATTTTTCTTAAGATGATTTCGTGCATGGTCTTTCCGCATTCACACACACACATACACACAGCCGCTAATACTTATTTATAAAGACATAATTGGATTGCGACCAGTTGAGTGTAAGAAAGAAACAACAACAAAAACATTAACAATAACCATAACACAAGAATAACAACAACAACAACGAAAACGAAAACCATTGAACGACCAAGCATTGCATATGAAAATGAAAACACATTTTCATGCGCATGACTGTGCTCGTCGTTGAGTGCAAGCGAGAAGCACTGCGCCACTGCACGACATATAGACGACAGATGCGACTATAAGTGGCAATAAAATAGAAACGACAGTAATAAAAGTAAAGCGAATATTCCCATTATTCCACAAAACATATTCTTTTAAACAGAATAATGTTTCTTTGTAAACTGCTTAAGGTCAGCAATGATTATTTTTAAATTTGTGCTAAGCTCGACAAATATTGCGTTGGCAAAATTTCCATGACTTTTCAAAAATATAATTTATATGTATATTTATTTTTCACAGTTTTCGGAAAACACACAAATTGCTATTTTTAGCAAAATTAACAAATTTTTGTATATATAATTTTATATATATATTTTTTTCAATGAATAAAATTAAATCTTACATTTTGTGCGCGCGATTCTTTCGTTTTTGTATATTTTTTCATAAATTTTGTATTACTTTTGAGAACACTTTCGACACCTGATAAACACGTTTGAATTTGGCCCGGCTTAAGGTGCTACTAAGCACACCAAGAACGTGAAAACTTGGGCAGATACTTTGAACACACACACACACTCGCACACATAGACAGGTTAAAGGCACACACACCACACACGGCACTGATAAGCGATTTTGATAAATTTATCAATTCTTTCTTGTTACACTTGACTTCGATTTTTATTTTTTTTTTTTTTGGATTTTTTCTTTACTTTTTTTTTTATTGATTTATAATTTTTTATAAGCACAAAAAGAAATTGAAGGTAACAAAGTGAATGTGATAATTATTATCGAGCATTTATTTTGTGGTTGCTGTTGTTGTTGCAGTTGTTGTTGTTGTTGTTGTAGAAGCCGCCGCAGTCGGCAATAAAACACAAGGAAATAATAGAAAAATTTCAGCAAATACAAAAACTTTGCTAAACTTATACAAAACGCATTTGTTTTTATTGTTTTTCTTTTCCGTTTTTTTTTTTTTTTTGCTTTTGAATTTTCTTTCAATTTATAAATAAGAAGGGAAATTGCTGTTATACAGCAGCAACGCGTGAAAACTCAAAAAACGATCGCGAGCGACTGAGTGCAAAATTTATTAAAGCCATGGGCAAGACCCAAAGAGCCAAAAGTGACGGCGGCGCCGGCGGCGTTTGCTTGGCAAAAAGCGAGAAAAAAAAAACAATACAGAAACACAACTGAAACAAAAACAACAACAACAACAAAGCAGCAACGACGTCGAAGTCGTCTGTGACGCGACGTCGGCGATGTGAAGATGGTTTGGTGAAGCGAACGGACGGACGTCAGGCGTCAACGTCGTGGCAGCGAATTCAAATTAGTTGTTGCTGCTTTGATTTCGTAGAGCAAAATTTTTATATAGCAACAAAAACAACAAAAACAACAAGAAAAAGCAAATTATTCTCTTGACTGCATTTTCACATGACAGCGAAAGAGCATGAAAAACTCTCTGTCACTCTCTCTCTTCCTCTCTCGCTCTCTACTATGCTTATGATCACTCATTCACTTTGCTTTGGTTTTTCTTTTACTGTTGTTTTTTTTATATTTTGTTTTTATTTTCCAGCTATTTTTACAAACGTCTGATGAATGAATGCATCAATGAGATGACAATTTTCTTTTCCGTTTGTCTTGAATGAAGCAACGGTAGTGCCGGTACTATAAATGATCTATGACGACTGAAGATCATTTGAAAAATGATACAAGTTAAATATAATTTTTTCAACAAAATTGATAAAAAAAAAAAAAACAAAAAACAAGTTTCTTTATCAAAAGCAAAAAATTCCGATTAACTGATCATTGAACTTGGGGTGTGCTCGTTTTGAATATTGATCAAAAAAACGTTAAGGCACAACAACAATAAGAAAAAGTTTATGTTTAGATAAAATATCAGCAAACAAATGAAATTCGATTGATTTAAAATGTCGCAATTTGGACAGGTTTATAGACAGTGACCGAGAAATTAAAGATTATCATTTGATGATGATGAGATTGCAAATTTATGTTGAAAGATGTTACGCGATTATACAACAAGTCCTGTTGTAATTCTGACAGGTTTCTGTGTCGATGTGTTAATGTTGGTAAAACATGAATATATTATAATAATTAATTAAAACAAAGGAAGTGTGAAAACTATGGATGACAAAGGTTTCTTCATAGCCACGATATCTTTGAAAAAACGCATTATTTAAACTTCGAATTATAATATATAAGATTTAGTTCCTTCTGACATATTTTACTATCGGCTAATGAGAACCCTTGAAGCATATTGTTTAAAAAGCTTAGAAGGTATTAGGGCAATGTTGGAAAATTTAATAGAATATCTCTTTATACTTTAGTCAAGATTTATTGACTTGCCCTCACAATTTCGTGGAATTGAATTGTTGCTTAACTCAAGCACTAAATTTGTCTACAACAAATACTTCAAAGTACATAATCAAATAGTTTAGTACTTTGCACCACATTAAAGGCAGAGGATTAATTGACAGCGTTTATCTTATCGCAAAGCAAAAAGGAAACCTGCAAATCAGTACCAAAGACAAGTACGGCAAGCATGTTAAACACATGCCTTTTATAGTTATAGTTTTAGTAAGACCCAAGGCGTAAATACGACAGATCAGCCTTTCAATTGCCTTATCGGTACTCAGTCAGATACATAGTGCGATTTGGTATCATCGCCTTATCGCCTGGTATATCGACTGATATCAATTTGGGGAGGCCACCAATAATGCCGTTAATCAACACAACTTGAAGCTAAATTTACCGTTTTCTGATGTACGCTTCGAACATTTTGATACGCAATTCCACTTGGCCACCTATTTTGATAGTTTTTTTATTGCCCTCTTTTTTGATTTTTGGTTTTTTTTTTTTTGTTTAATAAAACAATTTGGTTTGGCAAAAAGCGCGAAACACGCGAATATAAAATGTAAGACTGTATGAGGGCAAAAACAAAAGCAAAAAATATTTGCCGCGACTTCGATTTCGTGTAAGCGCGCGTTGTGAACACGCTCGATAACGACAACAAACTGAATATGGTCGTAATATAGACAACAGATCAAAAGGTATGGAAAAAATATTCACTTTTTGCTTTGCTTTTTTTTAACTTGTATGCGAAATCATGTTAACGAAATATTGTCAACGCGAAATGCTGAAAAATACAGGCAATTTTACGTATCTGACAGTATCTCACAGTCACTGACGGTGAGTGAGTTAGTCAGTGACGACGGTGAGTGAGTGAGTGAGACCTTTTGTGCCTCATTTGTGCTAAAACAGAATTCGTCAGAAACAACAACAAAAATGAAAGCAAAAACAAAAACAAAAAATAATAATAACACAAAAGGGTGTGGAGGAAAAGGCAAACAACAACAACAACAACAACTAAAACGACTTTTAAAAATAAAAATCAGTAAAATTCTATATAAATACAGTAAAAACAAAAGAATCGAAAACGAAGAATAATGACATAGTTAAAAGTATCGTAAAATAGTGGAATAGTAGTGGAAAAAGTATCTAGGTTTATGTGCGCTCATCGATAGCAATTCGTGCGACACTAAAGGCATTTGTTGACTAAGCACGCAATTGAGGCTAACGAAAGAGCCTTGAAACACATTTGCATGCATCGTGCGAAAAGGGTTTGGTTTCACAATTATTCTATGCTGAGTTATGGCAATACATATGACGAAGCGTAAAATTCAATAGATCAGGCAATCAATCCAAATATTCCTTGTTTCATAGTTTATTAGTAAAACAAAAAATAAAAACAAACCTGCATGATTTTCAATCGGATTATGAGCCTTCAAATAATTTAGCTAGATTTTGATTTGAACGATTCAAATAAAATTTATAAAAATTTGCAACGGAAATTTTTAAGGCATCTTTAAGGCAATATAACAATACTTGTATTGAACGCCTCGACTGTGATTGACGTCAAGTTTTCTGTTTCAAACAACGAAGCGCCGAATTTCTCCTCAATAATGCGCACTTTATTTATCATAACTTATTCAAGTATCTTTCAATCACAACACAAACGTCGAAACACAGCCGTGTTGTGCTGTTCACACCTTTTTGCTAATAGACAACTGATGCATTGAGCCATTAAAGCTTAATCCACGACTAATTTTTTCAGTCTTTTTTATTGGCAAAACTGCAAGCGCTAAATCAGGTAATTAGGTAAGAAATAAGCCGCTTAAATAACCGCAGCGTCGATGAAATGACAACAATGTGTGTGAGATATATGACAGAAATGTCGACCGGCCATCAATATACATGATCAACGACGCGAAAGGGGGACAACAAAGTTGCAGAGCGGCGTCAAAGCAGACAAAGGCCTATTGTCGCCGACACAATGGAATTGTCATTTTATTGATTATTTGCGCAAGTCACACAAGAAAGTAAGCCAAAAAATAAAATAACAAAATAAAATAACATGTATTTTTGCGCTACAGGCCCATTGTAAGCAGTCGTCAAACAAAATACAGACGCGGCGAAATTATTGTGACAGGCAGCAGAAAGACCGGCAGTGCGGTAGCGAACTTTCAACTTCGTTATCGACTATTGTGTCTGTCTGTCATTTTTGCGTTGCGAAAAAGAGACAAAAACAAGAAAAAAAAAAACAACAAAAAGTAGCAAAGAGAAATGGGCGTAACAGCGGAGAGTTGAAGCCGAAAGTTTGCACAACATTAACAAATAATGGGCGACCGTGACGGTCGCTAAGCGACTTTTATTTCATGTCAGCTTCTGTGTGTGTGTGTGTTTTTTTTTATGCGTGCCTGTTTACTTTGTAATTTGGTTGATACGCTTTTTTCGCGCATTTCCCAATCATGATCACCATCATCACAGTCATCAGCATACATGAAAGTCATAATCCGCAACAACACGGCAGTTAACGAAGTGTGTCGATGTCACTCAAGCGTTGACCATGAACTGGTCAAAGTACTAAGCATGAGGGCGGCATTGTCATGTGTGGCGGCGTTTGGGCTGTCGTGCATAATCAAAATGGCCGCTTGTGGAATTTGTGTGTCTCCAGTTCTTTATATGTATTGAATTTTTTTTTTTTTTTTTTTTTGTTATTTCACATTTTAAAAATATATTTTCGAAATAAGTATTTTGGGCACGCGCCAATGGCACGAGGCAATAGCAAAACCAACTGACAGACTGCACATTCATCTTATGGCCAAAAATAGATACATTTGCATGCCAACCGAACGTATATACGTACGTACGAATGTACAAAATGAGCAGAAAATTCGACAGAGAGTGCCATGCATGGCTAAGTAGATACAAAAATGCATTTCGTAATGTGTGATTGCATGAAAACACACACAAAACCAAAAAAGAAATATGATTGAGTTCAGTTTTTCAAACATGAAACCAAAATCAATTCAGAGCGCACATGGCGTATGCGCATTGTCGACATCAAACTAGCCAGCCAATCATTTGGTCAAAAGCGCATTTGTTTAAGAAGAAGAAGAAAATTAAAGACAAATTCTACTTACAAACACATTTCCTCATTCGTCACCGGTTGCGTCTTGAAGCGTTCACGATAGAGATCACGTCGTATGACGCTCGGCTTGAAGACCTTCGGCCGTGCAATGCCCGCCGACGCCAGCGTGTGACCGGTCGATTCGCCAGCCGCCTGTAACGGCGACTCCCAACTTGTGTTGACCGTACTTGACATTGTTGTTGCCGTTGGCGTTGTTGGCGACGTTTGGTTACTAAGGAACATTTCCATATTGCGTATACGTTCCGCAACACTGACACTCGTCGGCGTCGCTGTGTAGTCCAATGGCACAAGCGGCGCTGGTGATTGGCACTGTGACGATGAGATCGCATTAAGTGCTGCCGCTAAGTCGATGATCGGCGCGCCATCCTGACGTTCCAGCGAACGTGTACGTCGCTTGAGCAAACCTTGCGTGGCCGTGGCCAATATTGCTGCGGGCGATGATGTGCCGCCGGCAGCATTCTGCACACTGTCCAAGAGTGTCGCATCTGCAGCGCCCAGCGAACGTCGTTTCGATGGCGAATCCGTTTTGAGTATGGGCCGCACAGTGGGCGTGCCTTCGCCGCTATCACCGCTCAAAGCGCCACCACTCAAATCAAACTCTTCACGACTGCTCTTGCGTGACGTCTTCAATATGGGCCGTATTTCATGCTCATCCGAATCGCCGGAAGATTTCTTCTTCAATATCGGTTTCGGTGGTCGTGTATATTCCTCACTGGAGGTGCTCTCCTGTTTCAATATGGGTCGTATTTCATACTCTTCGTTATTGGGCGTCACATAGGAATCCGTGCCGGCGCCGATTTCATTTACATGCTCAGCTTCGCCAGCATCGCAGCGTCCAAGCTCAGCGGCAGCGAGTATGACCGCTTGCGATATGGAAACATGTTTGGGCGCATGACTGCCGCCATCGGAGGGCGTTGATGTTGAATCCTTCTTCTTGAGTATACTGTGCGGTTGTGATTCCGTGGCAGACGGACAACCATCGCTCTTGCTGCTATCATAGCTGCTCTGTTTAAGTATGCCATGTTGCTGTTGTTGCAGTGACATTGGGCCAACACTGCCACCAATGACAACAATGCCGCCCGTTTCTTCCAGCGAGTTACGACGTGCCGATTTAATTAGTATGCTGCGCTCGTCCGGCGAATGTGAACGTGAATAGTAACGGGACTCATCCAAACTGGAGCGTTTTTTAAGTATACCCGCACGTTTATGTTTTGTTGGCGTATCGACAACATTCGCCGAGAAAGTCACCGGTGAGGCATTGCTTGAAGCCGAGCTAGTCGACTCGCCAAGGCCGTGATCTTTTTTCTTCAAAATCGAAACGATTTGATTGTGTGCCGGTGGTGAAGCATTGCTGCTCATGCCAGTCATTGTGCTTGTGGGCACTGTTGCTGCTGCTGTTGTTATTGTTGTTGTTGTTGCTGCGATATTGGCTTCATCCGTGCTCTTGCGCCGTAGTATCGGCGAGAATTTAAGCACCGCTGCTTCATGCCCGCCAGCTTCACGTTCCACTGGCGTACGCTGCACATCGACTGCAGCAGCAGCCACATTTGCCTGTTCGGCAATTTTCAATATCTCCGCCAAATCGGTTTTCGTGCGCTCATTAAACTTGTTATTGACATCATCCGTACGCAAGCGACGCATAGCGCTCAACGGCAACGTGTCCGAGCGTCGACTCACACGTGTACTAATATTGCCCGCCACGCCTGTACCGCTGCCGTTCGGCGTCTTTGGCGGTGAGACGATGGCCGTTGTCGTGCGGTAACTTTCACGCTTTGGACTCGCGGTCTGTGCACGTCGTCGCTCCGTTTCGGCACTGGTCGTAAGCAAATCCAAGCCACGTCTTGCATTCTCCATATGCATGGCCAAATCCGTGCGTGTTGGACTCGATTTTGCTGTCGGCTCATTGGTCGCTGTGGCGGCGCTTTTCTTTGGCGAATTTCCCTGTAGAAGTTCGCGCAAGGCAACATCATCGTTGGGCACCAGTGTGCGTGCCATGCCCAATTCACGTCGTCGACGTCGACGTGAGGCGAGTGAGTCATCTGCAAGTTGTGCGAAAGATAAATTAATTGATATTCTTTTTGTTTTTAAGTTTAATAGAAAACAATTCAAAAAAAGTTAAATCACAAACAGTTGATAACACATGCTCCTTGGCGACGGCTTTGGGTTTGTGCAGCAGCGAAGTAAAGTTGTACATATTTTACACAAGTTACACGTTTTGTTAGTATTCGTTCACAGGATTCGTTAAGGATATAATTGTTGAAATGCATATGAGAAATGTGTGTATTGATGAACATTTTTTTTTGTCGCTATGTTCTTGCTTTGTGGCGAACGTCGAAGCGTTTGCGTTGTCGACTGAATTGCTAAACAAACGCGACAGCATTGTCAAGTCTTGTCGTGGTGCGCAATCGAGCAGAAAATCTGCTGAATGCCAATTATGGTTAGCAAATTGACAAGTCTAGTCAAGCAAGACAAGAGCAGCCAGACTAGACCAGACGAGACGGCAAGACGTCGCCTATGAAACGTGTATAAATCATAGCGATCGTTGGCATTGCTCCTAACACAGTGTTTGTTTGTGTTTGTATTGAATTGCTGTATGTATCTGTATTTTTTTGTACTCATTTATAAGCACTTTTTGCTTGACCCCTTTTTGTGTATCTGTATCTGTAAGTGTGTGTGTGTGTGTTTGTGCAAACTTACCACCATCTTGTGTGGCTTCCTCATTCAAGGAACGATTCAAATTCGATTTACGCTTTGCCGACTTATCACGATCGGTGCCATTGCGTCGTGGCGAGGATTCAGGCTGCAATACAAGTACAAGATTAATAGGATTTCTTTGAAATCTAAGCTTTATGCACAACTCACCGTTTGACGCTTTTGCACCGGACTCAATTCGATTGTTGTCAGTGGCAACGTCGTCGTCGTCGTCGACTCATCGGTTGTCTTGTGCATCGTCGAGGAACGTGGACGCATGCCCAATTCACGTTGTTGCCGTTTTGGTGATAATTTCACAGTGCAATCATCTGAATGTATGGTGCGCACCTGTTGTTGTTGTTGCTGTTGCGCTTTGCCACCAGGGCTTGTGGGCGTTGTGGGTGTGCCGCCGCTACTTGTAAAATGCATTTCGGAGAGATTCTGCTTCATGGCAAGGCCAGAAACTGTGGGCACCAGGCGGCTTTTAGCTGAGGCCGTGACTTCAGCGGCAGGAACTGTATTGGCGACGACTGTATTAGGGACGACTGTACTGACGGCGGCGCCTGTGGCTGAGACGGAGCGCTTTGTTGTTGCTTCGTTTGTGTCAACGCTTGGCGATTTCTGCGTATCTGAGCAGCTGCTGGCACGACGCGTTGTGGGCGTGGTCGGTTGACGTGGCGAAGTGGGTGATGAGTAACGTTGCTGTTGTTGTTGCTGTAGCTCTTCTTCTTTTTTCTTATCTGATTTGTTCGTTGCATAGTTATTGGCGACAACGTCGGGCAAGGGGCGTGGTGCGTGCGGTGGTGTTTTTTTTTTGTTGTTTTTTTTTTTTGTGTGTGACGTGCAACGAACGAACAAGTAGGACGGCAGGAAAGAAGATAAATATGCAAATGACGTTAGCGTTAGTTTGGTTAGTTTTGATTGGATAAATTTTTTAATTGTTTTTACTTTCTTTCTTTCAATTAATACAAGTTTAATAACTTAGATAGGATCTTCTTTGTTTTGCATTACAACTTCTACCGCTACAACAATAACAACTACAACTACAACTTAGTAAAAGTGACTACAAATACTTATGAGAGACGTGTAGTTGGTTGTGCGCGGCACAGTGGGGTACAGTGGTGGCAAAGAAAAAGTTTATGCTCAAGTGTTTTGTTAAGTTGATGAGTTGATGGGTTGGTGGGTTGGTTGGGTAAGTCAATGAGTGAGGAGGGCGTGTGTGATAATGAAGGTTCATTGGTTTGTTTGTTAAAATTTACAGTGCGCCTTAAAGTATGCCAATTAAAATGAGAAATCTTCGAGCAACATTAAATTTATGAATTTTAAACACTTTTTTCTGTGCTTTTTGTTGTTGTTGTTGTTAATAAGACGCACGCTCGCAAGGACAGCAATGAAATAATTGAATGAGATTATTGGCAGTGAGATTGCTATTATAATTGTTATTGTGTGTGGTGCTAGTGGTGGTACTGATGTTGTTGTTGTTTTTGGTGGTGTTGGTGGTGTTGTTGTTGGTACTTGTGTTTATGGTCGACTCACCAAGTGCGGCGGCGCGCAGACGTGTCGTCTTTGTGGTGCGCACAGCGAAGAGGGGCGATTGTGGTGAATTTGGCTGTGAATGTTGTTGTATTGGCAACAGTTGTTGTTGTTGCTGCTGTTGTTGTTGGCAAATACGTAACGGTGATAGTGGATTTTTGCGACGCTTTGGCGATGTTGCTGTCGTTGTTGTTGTTGTTGTTGTTGCAGTGCAATGATGCTTTGGTGTTGTTGGCTTAAGTACAATTATTGACGTGCTGAGCGGCGGCATAAGCGGCAGAGGCGTCGTTGCTGCATTGAGCATAGGCGTGGCATTGTTATTGTTGTTGTTGTTATTGCAATGATTAGAATTGCATTTGTTAAGCATTTGTCGTTGGCTATTTTTCAGCGCTGTTGTTGTTGTTGTTGTAATCGTTATCGTTGTTGTTGTTGTTGTTGGTACTGTAGGCGTGCATGTACTGGACTTTATGTTCGTGCAACAGGCGGCAACAGCTGCATGGTTTTTATACCATTTTTTGTTAATTTTTTTTTTTTTTTTGTGAATGATATGTTTTATTTATTTATTTATTATTTGTTTTTTTTATTTGTGATTATGTTAATTTGTGTAAGCATTTATTTACAAAAGAAAAGCAAATTAAAAAATAATAAATGTATGAAAATTTGTTGTTGTTTGCTTAGCACTTTTTGCAGCGCAGATAAAAGGGTATGTATTTGATTTGTAGTCTGCCTAGATTTGTGTCAAAGTGGGCAAGAATAAGAGTATCTATCAGTAGTATGTATAAACTAACTTAGAAGGCGCCAAAGCAGTGCGCCCAAGAAAGTGTCATGCTAATGCCGACTGAAGAAGTAATTTGGTTCAGTGTGAATGCTCAAGCAAGAAAATCTTTTGATATTTATGTATGTACAATGAAGTGCATGTGTGTGCGAATATCTAATTAAGTCTTTAGCAGTCCGATAAGCTAACTTGGATTGCTCACTTCACACACATCTAAAGTATCGAAATATCTACACATAATTGCCAAAGTTCATTGTGCCTCAAAGCGCTTGTAAGCGATCATCTTTCAACATTACTTCTTCTTCGCATGCCTTCACTTAAAATAAACGTAGTTTTACCTTCACAACCCAAAACATTACTGACATCTGACGTCACAATCAATCAGCTATAAACAATCGCCTTCATTTAGCGTGGGTTTATTGAACCCAAAATGTAGGCAACTCTCATCGCCTCTACTCTCCACTCAGCTTAGCTCATCTTCTAACTGATCTCAACTTATCTTCTCAGTTTCTTCGTTTGTTTGTTTGTTTGCTCAACACGCTCGGCTTATCCTTTGACAGTCGCGTAACCCGCATGATTTAGCAACTTTTCTGTAGCAATGATAAATGAACCTAACAGAAAACTTAAAATAACTCTAACAATTGTACTATTTTGACATCTTTGATTTTAGTTTATTGAACTGCCAACGAAAAAATCTCAACAAGACATGACAATTGTTGTTATTTGATATTTTTAATTGCGGCTTATTTGAGATAACAAACAACTTTCGTATAAAAAGTTTAATATTTCATGTGCCGTTATAATTTGTAAAAAAAAAGATACAATATTGTATGCTTGTGTGTGTGTGTGAAGAAGAAGTTGGAAAAGAAGCACCGTTTTGAATGATTTATGAAAATTGTTTTCGAAATTAGCACTTTAATCGTCGCTCAGCGCTTCATCTTCATTTTCGTTTGGGAATTTGTACATTTGCGTTTTGAATTGAATATTTTTTTTTTCTATACAATTTTTATTTATTTATTTTTTGCTGATGGCTTTTTATTTAACACAAATATATATATTTTCTTTTTTGTCTTTCAAGCGTTCTATGCTTATGCATACATACATATATATTTTTTTGCTATTTGTTGAAGTCAACTTTGCTGTTGCTGTTGTTATTATTGTTGGTTAAATAAAACAACAAAAGCGACGCTTTGCTTAAGTGAGAGGCAGATACATTTCAAATTGATTTTAAATACTTTTGTGTGCGGCATGACTTTATTTCAGTGTTGTTGTTGTGCATTTTAGATTTGTTTTCTTGTTTATTTTTTTTTTCTTTTTGGTTTAATGTCAGATATCAACATTGCCGCGCAAAGAATTGCAAAAACAAGACAAACCAAGACAAGTCACAAAAATTAACTTTGATTGGCAGCAAAGTGAAACAATTCGTGGCAAACGGAACGACAACAAAAGCGACGAAATAAATATTTGTGCTTCTTTTACATGTTTTTGCTTTTTTTTTTGTTTTTTTTTTTGTGTTTTTAATTTAGTTTAAATTGCTTTTGTTTAAGCTTTAAATTGCAGTTAATTCGTACGTTTCGGCACCGCAACGAAATCAAAGTAACGCTTTTGACTGAGTCAGGCAGGCCAGACTGAACGACTGAGCGACAAAACTCAAGCAACGAAATCAAATTAAATTACATTAAATCGAATCAAATTAAATGTAAATTCAGTTGGCGTGTAATATGAAGTGAAGGTTGTGGAAAGTTGTCTACGAGACGAGGACTAAAAGTAACAACAAAGTAACAAAAAAGGACGACACAGCGCACAAAGCAATTGAATAAACAAACCTCAACGTAAACGTAATTAAAATCTGCGTGCACTTTGAACTTTTCTCGCTCACCTGAGATGCCGGAAGTGGCCGCTGATGAAGCTGTTGCTGCTGTTGTATCTGCTGTTGTACCAATGGCTGTCGTTGTTGTTGTTGGCGGCGGCGGTGGCGGCGAAGACGAGGACAAGGACGTTGGCGTTGGATGTATAGGAACTGTCTGTGTCTGCACGGGCGGCGTTGGCGTCGAATGTGTCATTACAGTTGTCGCTGCCGTTTCATATGCTGATGCTGATGCCGAAGCCGATGCTGAGCTGTTGCCATTTACAGGCGAACTTTGGCGCACGCCTTTCGATTTGTTTGCTGTTGTTGTTGTTGTTTGTTGCTGCTCTTGTTGTTGCTGTCTGGTTGGTGATGGTGTCGTTGAATCGCTGTGATAGTTTGGGCCATTCACACTTTGTCGACTGGCGGCGCGCGAGGTACGCGTAATGTATCTAATCAAATACAAATTTATTTTTTATTATTTTAAAACGTTACTTTAACAACGAAAACATAAAACAAAAACAAGAAACAATTAAGAAAAAAACGCACATAAAAACAATTTAAGACTTGTCAATTTTTCCGCCTTTTATGCATATTTTTTATTGTTGTTGTTGTTGTTGTATTTTCTGCAACACCAAAGTGTAGTAAATTTCCTGTTATTTGTTGTTGTTGTTGTGTTGTTGTTGTTGGCATATAAATTTCAATATCCGCAAAAAAAGAATTGTACAAGATAAACGATCGCGCGTGCGTATACGTGTATGTATCTGTATCTGTATTGCTACGAAGCAAAATTGCAAAAAAAAAAAAAAATAAACAACTAAAACAAAAATGTGTATGCGAAACAGTTCCGCTATGCGCGCTCGTACGCTACTAAACACGCTTAACAACTGATTTGCCGCTGCGGCCAAACCAAAGCCAAAAGGCGAAAAAGTATCTGCAGCTCAAAACTGAGATTCAATACAACAACACTTGCCCATTGAGACGCGCACATACACACATGCACACACACATACACATACACAAGCAGTGGCAAAGACAAACAAACTAGAGAGATAAGCGTCTTTTCTTCTCTTATTGTTGTATTTTTTGCCTTTTGCCGCTCATAAGTATCTTTGAGATACATTTGCTGTGTTGTTTGTTTATTTGTTTGTTTGTTTCGATGAGCGAGTGAAAGACAACACACACACACGCACACATGCACACGAGAAGAGATACACAAACTTCAACAGATCTTTTCAGACATGTTGGTTGGTAATAACTCAACAGAACACAGAAAGATCTTTAAGAAGTCTTCATTGCAAACACACATTCGCACATGACTTGACTGTATGTATCTATAAGATACATGCTACTTTTGTTATTGCTGTTCGGTTTATCTCTCTTTCACACACACACAGACACACACAAACACAGAAAGCATAAAAGCGCATTTTGTTTGCCTGTCTTGTTGTTGTTACTGTTTTATGATTTATTATTACTATTGTTGTTGTTGTTGGTGCACTGTTATTTTTAGTGTTTTGCGCATGCGCAGCATGTTTTCTTTACTTTTGCCCACAGCAGATACAAATGTATCGCGAGCACGCATCGTATGCAGTGCAGGTAGGCAAATGTCTAGTCATTCAGCTGCTCGTCATCATCATCAACATCATCATCGTTGACGTTGTCGCTTTGTAAACGATATCTATTTGTCAGTTAGAGAAGCGCATTGCAACTCATTTGCTTCCTTGTTGAACAAAATGTATCTGCTTATCTATTTAGCTATGTAGTGAAAAAACTGCACACAATAATAAAATTGCAAAACTCTTTTATATTTTGCCTCCTATTGCTCACTCACACATTAAGCAGTCAGACAGACAGACAGACAAACCGACAGTCAGACAGACAAAGCAATCGTGGCAGCTCACAATTATTCATTTCTACATTGAGCGCTACGTTCTGCTCGGCTCAGCTCGTCGCTGCGTCAATTCTTCAGGTAGTCAGTCAGTCGTCTGCTTTGATCGAATTGTTTATTGCGATACATTTTTGCACTTTGTTGTTCTTGTTGTTGTTGTTGTTGTTGTAGTTCTGTTGGTTGGGCTCGTTCTATTTGTGGCTCATTTAAATGTCGCGACACATCAATGTCGCTCAAACAGATCAGTTGCTTGATTGCTGGCTGACTCTGTCCGTCTGTCTATCTGTCTCTCTGTTTGTGTCGCTTTGTGTTCTGGAAATTTCCATAATTTGAAACAGATTTCTCATATGATTTAACAAACGACGGACGGACAAGTACTGAAACTCGTATGCAGCTAAAAACATGCCCAACAGCATGCAAACGAAGCGACTTTCTCAAGGACCTCGCCAAGCAATTCAATTCAATTGAATTCAACTCGTCTCGTCTCGTCTCTGCAGCTCAGCTCAGCTCAGAACCAGTTTCGAAAATAGTCGAAAAAACAAAACAAATAAAAAACATGTATAAAGAATAAAGTGAAGAAGAAAAAAAAAAATTGACAAAACAAAAAAAAATATTTAAAAAAAAAGTGAAATAAAAGCCAAGGCGAAAAAAAAACCAACAACAACAACAACAACCCAAACTGGTTACTTTTCATTTTGTTTTGGGGACAATGAAAATGAAAAGCAACTTAGCGAAAGAAGAAGAAAAGACTGAAAAAAGCGAAATCAGGAACACTTGTTGCCGCAATGTTGTTGCTGATGATGATGATGATGACGTTGCCAATGCAACTTGTGGCAAGTAGGCCAGCAAGGCAAGTGGCAAGCGCTAAAAAGTTATCAACAAAACAAAAAAATTAATATTGCGAGGGTCACTACTAATATTTTGAGTGAGGGCAATAACTCAGCTAGTCAGACGTCAACTAACAACTGCGCTGGAAAGTTTCGAGCTCTTACTATAAACTTTTTTAAAGAGTTTTGTCATTTAATATCACCAATGGAAAGATTAAGTAGACTGCTTTCAGCAAATCGCCCGTTTTAAGAATGATTTGTGTTGAAAAGAGTTTTTGAAAATTTGGCTTGAAGGTGAGTTTTTGCAGAAACAAAATTTGCTAGTCATTGCAGACAAATAAATGAAATTAATTAAATAATTAAATAAGTTATGTCGAAGTTAATGGTTAAGCATGTCAAATTTGGCGTTAGATGGCGCTGCAGATCTTTGATACTGCCAAGGCTCTAAATGTAAATAACGACCCTCGCAACAGTCAAGTAAATATGACCAGCACAATGACTGCACAAAGTGGTAGCAAAAGTTGACTGCAACGACATCGATAATGTTGTCGCTGTCAATGATGATGATGCCGATGATGACGACGACGACGACGACGCGGAAACGATAAATTCCAAACTTAATTGAGCGCATTCAACTTGTTTTTTTTTTCTTCTTTTCTTCTTTTAAATTTTTCTATATTTTTCCACCGAATTTGTTTTCCATCATATTGGTTACATACGAGACGGCCAGACAGACGGACAGACAAACGATTTTAGAAACTTTTATGAGACATTTTTCAAGCGAAAGCAGCCAACAACGGTGAAGAGACGCCAGTGTGGCTGCTTGGCAAAACTTGTCACAGCGGGCGCTTAAAAGATGCTCCACTTCACTTTACCCTTCAGCGCAGACTTTGTAGCTTTGTGCACCTGCTGCACAGCCACAAGAGACTCGCGCCGCTTTGCCATTAAAAGGTGTCATTGTTTTCATTTCATTTTCATTTATGATTATCATTGATGATGACTATCACACGAAACAAATATCATTGATTGATCAGCTGCTATTAGGCACACACACACGCACACACAGACATGAGCAGCACACACAACGTCATTCAAACGCTTTCAATCATCATCGCTGCCCAACCATAAAAGTTGGCTTTGGCGACGTAATCTTTGCCAACTTAACTTAAATGTTTGTTTAGATGACAAATCATCAGCAACGTAACAAAGCATTAACAACAAACAATGGAAAATGTATGTTTTTCTCTTTCCATTTGAGTGGTTGCTTCTTGGCTATTTAACTGTATATTGTGTGCGCAGACTTCAAAGTTGTTGCTATCATTATTATTGTTGTTGTTAATGTCAAGCGCTGTGCTGCAGTTTGTTGAGGCTTGTTGCGTTTATGTTAGAAAGTGTTTCAAATGACGTGAAATGAATGTTGATGATTTACGCTAAACACGCTTAAAAATGTCTTAGGAAAGTCGCTGTTTATATTTTGGAAATTACAAAAAAAAAAAATTAAATACAAAAATAAAAAAAAATAAAATAAAAAATCTTTATCTTAGCGCCATACAACACACAACAGTCTAGCATTTGTACAAGGTCAAAACTAAGTCCAAGTGCCAGTAGTCTCTGGAGATTCTTTATATGACATGTTGTCTTATTGCACAAATTTTACCGAAGCTTAGCTAAGCAGCTTCTTCACGCCAGAGCTCTTGTATTGAAAACTATGGCAAAGCTTAAAGTAAAAGTATCTGTGAGTTTAAATATGTAGCAGACACTAACGACAAACTTTTTTTTTATATTATGATAAAGAAATGCTCACCGTGTCAAATGCTGCAAGACAGAACTTCAACAATATTCAAGTGTTTTTTGCACAATGAGTTGACTGAAAAAAAGAATTCTAGCAAACCAAACCAACACAAAACCCCACAATTGACAAAGCGAGCGAGTAAGTGTGAAAAAAAGACGGGCGACACAGTAATAAAACAACACAACGACGGCTAGGCTACAACAGCAATAACAATAACATGAGTAATAACAACTACAACAAACTACAATGAACCGGCTTTGAATGCGCTAAAAATACGCCAATTTACGTTGACAACAACAATGACGGCAACGAGTGTCAGTCACACACGTACTCAGTCACTCATTCACTCAGCCAGGCAGTCAGCTAGTCAGTCAGTCAGGCAGTCAGTTTAGTTGAGTGTAAACACACCTACTGAATATGCAGACTAATTACAAACGACGATTGCGACCGACAACTATTTTAATGACTCATTATTGCTTGACGAGCGAGCAAGCGAGCGAGCGAATGAACGCAAACAATTTCAGCGAGTGTCGAGCACGTGAGCCCAATAATGATGACGATAATGGCCAATGATGTTGATGATGATCTTAGGTAATAATACGTACAAATATAAAAAAAAAACAAGAAACAAGTAAAAAAAAAATTGTACTAATTACACCAACAAATGCGAACAATTAAAGCGTAAAGCAATTTGAACGTAACTCACCTTTTGGCCGTAGCAGTGGGACCACCATTTGTGAGTAGTTCGACGTTGGCTTGACTATTGGCTTGAGGCGCGTACGACGCTTCATTACCACCATTATCATCATTACCATCATGTCCATCATAATCATCATCAGCTGCAGCACCAGCAGCGTGATAATAATGATCATGGTGATATTGTTGCTGTTGGTGGTGGTGGTGGTCGCTTTTGTTTGTGTTGAGCAATGCACCATCGGCGGTATGATAACGTTTATCTAGCTTACGCGATTTGACTGTTGTGCTTGCTGCTGATGATGATGATGGTGGTGTTGTTGTTGTTGGCGACATTTTTAATTGCAACATTGAAGCGCTAAAGTTTTTATGATTATTAGCGGTACCGGCCGCCATTACAACATTATCACGGCCATTAGCATTATTCGATAGACGCAACTGTTGCTCGGCGGCGTCAATTTGGTGTATGATTTGTTCATGTTGTTCAGTTGGTGCACTAATAATGTCGGCTGATGTTGATGAGTTGGCTTGTGTAAAATGCTTAGGTTGATGAAAGTGTTGTTGTTGTTGTTGTTGATGAGTGTGTTTAACAAGACTTGGCGGCAAGGAAGCCGCCTTTGAGTGTTGACCACTTTGATGAATTTGACTAGATGTCATCATCAGCACATCAGCATTGTGCTCGCCAAGGCCGTCGTCATCGCCATCGCCATCACCGCCGCCATCATCATCATCATCATCATCGCCATCGCCATCGCCATCGTCATGCTTATCATTGTCAGCGCTGCGTGCACGTTGTGCAGCTTGTGGTCGTTGCTTGCGTCGCATTGCTTTTGTACGCTTTGAAGCACTTGTGCCGCCGCCACTGACTGATGACGCTGACAGCAATTGTTGGTGTTGTTGCTGTTGTCCTGACATGGTTTCATAGCTTGAGCTCATTGTTTGACCCTTATAGCTTGGACTACCCAGACTGCTGCTCATGGCGCTTAAACTATGCAATTGACTCGGCTGACGAAAGGCACCAATGTTGTATTGTTGCTGTTGCTGCTCCAATGCGTCTACGTCGCCGTGACTGTGCTGGCGTACCGGCGATGATGATGATGAATCTTCGTCGTTTGTGGTCGTTGTACCGATATCGAGTCCTTTTTCTTTGCATATTATATCATAGAGCGCACTTATCGGTCGCGATTCGCTGCGTACGCGCACTGCGCGCTTTCGATTATTAAAACGCTGCGGATTTCGACTGCTGCGTAATGCGACGACGTTCGATGTGTAATTGGCTGTTGGTTGTTGATAATCGACAGTTGGACTAATATTGAACGCTGTTGTTGCTGTGGTGGGTTTAAAATTTGTGCAAGCAAATACTAAACTAGCTTTATTTACTTCTTGTGTTTCTTGTGGTTGTTCTTGTTCTTGTTGTTGTTGTTGTTGTTGTTCAATACCTTTTGTAGGGTTCACAAATGATGGCGATAATTTCGTATAACGTTCGAAATTTCTTCTTTGTCTTTGTGTTTCGTCCCGATTCTTTACAATCGATGCAGCCGCAGTATCGCCACGAAAAAATGCGGCACGCGTTGCTGCCGTTGATTTCTTGTTGTTGTCACTGTTGCTGTCACTCGCTGCTGTTGCCAACGTCGGCGCTGATGCTGTCGTTGCTGTTGTTGCCGAGCCAATGGGTGGCGGCGCTACGGTCGCGGTTGTTGTCTTTGGAAAATAATGTTCACCGCCTACCAACTTCGATGGCGTACTATAAACACTTTGATAGTTTTCATTCAATGCCGCATTATCGGTAGCGCTATTAGGCGTATGTATACGTAAATTAACGTCAGTATAATAAACTGGCGCTGTATGATGATGAAAGTGTGGATGATGACCACTGTAAATTTTTTTCGCTTTATCGTATGTTTTTTGTTCTGATTTTTTAGATTTTTCTTCTCGTTGTTGTTGGTGTTGTTGGTGTTGGTGTGGTTGTTGTTTATATTGTTGCTGGCAGCTAGTATTGGCAGTGGCTGATGCTGAAGATAAGTCACTAGAGGCCGCTTTTGTTATACTTAAATCGCTTTGATGTTCTGTAAAAGAAATAAAACAAGAAAAAGGCAAAATGTTATTAAAGTGCACATAAATCATAACGGTTTCTATTTTTTTTTCGTTCACTTAATCAAATTGTTGGCACTTTAAAAAAAAAAAATTCGCTTTTCAAAAAACCTTTAGTAAGTGAGCAGGGCGAAATGTAAGCAAATCCGTTCATGGCATGTGTGTGTGTGCAAGTTAGAGCGAGACGCATATGTTGCTGCACTACGTTTTCTATGTCAGTTGCATTTTGTCGTTTTTTAGTCCCTCATGTTTTTGCTTTGTTCTTTTTTTTTTGTGCTGAAAAAAGTAAAGCGAGCGGAAAAACAAATCTTGGCAGCAATTAAATTGCACCTGAATTAATCTGCACAAAAAAAAATATAAAACAAATAAAACGATGTCAAGGTGAGTTGAGGGTTGACTTATGCCTTTTTTTTTGTGCGCGCCATGTGTTTTCCTCTTTCTATTATTACTTTTTTTATCCTCATGCATTTTTTTTTTCGCTTTTGGACATCACTCAAAGGTAAATGTAAAGCAGGGAAAACGTGTTGTTTTTTTTTGGCAAAGCAGAAAACGTGCAAATAAAACTAATGTAATGACTTTATTCGCTTTTTTGTTTGTTGTAGTAACGGTTGTGCTATTGTTGTTGCTTTTGATGAAAATAGTAGCCGTGCAAGGTAAGCATTATTGCTGTTGTTGTTGGTGTTGTTGTTGTTGACGGTGCCAGCATTTAAGCACATGTGAAAGTTTGTCTATAGTCATCGCATCGCATCGCATCGCATCGCATCGCATCACACAACATTGCATCGTGCTGCGTTAAGAGCGAAGGGTAAGAGTTGCGCCGAGGGCGTATTAGTGGCAATGGCGCAATGCAGTTAAGTTCAAAAGTTAGCCAAGGTCTGCAGGCACACACACATACACACACATGGACACATACTTGTAAGCGCTATACAGCATTGTCTATGTATCTACATATGTACATATATATTTTATGTAAAGAAGGTGAAAAAAAAATTTAAAGTGCTCCAAATTATGCATTAGCACCAAAGCCATTAAATATTTCTCAGCGCTTTTATTATTGAAAAAAACGTTTCTTTTCAATTATCAAAGTTTATGCATCATGCTAAGGCTTCAGTTAATGATTTCAAAGCTTTTTACAAAACAACAAAGAAAAACTTCAAATTTGGGGCGCATGTGACCATGACAACTAAGGACCTTCCCACTTGACTCATGAGGGTCGCTAGTTCTCTCCTACTTTATCTATCTTTTTCTTACTTCTTAGCAACTTACTTGCTTGCTTCCTCATCACATGCCCAAAAGCAAAGCACATTTGCCATGTGCTGTAGCATATCAAAGCGGCACAACATTCGAGTTTAATTAATTAAATTGTTCAAATTCAATGCTGTCTGTCAGCCAATTTGTCTGTCGCACCCCCTCCGTCCATCTATCGGCCTGTTTGCCTGCCTAAGCAAACGGCTATTTGTCAAATGCGCACATTTGGCCCTCACTCACTAACAAGATTGCGACTGATATTTTAGCGCTGATATTGTCAAAACATTTGTTAATGCGAAAGACGAAAAAAAATAGAAATAAAAAAAAACAACAAATAAATAAAAAACCAATTCAATCAATTAAAATCGACATAAAACAAAATTAAAGCCAACAAAAACAAGGTGGGCGTGTATCATTGAGCGGAAAACTAAGGCAACCAAACAACAAGTAAACCAAAACCCAAACAACATTTCAACATTGAAATACGTCAAAGAACAACGTGGGCCGCATTTGCGCACAGTTTGAGATACGACAACATCTCAGCACTGCACTTTCAATTTCAATTCCAATTCCAAATACAATTCAATTAACTGTGCAGAAATGCAAAGCAGTTCGGTCTACACAGCAGTTTCTACACTAAATACTCTTATGTTACAGTGCGCGATACGCAACAAACGATCATCGCACTTAATTAACTAAATTGAAAGCTAGACTACTGTATGTTGGGTGTACAGCTGCATAACATAAGAGCACAACTTGCTGAACGTTGGTTGGCTATGGCAAAATGTGTGTTTGGGGCTTCAAACATTCCCAGCTGCGCTACCTTCAACAACTCTTGTGCTTTTTTGTTGCTGCTAATTAAATTAGTGTTTTATGTTGCTTGAAGGAAAAGATGCATTAGCAAACAGAGTCGCAACTAAAAAGATTAGAAAAGTGAAAAACATGCAAAACAAAGAAACAAAAATTGTTATGCGGTTTTTCTTTTTTTTTTGTCTTTTTGTACGCTTTCACAGGTAATTAAATTAATTGCAAACAAAAGTGCATTGGAAAAATGTACAAAAAAAAAAAATGCATTTTAATTAATACGATTTGTTTGTTCATTGATTTGTTTAGCTTTGTTTGTCTTTTTCGTCACTGAACTTTAAACGCCGCGACATTTAATATTTGATTGTCTGGCGTCGCGCATCCAACCGTCTGTCTGTCCATCAATCAATCAAGCAATCAATAAGAAATTCATTTAAACAACTTTGTTTGTACGCACAAAACAATTGAGTGCTTTTTTTTTTCTCTGTACAATGCTCAGGCTTAATAGAATAATGCATGTACTACAAGTATTTCTGCCGATTAGAAAAATTTGCAAAGCGATATGCGCGTCTCTGATTGTGCGAGTATTTATGTGAGTATGTGTGTGTTGTCGGCTGCGGCGGCGTTTTTAGTTACATTATTTGTACATATTTGACTTTTGATAAATACTACAAAGCGTTCTATTTGTCGACGGCGCCAACAACACCGCCACTGATGTCGTTGATGTCATCATCGTTCAGCACAGCGCAGCGCAGCGCATGTGATTTTCTATGTGAGTTTTCCAATGAAAACGTTTGCAATATTTTTTGCGATAAATTACTAACACAAAAAAAAAACAACAACAAATTTTCACTTTGACTTCGTCAATATTTGTTGACCAAAAAAAAAAGAAATAAACTCAAAAGCAACGCCAATTTTTGGCTGCGCGTGCAACATGTGGCACATATAAACCAATAAGATTGATGATACACTTGCCAATTGCCGCGCTGCCCCGCCGCACGCCGCTTGTCATTGACAATGTCATTGCGCTGCTTAAATTTATAATTGAATATAAATATTTCCACATAAATTCTTTTTTTTTTTTTTTTTTTTTAATTCGCTTTTTGTTTTATTTGTTCTTGTTCTTTGCGTAAACAAGCCGCAAATTTATATTTTGGCAGGGAAAATGCATTTTTACGCACGAATTCATTCATTCTGTTGCATTAAATTTTAATAATGTTGATTTTTACGCGAAAACGAAAACGGAAGGCAGCAAAAGTGCGAAAATATTACCGCAAACAAAATGTATTTATACACACACACACACACACGCATATTTGTTTATGCCAACATGCTGCCAAAGGGTTAATGAAATGTATATTTTTTTCAACTCAATTTTTATATTTATTTTTAAGTATATTGAACTTTACAACGCTCATTAAAAAAATGTATCTGATTTCATGTACATATGTTTGTATGTATTAATCTATAGCCAAGTCATCTTTAATGCGCATTTTTACATTTGTTTAGACAGAAACAAACTTTTGTTGATAATTAAAATTTTCCGTTAATCTTACAAGCCAAAAAAGGTGCAACAAAATGTTTTTAGTGTTTCGTTATTTTCGAAACGCAGCAAAAGATACAAAACTAATAATAAAATAGATACGAAAAAAAAGCAGCGCTCGTATGTATGTATGTGTGTGTGTGTGTACTGTGGCTACAGCGCTGCCCTTGCACAATATTTAAAAATATACCTTAAACTGTGTCATTCCCGTGCTCGCCCCGCTGCTCATACTAATCGCTAGTGAACAGTCGAGTACACCTTTGTCGACGCTGCCACCGCCACCGCTACCGCAGCTGCCACTCATTCGCTCACGTTGCCGCATTCTAACTGTCGGTCTGTCTGTCGGTCTGTCTATCTGTCCGACTGTCTGTCTGCCGCTTCTGACAGGCAAAACACACACAGAATATTCCAACTGCGTATGCAAATGCAATTTTCAATATTGATTCAGCAGCCATACTTGTTTTTTAGAATTCATTTTTTCATTATTTCTGTTTTTGCTTCTCATATTTGTTTGATTTTTTTTTTTTTTTTTTGTAGCTATTGTATCTTTTTGTATCTTTATTTGCCAAAGCTGCTTTGATAATGCAATTTTTTAGCATTTCATTTCGCAATTTTGTAGTTTTCAATCAGTTAAGTAAAAAATATATGTTGCAATTTGTAGTAGACGTAATGAAAGCGCATGCATTGTAGAATGGTAGCTCTTTAGAATCACAAGATGAGAAAGATGAGAACATGGCTGACCACCCACGATTGTCCTTCCGTGCTACTTCTTTAAATTTAAGTTTGCTACCGATTCGCTTTACTTTGGATATGAACAAGCAAGCCGCAACAGCTCGAAAACAAGAAACATGTGTTTTGGTGCAAAAAAAATTCCATGGTTGCTTTGACAACTCATCAATAGTTTAAACCCCCGAAAAGCTGTTTTCGTATACAAGTTAGAAAACTCTGTGATTTGAAACACCTTGGACTTGAAGAAGCTACCGAAGCACATTGCCATAGATGAGCCTTGACTTTTCTCTTGCCAATTATATGTTTGTGCCCTTTTTTTTTTTTCAACCCTTGACCAAGCACCCCTCATGTGGTTTATTAATTATGTAAACGTGCTCTGAGCTCAAGTTGAAAATGCAAATATCAATCAATCAATCGATTGAAAATTGTTCTTCTTTTGTTTTTTTTTTCTCACCGCAATTTGTTTTCCCCCTTTTTTTTTTGTTTTTTGTTATAACCTCAGCTCCTACGCAATGCAGAAGCCCTAAAAGGGCTGTTTAGTTCAATACAACACAACGCTTTGCTCGCGACTCATAACTTTGCCGCAAAGCTTTTTGTTTTTTTAGTTTTTGTTGTTTTTTGGAATGCGTCACCAGAATTTTCCATGCATTTTCAATTAATTTGTACGATTAAGTCATGCCACTTCCGTTCGTATAACATTTCCATTTTGTTTTTGTTATTTTTTTGTTTTCAGAACATTTGTCAAATTGAATATGAAAATTTGTTGGCGTCGATTTTTACTTTTCTAGAGCTCGGTAGCAGCGGCGTCAGCAACGTCGACAGTGACAGCTACTATGTTATTTACAAGCGACTGCACAATATTTTCCAACAAGTTTTTATTCAACGAATTTTCGTTTTCTACTTTTCTTTATTTTTGTTATTTTTTTTTCGTTGTAATTTTTGGCAATCGCTTGCACTTGGTTTGGTTTAGTTTTCGCCTACGCTGGCAAAATGCCCGAGCATGGCCGCCCCAAAATTTATTGCCTACTTTTTTATTATAGCCAACGACGGTGGCGGCGGTTCAATTTGCCTAAAAATATATACTTTCTCGTCGCCGCTATTTATGCAGGCGGCAGCAGGTTGCATGTACATAATTCTCTACGAGTTAATGGCTCAAAACAAAAAAACAAAAAAAATATGACCTAAATACAACAAGATTCGATGTCAAGCAGACGGACAGACAGACAGAGGGATCAGACAAACTGGCAGTCAGACTTGTGCTAAGGATTTGCTACCTGTTTGTGGCGTTTGGCGGAAGTGGCGGCAGTGCATTAACCTTTTGTCTTCAGTTTATGTTGAAATCGAGTTAAGCTGCAACTCGTTGCTTGCAACTAGAACAGCTAGAAGCCGCCAACAGCACCGAGCATCGAGAAAAGTGCTCGATTAGATAAGATGTTTTATCTAAGGCAAGGCAGTTAAAAGTAATGCACTCATGCTTCTACTGCTGTGATTTCGAGCAGCAAATAAATTCAAATTGTTGTACTGAACACAGATTTCAAGAAATAATAATCCCTCATAATTGTATAAGAACTTCCCTCATCTCTTTCTATCGCACACACATCAATCTATCATTAACTTCTATAGAACCCTTTTTGACATGTATCTGATTACCGTTTCTCATACGTCTCTAATTTCATTTACGTTTTAATTTCAAAGATTCTAAAATTCATAAGCTCTCCAATAAAATGAATTGTTCCAACAAGTGCTTGTCATAAATTTTAAATTTCATAAAAAATATTGCAATTAGGTTGACATTGAAGACTGTTTAAGCCACAAAAATCAAGACGCATGTGCAAGTTTGAAGACAGCAATACAAAAGCAATAAAATGCCAATTGGATTAACAAATGTTCAACAATAGCGCGCAGACTAACACAAATGATTAATAGTTGCTATAAAAAATTAAAAAAAATTTAATTCAAAAGCTAAAAACAAAAGGCGTCAAAGACGATGACGACCTCATGTAGCTAAAAATAAACAATTCGACAGACGAACAGTGCGATTGTTACATGATTTAAAAAAAATGTGGAAAAGAACGTAAAATGAAAAAGTAATTGTTTATAGATATCAAGTACGATAAGGTAAATTATTGGAAAAATAAAAAAAAAACAGAAAGGGAGCTATTGTCGGCTTTGCCGAAACTTATATACTCTTGCAAAAGTTTTCCAAATTATTCTTACTGGTAAATCCTTTATATCGATTACTCTCTATACTACATTTTGAAATCTTCTCATTTTTAAGTTTTTCGCTATATAGGCGATGCCACGCCCTTATATTTGATTATTATAAAACTTTGGAATATAGTCAGGCATTAATAAAAACACCTAATGGCAAAAACACCTTTATTCAAGAACAAAAAAGTTTTTCTAACAGAAACCGTATTTTTAACCGATCGTTCCTATGGGACGATCTTGATCCATATTTTAATTTATGTCAAGAAAGTTTTTGTGCAAAGTATTAAGTCGATAACTCCAAAAAAACACATAATTTTTCAAGCATAAACCTAAGTTTCGAACGATCATTCCTATGGTAGCAATATGCTATAGTGGTCCGATCGAAATAATTTTAGGATTTACAATGCCTGGAAATATCTGAAGTATTCCTGCTTTTAGATTTGTTCGATATGTTTAAAACTCTAAGAGTTTGCACTGAAACAGACAGACAGACGGACATGGTCTGTCTTGCTGATCAAAAATATATATATACTTTATAAAGTCGAAGATGTCTCCTTCTCTGCATTGCAAACTTCATGGCAAAGTTAATATACTCTTTTTGCAAGCGTATAAAAAAACGAACAAGATATGAATTTGTTGCAAAAGTCAAAAGATACTAACTGCGATATCGTAACGCGTCCATATTGTTAATGTTATTATTAGTAATTGTATTACTTTTCGACAGTTGCCAATTGATATAATTGCTGCTGTTGTTATTGTTGTTGTTGTTGTTGCTGCTGCTGTAGGGTGGTTTCGTATAGTTCAAAGCAGCAAGATTTGTCGCCGATTTACTTGATTGTATGTTCTCATTCGCATTGAGATTGAGGACGCCTTCACGTATTAAACACTCTTTGATTGCAAGCATTTTTCGACTTTTATATTCTCGTTTTTTGTCTTATAAATTGTATCTTATATCTTTTCTTAAGTTTTTATTTATGTTGCTGTTATATGGCACCCAAGGCACAAAAAACCAAACCAAAGAAAGAAACAATTTAAAAATTTTTTGAGGCACGTTTCTTATTAGACACACACGAGTGCGACAGCAAGCTGAAGATGCGCACAGCCAAGAGCAACAGCTTCCAAAAAAACACAAAACAAAACTGAGAAAAACAATGAAACGAGTTAAGCTGAGTTGAGTGCTTTTGTCGCTTGTCACTTTGTCAGTCAGTTTGGGCTTCTTTTATTTTTTCCAACTGTTTGTTGTCGCAGCTGACACAACTAAGCACGTTGCGTTTATTTTGGTTTTTTCAAAAAGAAAAATATATACAACAAAAAACTGAAGTGCAGATACTTTGCCGCACTGCGAACTGCGAGATACGCGCGCGCTCTAGAAAGGCAATGCAACGGCAAAGGCAACGAGAACGGCGACTAATTGCAAGGCACTTTTTTTTTTGTTTTTTTTTTTTGCTTTTAGTTCTTTCTTTTTATGTGTCTGTGATTTATATCTTTTATTTTTGCACTTGAAGCGAAAATAGATATTGTATCTGACTTCACACAATACGCGCTACTTTGTTGTACGTGTTTTGTTCCTTTTTATACATTTATAATTTTTTTGTTTTCGTTTCGCTTTAACTCAATTTGTTGCTCAACTAAAAATTCATCGTTGTCGTCGTCTGACTCGGCGCTAAACGCTTTTGCGACTGACTGCGGCATGCTAGACGAAAGTATCTAGAACTCTCACCGCAGGCAGTTTCTGTTTATTTCAATGCTTGTTGTGTGTGCTTGTGTTTGTGTGTGTGTGTGTGAGTGTGAGCTGGTGCGAATTGAAAGAATAAAAACAAAAAGCGTGAAATAGCCAAGCAGCTGTAGACAAGTATACGAGTATAAGAAGAAGCGGCATAAGCAAAGTGAAAAGCGGCACACACGCGTGTATCTAATGCGACCAAAAGCATTATGACTATGACTTGACTACCTGCTACCGCTGGCTATTAGTCGTGTATCTGTATCTGTGTGTACGTGCGCGTGTTTGTTTGTATGAAACGAAGTAAAATCAAAACAAAACGCACACAAGAAAAACAAAAAGTGGTAAAGAAAACTGTATAGAAAAAAAGAGGTGGCAACGTTAGACGCTCAAGCAAACAGCTGTCGTACACATGTGCATGCATGAGTGTGTGTATCTGTGTGAGTGAATGAATGCACGTTTGCGAGACTGTATGAATGATTGACAATCACCTGCTGTTCAGCGCAGTCAGTCAGTCAGTTAGTAAGAAAAGAATAAAAAGGAAAAAAAAAACACCTCTGATCGATTTGCAACAATTGCGTTCGATATACTCGTTTATTGCATTAAGCAGCATTTTTGCCTCATTTTATTGCGTTTTTTTTTTTTTGCTACTCTTAATGCTTTGCTTCGATGCGATTAAGTTTATTAGGTTAGCCTAATGACACGCCTAACGGTCGTTCGGTCGGCGCATTTATTGCCAAGTTGTGCATGGTTACATGTGTGTTGAGCTAACTAGGTTTCAAGGTGTGCCAATGCCCAATGCACAATGCACTAAACGCCATCGCACTGAACTGCATTGCAGATACAAATTACATACATACATACATGCTAACAAAGTACTAAACGCGTTGCATTGCATGTGTGATTAATATTCAACAATATGTGTTACAAATTTCAAAAGTTCAAGATACAAATTACTCAGCAGTTCTCATTGTGTGAAGGACTAGTTCTAATCTGACGAATTTCGGACAGAATTTAGACAGTATCTAATTGTACAGAATTGTTTTCAACTAGTGTATGTGGAACTAGTATTTGATCTAGACAGAGATAATGCATAAAAGCACCAGTTTATATAAAAATATTTCAAATAAATAAAATTTGTCAAATGTCAGATGATCTTGAGTCGCCTGCTGTAGGTCAGGGTTTACTGTGTTGGACTATGAAACCGAAGATATGAGGTTCGACTCACAGCGCTACCAGAATTTTATATGTAATTAAATTAATGTTTATCATTTCAATTATAATTAATAATAAAAAAATAAAGTTGAAAAATTAATTTTTATATGAAGAAAATAATTAAATTGGTAATAATTAAAATAAAAAAAACACTATTAATTGGTCCATTAAAGTTATCCCATATTTTTCGTGCATGTTCCTCCTTCTAATTGAAAGCATGGAGAGTAGATTGAGCTGGCACTAGTACTAGTTACATTTGAACTAGTATAAACTTTAGTTCTGTACTAGTTCGGTAAAATACTGGGTACTTTTTTTGTTAACTCGCATGTTGAGTTTTGCTGCTTTAATTATTATCACGTATACGCTTAGTAGCGCAACACATATGAATTTGTATTTATTACAAAGGCCAAATACTTATATTTTTCACATGAATCGTGTCTCTTTTGTTTGTCAAAGCAATTAAATATCAGCTTGTTTTTTTGCCACTAAAATTGACACCATTATTAATAATTGAATTTAATCAATCTTTGAAAAACAATTTTGTTTTGCCAGCATGTTTTTTTTTGGTGTCAAACACATGCCAAAGTTATTTAATAGCTGCTCAAATGGCAAAAACAAAACGCTGAAACAAAGCACAAGCCAAACCACATGCATGAATAAAAAATACGCTGACGACGATGCCAAGGAAACCGCACAGAGCTAAACTGAAAAAGCAGAAGAAAACAATAATAAAACTAACAACAAAAAAAAAGGAAAGGTGAAAAAAACAAAAACAAAGGTAGTAAAGTAGCAACGACATATGCAGACACAACTGACATTATCCTCGCACAGTCACAGTCATTTGTACATGAACAGTGAAACCGCTAGTCACGAGAGGAACAACACACGCCATCAGACAAACTTCAAGCCATCCTTTTTTAAGTAGAATATATTCCGGTGAGCGCATGAAAGCCTTGGAAATGACGCTGTCCGCCAACGTGGGTTTGCACTGTACTGTTGTATAAAATAGTTATAGATGTTGTTGTTGGGCACTTGTCGGACTTGCCAGACTTGACTGACTTGACTTGACTTGAGTGAAGGTTGACGTACTGACAGTTTTTCTTTTTTTTCGCTTGGTGTAAGTTGACTTTGCATTTGAGTTGACTTGAAATATTTATAAGCGAAACAAAGTGCGCATATTTCAAAAGTCAAATGTGACAGCGACAGACAGAGAGAAAATTGACCTGACCTTTTCACTTGTCGTCACAACAACAACAACTTAAACAACAACATTGTTTTCAAACACTGAAATACTGTAAAAAAACACACATGCATAATAAAAAATTCATGGCTATAACCAAATTAGCAAATTGCCGACTCAAGTTCAAGTTCAACTAGTGAAAAGCGGCTCAGACAACTTTCGGTCGGCGTGGGCGTTACGCGGGCATCTTTTTCTCTCTGTCTGTCTTTCTCTCTTTCTGTTTTTGTGTAGGCGCTCGGACAGACAGACAGACAGAGAGACAAATGACAAGACGTCTGTGTTTACAAACTAATCAATTTGTTTATCAAATGGCGCAACTTCCTGTTTTTCTTTTCTTCTTTGGCATGCTCTCGCTTTATTTAAATTCTGTCTTTTTTGCAAGTCAATAAAATGCGCACGATCATCTACAACGGCAGCAGCAGCCGCAACAGCATCAGCAACGGTCTGAGTTGAGCACGTTGGCGGCGTTTGTTAATCCGTATGCTAAATCAAAACCAAATCAAGTCAGCTTTGTCTGCTCCGAATCAGTTGTGCGTTCGTTGTTGTTGTACGACTTTGCATATTTGCCTGAATTTTACGCCTTTTCGCACGCCCCTACGACTCTTTGTGCTCACTCAGCGTTGCTGGTTTGAAAACTACTCGACTTGATGCCTCACATTTATTATTCTGTTGATTTGCTTTGTTGCTATCGCCTTTGTTACGTTTGCCGCATCTAATTGAATTGTGTATAAGAATCAAGTTGTCTGTTATGTGCTTTGTATCTAGATACTTTGACGCAGTCTAAATGCATTATGTGCGTTATAATTGAGTTATCATGTATGTCGCATTGCACAATAACCTTTGTAATGTTGTAAGGTGTAAAATTAAGCAGAAATTTGATGGCTTTTTTGTTGTTGTTGTTGCACACATATATTTATAAACAAAAACAAATGTGTTCAGGCATTGTAGGAGTTTTGTGAATTAAGTTCAAAATATTTTTTTTTTTTTGAGCAATTAATTTGTCCGTGTTGTTGTTGTGCTGTCAGTTGAATTTGACATTTTAATAAATATTTTTATACAATTATTTTCCATAATTTTTTTTTTTCTTTTTCTTTGTGTTTTTGCTATTTTTAATTTTGCTTTGATTTTGATTTTGCCAACGCGCGTGCACAGTTCAAGGCAACGTGTTGTATGCGTGCTTTGCTTGCATGAATCGAGCAAGTTAAATCATATTAAGTATACGCAATGAAGTTCATGGCTTGATTTAATATTTATTTAAAGTGCAACATGCTCTGCCTGCATTTGACGGCATTCGTTGCATTATTGAACAGTGAGGCGGCAAACAAGTTGAAGGAGCGCACAGACAACTTGAATTGAACTAAATTGAGTTGAGTGGCACAGGACAACACTCGTGATGGTCACGTAGGCGTTTCATGTGACCAAAAGCACTTTACAAATTGTAACAAAATTGGGCGTGTCATTATACAAAGCCTGAAAATTTCGTGTAGTTATATGGTAAAGTCTGACGTTGAAAAATGTATTAAAAAGTATGTGGCAAGGTAACGAAAGTGGATTAAGTGCCGCATGTGGCAATGTGTGCAACAGCAAACACACTTGTCTGTCGCACAGATACGCCAACACACACACAAACACACGCACGGTGTTGAAGCATCAATAAATAACAACGTTTTTTTCCACTTGATCGCGCGTTCACTATCGATGCAACCTACTTTCGATGACAAGCGCAGTGCTGCAACAATATTTAGCAACAACAACAACAACAACAACAACAAATGCACCAAAGCAGGAAAAAGAACAAACAAACAAACAAACAAGTAAGCAAGGAACAAGCGCAACGAGCCAACATGCCATATCAATATTAGTTACGCTCATTTAACCAGTTTAAGTGCGGGCTAAGGCAACAGCAACAGCAGCGACACGCGTGCAATGGCGTGGCAGGATGTGGCAGCGAGCACGACCACTCTGTCGATAGCGATGATGATGATGATGATGTCTACGTTGGCGATAATGATGACCAAGACTATAAAAATAACACAACAACAAGAAGCGAAGAAAAAAAATACACACACACACACACATGTGCAAGTGCCATAAATAAGTAACGCGTTGCATTTTCCACTGCTGCTGCTGTGCCACAACTTGTTTCATTGCTGCACGCACAAACGCGTGCCACAAACTCGTTGCAAATGTCTGCCATACAACTATGAGTCCGTCTATCTGTCCGTCCGTCCGTCTGCCTGCCCATCCTTCCGTTCAACGTCATTAGGCCAACGCGCAGTGAAATTCTAAGCATTGCTAAGATTGCAACGCCAACTGTTCACCACAAAAATATCGATGCTTGGCATTTAAGCGGATGTTGGCTGCCGTTGCGGCGCTTCGACCTGACCTGCACAGACGCGCAACGAAGGTCGTTGCACGTTGTATTTTATGCCACAGAAAACTCAATTAAGCGTTTTACTATTCCAATTTGTATTTTTAAACTTCCTGCATTTCTAACTATTGAGTACTTTAATGGGTTATCCAAAACATTATAGGTAACCATATTAAAGTGATTTTCTTGTAAGAAACAAATAATAATTTCTTGACTTATATTTTCAGTAGTAAATCTTACTTTATTGTAAACAAAATGATACAAATAAATGAAGCGCTTGAAAGCCTAAGAATTACAACCAAAACGAGTACATTAAATGGTTACTTTAACAAGAGACAAGACATGTTCTTTGCATTTCAAATTGTGAACACAATTTTATGGTTTCAATGACACAAAAAAAAAGAAGAAAAACAAAAAATAAAACGCAACTTTCCAACACCAATTACCTGCTCCACTGAGTAAATTAACAGCTTACGAAAGCTTAGTAAATTCTTTAGCAACAGACGCGTCTCTGAAATGCTTTAGGACAACAACAAGTAGAAGAACAACAGACACAACAATTAATGCCGACAGTTCCGCTTAAAACGCGAATCTAGAATAAGCCTTAGAACAAGCACAGACATTAACAGCAACAGCAATAACAAGAGGCACAGCAAAACGCTTCAAACGCTTGACACAAGCCAACAATAAAAAACGCCTAATGGCGCGCAAATGAAAGTATCTACGACAGCGACAACGAGACAACGACAAAGACAACATCATCATAATCATCATCAACAACAATGATGACGATGACGACGTCAACGACAATGTCGACAATGACAGTGACAATGACAATGAGTCGCTCTCAGCGCTATCTTGTCTAAATTGGCTTGCAAAAACACACACAATAATAATGAAGTCATAATCAACTTATGGACACAAGCGTTGTCGAGTGGAGTGGCGTGGAGTAGCATTGTCACAAAGTAATAGTTAATAAAAATTAAATTTAATTTACGTGCTTTGACATGAACTGAATTAAAGCGCTGACGAAGGCCGACCGACCGACCAACCGACCGAACGTTCAACCAATGTGAAAAATGTTTGATGCTGAGGCAACATGTACCTCAACATTGAAAGCCTCAAAATGCCTGCAATAAAATCCATGAAGTGTGGTAGAAAGCGGAGGAGGAGGAGTGTGGCAGAGCGATACTACTTAGTTAGCCGCCGTAATACTTGCTTGTTTGTTCATGCATATTTGGGGGCGGTGAGTTGATTTTGCACGTTGCACGTTGTTTGTTTGTTTGTTTGTTTGCTGGGCAGGCAGCGCAGTAGCATAAGCAAACAAACAACGTAGCAACGTAAGATACTTGAGGCATGTTGACCTTCATTTGTGGCATTAATAATACGAGCGCCAGCCAAACTGGATAGAAGCGAGAAGCGAACAAGTCAAGCAAAGCTAATAAACGCCTCAGCCAAACCAAAGGCGACTTGAAAGCCAACAAGCTAAAGGAAATGAATTCATAGATACGAGGGTCGGTCCAACAACAAGTATTCCATTTGATTAAATCAGCCATAGGACAACGTCTGTTTCATACATTACAATTTCTTATGTCGTCAACTAATTAAGTACGATGCGATATCCTGTGGAAGGTTATAATTTTCCGACTTAACTCATAAAGACATAAATCAATCTAACATTTTTATGTGCCACGTTAAACAACTTTTTGTTTGTCCCTCGTGTACTCAGACTGTATTAGCAAAGCCTTTTTTAAGATAAGAAATCTTTACTTTATTCTTCTACACTGCAACATTTCACTTCGTGGCACATGACACAAAGTTAGTTGCATTTGTCGCTTCTTAAGGTCAAATTGAAGTGTCTCTCCGATTGTCACAGTCATGTCGCAACGTCGTATTTTGCGGAAGTTTCAAGCGACAGGAAATGTCGCTTTTTTGTATCTTTTGCTTGTAGGTTTTTTTTTTTAAGACGCAAAATGAAATTCTTTATAAAATATGAAGAAAAAAAAAAAAACAAAAACACATTACGGAAATTCATTTATATAAAAGTCAACAACGCCGACGCAAATTTGCTAAAAATACAAAAATTCATTTGCTGTAAAGCTTTACTACGAATTGATAATTATTGAAACCAAAAAAAAAAAAAAAATAGAAACAGAAACAAATATATTTAATCTCATAATGCTTTCCATAATTTTTTCCATTTATTTACTGATTTTTGCTATTTTCATGCATGTGTGTGTGTGTGTTTGTGTATTTCGATACATAGCGGAAATTGTGAGGGTGTTGGCGGATAACACATGAGTTGCACAAATAGTTATATTTCGCTTGGAGCACAAAACTCGTTCATACATATAATAACATTTCATTAATAATTAAGTCATCGCACAGTTTGTGGTCGCATATCATACAAAATGAAATGTCGTTAGCCACACACACACACACACACATATAGATACACATGCAATCGTTAACCATATAGAAAACTATTGAAAATTATAGTAATAAACAAGTACAACAAACAATTTTGTTATTCATAGCACAATAAATACTCATTTGAGTGCAAATTGCAAATCATTTGTGTGCATGCAATTAAATCTCATTTGAATGCATCTGAACGAACGATTAGGCCCGGTTTAGTATGAGTGATGATTAGGGTCAAGTTTGTTGTTGTTGTATACGTCAAGACCTTTTTGAAGGTGACGAGCCTTCACAACACACACGCACACACACACACGGTCAGCTGTGTGTATTTGACAGCACATTTAATTATATTTGACAGCTTCAAGTTTTTTTTCTTAGTATGAAAGTGACAAAGTTATACAAATTGATAAGCAACGACTTGTCGCTTCCTTGAGTTAAACTTACACAAGTTTTACGTCAATTAGTTGAGCACATGTAGTTAATCATTAATATTATAAATAACACTTTGTTCGTTTTAATTTAAAGTTTAATCAATCTTATTTTCGCTTTTTTTTTTAAATATAAAACACATTTTAGTGATTTTTTTCCAACTGTTTCCTACCAACGGTTTTATCAATGAATCCATCAAAATCAGTTAATCAATCAACTTTCCCTTTAAACGGTTTTCCACTTCTCTTTCTCGTTTGCTACTCTTGGCTGGCTCACAAGTTTAAACGCTTCAGCGATTTTGCAATGCTGATAAACAATTTTAATCAAATTAACACAGAAATTTGTTATACAACAAAAGTTTTGCTGCGCTTGAATTTTTTTTTCTCTTTATTATAAAATCATTTCTTTGAATAATTGATTTGAAAATTGAATGAATTTGATGCATATTATGCAAAACTAAGCGCCAAAGTTTTCACAGCAACAACAAACGACAACAAATATCAACAAAGTTGACTGCAGCGAGTCAAGTCAAGTCAACTAAATTTATTATTATTATTTATAACATTATTGAAGTCGTTTGCTACAAGTCAATGCGCTTGTTTATTAATTAACAAGGCGTGACATAATAATCTTGACTCTTAAAAAGACATTCAGACAGACGGCCAGTTGAGAGGTGAATTGAGTGTGCCTGCTTGTTTGAGCATGAGTTGATGAAGATACTTCAAGTTGCTGCTGTTGTTGCCTTCTGCCACTTGGCTGATAATGAAGATTATGTTAATAAGTGTTAATAATTACACACACACATACACACACGCAAACAGTAAAGCTAAGACAATGTATGAGAGCGAAATTTTATGCAAATAATATGCACAGATGATGAACAAAAGATGCGCCGCCGAAGCTTGTTGACGATGAGATAACAGAACCAAACAAAAAAAACAAGGAAAAAAAAAAAGATGCATATGAGCAATAAACGAAAAATATAAGCAAAACAAAAACACAAAAAAAAAAAAGAGAAAAATACATAACAGTAAAACAACAAATATTTAATGAAACGGAAAGTATAAAAACAGCAGAAATTTCTCACATGTTTTCACACAATAAACCACAAGCGAAGCAAAAATTACCTGATTCATTTTATTGGTCAGATTGTTGTTGTTTCGGTTTTGGTTTTGTTTTCGGTTTGGGAAAATGTATCTCGCATGTTAATTACCTGAAAAGAGCGCAAAATATGACGGCATAAGTAAAAGAAAATGCATTAGCAAAAATGTGCCAATAATAATAATAATGATAATAATAATGATAGAAATAATAATGAGACGTTCATTATGGCAAATAAAAGTCTCAGTTTTAGTGCAGTTTTCCATTAAGAGTAAGAAACAAGTTTGGGTTTTTTTTTATATGCCAAGCTTGAATGTGTAAACCCATGAAAAAGTAGAGTACTTTTTGAGACTTGTTGTTGTTGGCGGAGTATGAAGCACACAACCAAAAGTAAAACTGTACACGGTTGAGTTGAGTTGAGTTGAACACTTGAAATGCAAACGGAAGTTTTTTTGGCCAACGCCTCAGCCATGTTTGTGTTATGCTGTGCAAGGTGTGTATGTGTGTGTGTGTGTGTGTTTGTGTCTTTTGAGGCGTGGAAATGTTGTTGACATGTCGTGCAAAAGTGTGACACTTAAAGTGGGCAAAGGCAGTAAAAGCAATGAAAGAATGAACTCAAATATTAGCCAGCAAAATAAAGTGTTAAAAAAAAAAAACGCTTACAAGAAATTTGAACAAGCGCCAAAAAAAAAAAAAACAAAGCAGAGTTTTTGATGAGAAAAGTTTGCAACGTTTTGTTTTGATAATGTCTTTAAGCGCATTTGAGTCTAAAAGCAGTTTGAAAGCAAAACAGAGCAAATCGAAAAAATATGCAAAAAAACATATTTTGTTTGAAACTGTTTAAAGAAGAAGTTGTTGCCACAAAATGGTTTAAGTTTTTTATAGGTTTATAGATGGTATGCCAAGACACTGACATTCGAAAGATTTGAGTTCTGCAACAAAACGTAGTTAAATTTCTAGCAATTTAAAAACGCCCTAGAGCATTGAGGGGCTATCTACACCGCGAGTAATTTAAGAGTCCGTTTTCCGCTTTATGTATAGAGGGCGCAACCACTATTTTGAACGTAGGACGGGCATGGCACCGCCTACTTATAACCAAAATCAATAATTTCTATATCTCCAGCACCCAATAAGGTTTAACAATGAAAATTGGTAGGTAGGCTATGTAAACCATGACAAATAAGACTCCAAGGCCGAAGATAGATGTATTTCGGTTTGATAAAATTTTAAAACTAAACGATTTTCAATTATTGTGTAAACAGCCCTTTTGACATGATAAGCTAATTTAAAATCGCACAACCTCACTCAATAATTATGAGCTCAAGTCCTGTCAACGCGTTAAATGTCATTATTTAACAGAATCTGACCAATCTATTAATGTCAGAAATGTCAAATCATGTCAAGAAGAAAACACGCCATTAACAAAAGTGTCATAAAACGTACACTAAAATAAGCCTATGTTACTTAACGCGCACCGAAAGGGCAAAGCGACTGACAACTTGCTTTCGACAACGACGATGACGCCTCTTTTCGCTCCTTCCCTTGATTTTTTGTACACCACTCACTCGCTTCAGTTTCTTTGAAAAAGCTCATCAAATGAAAAGCACTAAACAAAATAAATATCAAGCAAAAGCAAATAAACAGACGAAAAAAAAAAAATAAAGATACCAATAATAATGCTTTGTAGGATTTATGGCAAATGCCAAAAGATGTCGGCTCAAATACATAACCCAGCGCCGTCTCACCGCCCCCGCAATTCACTATGCTTATCATTACCTTTTACAAATGTCATTGTTTGTATTTGTTTACTTGCTTGTCTCTGCCAGTCTCTCTCTCTGTCTGTTTGTCCTTCTGCCTGTTTATCCATACAGTCATTTTGTCTGTCTGTCGGTCTGTCTTTCTGACTGTCTGCCTATTATTGAACTTTGTTGTCGACACATTATTGACAACGCTCTCGTTTTGACAGTTGGTGTGTGCTAAGCGTTTAACACGCGCTGCACACAAATTCAGTTACAGATGAGTCGGCAATAGAAGATTGCCTTCTCAAATAGAAAGGAAGGAAGCGACACTCACACGTGCGTTGAGTAACACTTTGCATGTCATACATTCTTCCTTCCGCCTGTCTGTCTGTCTTTCTGTCTCTCTGCCTGTCTTTCTGTCAGTCAAAGTATATTTGTATGCCTATTCATTAAGCTGCTCATCCGTCAGCCTGTCATATTTGTCTGACGCCTGTCGCTATTTTTGGTTTTATCGATTAAATCACAAAACAAGTAAAAAAAAAAAAATAAGTAATAATAATGAATACAAAAATAAAAACAACGGCGAGCCAAACTTTTGTCATTGACTTGTTATATTTGGGTTTGAGCTTTTTGTTATTATCGTCATTGCCATCATCATCATCATCATGTACATCGACGTCGTCATATTTTATTCAATGCAAAATAATTGATTTTCATGCTAATTTCAGTTTATGAATTATGCACAAAATTGAGCAATCAAGTAGAGGCAGATGAACCCAAGTACACAGCAAGGAATACGAATACATGTGTGAGTGAGACAAACGAAGACATCACTCATACGCAACGTAGGCTTGACATGCTCAACAGTAAAGTTAAGTTAAGTAAAGAAAAGTAAAAAAGGAGAAATAAAGCCACGCAATAAATCATTTAATTTATGACTATATGAACTGACAAGACTCCAAAGTATGCTACAAAAAAAAAAGAGCAACAAATTCAAAGTCAAAAGAGGGCGGCTGTTGCAAAAGCAGAGGCAGGCAACATACATGTGGCCTACGTCGACTGCCTCGCCCTTTCGCACATGCTCGCCAACACTCATGCGTTGATAGAAGCAAAAAATGAAACGAAAAGAGAAAAAAATGTCAACGTGCGAAAAAATATGACGCCTTTTTATGGCTTTTCCGTGTGCCATAAAGTGGCAAGAAAAATAAAATCGAATAAGAAGAAGCACAACAACAAAAAAAAAAAGAGTCATCGGACACCGAAATTTATGACAACCGAAATAATGAGACAGCAAAAATATGATCGCGTCTGATCACCAAAGGGAATTGTATGCAAGAACAAACGACCACTTGAAGAATCAGCAACAGCTTGCGAAAGAAGGTGTATGAGAGAGAGAGAGAGAGGCATACAAAAAAAGACAATGAGTGATTTCGTCATTTGAGCGCAAACAAAGTTGACCTTTTAAACCAAACAAATTAGAAGCTTTTAATTTAATGAAAGGCGAGTGAAATTGCAAAAGCAAAAAAAAACAACAAAAACAAAACATGATACTTCAAAAACATAATAAAAATTAATTAAACGCAATTTCAAGCAAATAAAAATTAAATACTCACAACGCCCACGCATACAAACACGCATGTTGCAACTCCAATTAGACTAAATTTAATTGGCCAATTTAAATGAAAGTACAAAAAAAAAAAAAAACAACAACAACAAAAATGCAAACCAGAAACGCTTACAATTAAGTTGGTAAAATGTAAAATTAAATGAAATAATTACAATGCATAATTAAAAAGCGCAATCAACGAAATGCTGAAGCCAAAAGAAGAGAAACGTAAAGAAAAGCCCTAAAAAAGTGTAGGGGAAAAATTGCAGCACAAATTAAAAGTAATTTGCTAATGAAAGTGATGAAGAGAGCAAAGCAGCAAAAGCACAAAACATTACAGAAGATGCAAGTGAGCGTGGCGAAGGAGGCGAGAGAGAGAAAGTTAATAAGAAGGCAAACAAATTGAAGAGCACAAATAATGTTGCTGAAAGTGTGAACGGGAATCGGTGAGCAGAAGGCCAACAACAACAAAATAAACTGTTACAAAAACACAACAAATTCGAGCTAAGCTGTAAAATTTGATACAAAACAAAATAACAACAAAAAAAGAAAAAATAAACGAATCATAAAAATTAAATAAAGCAAAAGAAACCATTAGTTATTTGAAGAGTCTTTATTTCTGTATTCTAATGTTATGTGTATTATGCACATTAGAAAATGATGTGAAAATGCGGCAAATTAAAACTAAAAAGAGTTACAAAGAAAGAAAAATATCTCTGCATTACTAATTGCAATTTTACATAAATTAAATTTAAATTTTATTTAACGAGCTTCAAGTAATGTGAGAATCAAAAAAACAACAACAAATGAAATTGAAATATTTTTTTTTTCAGCACTTCAAAGAAACAACAAACAAAAGCTTCAAAATCATTAACAAAGTTATTCAAACAATAAAAAAAAAATGATAAATAAAAAACAAAATAACAACGCATTTTGAGTGCGTGCAACATACACAAACACAATTATCACCCTACCAACAACAATAACAACAACAACGACAATGTCAACGATCATAACAAAAGGCAGTCCAGAAAGACAGACATACAGACTAACCGCAATAACAACAAATTGATGCACGACTGCGTTAACAGTTGAGTATGACTTAAGAGGGACCAAGCGTACAAGAGAGCGCCCCAAGGCATTGCAACTGCAGTGAGACAGAGACACCCATCGATGCTAACGAAGAGAGTACATGACGTGCTCAGCATGCAGATAGACAAAGGCACAAAGTGCAATCATGCACACACACACTCTCACACACACGTGTTTGGAGACGCACTCATGCCAGCTGACTTAAATGCAAATAAACCGCAACAGAAAGAGCAAAGCGCAGTCTCAGCATGTGTTAAACAATTTATGCAAATAAACGTGTAAAATAAATTCATAAAATGAAAACCAAGGCAAATATGTATGCAAAAATTGCGCGCTTAAGAATGAACAACAACAAAGTAAGAACAGATTAGACATAAGCAAATTGCTTTAAAAATAAACTTTGTCATTAGTATTGTTGTTGTGCTTGTTATAAAACAATAAAGTGATGAGCTAAAAATAAAATTCACCGTTTATTGAATGTAGAAGAAGCAGATTATTTACATACATACATATGTGGGATGAATGCGCTTGTGATAAGTAAAGTAAAGTGGAAGAAGATCAACAACAATTCAATTCAATTAGGGCTGAGAAGAATGTCTAAACTTTAACGTGTTGAAAGTGAGAGCGGTGGCGGCGATGGCAACGGCAGAGGTTGCATGACAAGAAAACACTGTGAAGAGCTAATATTTTGAAGAGCAAATAACCAAACAAGATAAGCAAGAGAGAGCATGTAACAGAGCGATCAACTCATTCTTTTTTTTCGGCGCGCTTTTTTCGGCACTTTTCGAATACTTGTTGTTGTTTTTGTGGTTGATGTGGTTGCTGTTGCAGTCATTGTTGTTGTTGCGTGTAATAATGTCAAAAGCATGGCAATTCAAAGTGGAGCAACTTAGCTACACTACACTTCTGTGTGTTAGAATGAGTAAGCGATAGAATTGAGACCGGTAAATTCAGCTTTGTCGTTGTTGTTATTGTTTGCGTCAAGTGAAATTGTTTTTTTAAACATTTTTCGTGGTAATTTAATGTCATGACATGTAGAAAAATTAAAAAAGCCCAAACAATTTTTAGTGCGTTAGTTTTTCATATTAGTTGAGTTTTTTTAAGCAAGTCATTAACTTTTATTGGCTTTTCTCACAAAAATTAACACTTGAGCGATATTTTTCTTTTTTAAAGGCATTTAACATGAGTGTAAACAAGCAGATGAAGTCAACGGCGATAGGGGTTGGGGTCAATGCAGTGCAAAGTCGGCGTCTTTTGAGTGTATTTGCGTAAAAATTATCAGTTCAAAAAATGTATTTATTTTTTAATTGTTTTTGTTTTTAATTGATTGTCTTACTAGATTTGCTTACGTCGTTTTACTGTGCAAACGACGTCATTTCAAAAATTAAAATTTAATTTACTTTTTTAATGGATTTATACTTAGAATAAATATGTATTTATTTCTGCTTACATTTGTATATATTTATTGACGCAGAACAGCAGAAAAAAAACAATTTTGTTGTACGTGTTCATATCACAACAACAACGCTGATTTGTTGTTAATTTTTTCTTTTTTGTTTTACAAAGTGACAATTACACGGTCGCACGATTCTTCTTTATTTATTCTTTTTTTGTTAACAAATCGCGTAATGAAGCATTGCAAAATAAAAATGTATAGCTTTACTTCTTTTTTTAAGTCGAAGCACACGCGAAAAAAAGAACATGTACTTCAATTAGAACAGAACACGAGCAAACAAAAAGAGAACACAACCGTCACAATGGGCTATGAACAAAAGACTGAGAGCGAGTTACAATTGTTTTGTAGTTTTCTTTATTTGTTTAATTATTTCAGCTTAATTTTTTCACTTAATTTCAGTTTTTGCAGTGTCAGTTATAAAAAACGTACTATCAGTCGTGAAGAATACTATCAGAGAGCACGGAAGATGAGACGTCCGCTTTGGTGGTCGGTTGAAAGTTGAATGAAAACACTTGTTCAGATAATTCGAAAATATTGGCAAAATATTCAGGGTTCAACCTATTCAAAATGACTGAAAGCGACTTGGAACACTTGTTCACGTGACAGGTGTTGGTGGGTAGGGTCTATCACGGCCCAGTATTTGACATAATTCGAAAATATTTCCAAAAAATAGGAAATCAATTCGCAGTTTAGAATTTTTGAATAACGGCTTGAAACACAAGTGAGCCAAAAGTGTCGTCTTTGACGCAAAAGTGTCCAAACTGAGAGCGAGTGCCAAAATGTGACGAAGCAAAAGCATGGCTCGATCTCTTGCAGCAGCGGCCGCAGCAGCTGTTAAGCTCGGCCACTGAAAAGGGAGACCGAAAGAGAGCGAGCGCACTAATGTATGCACATGTGTATGAATCAATGTGCGTGAGTGTTGTATTGACGCATGATCAAGTCTGGTTGAAGTGTGTGCCGGCGCAAGAGAAGAGAAGTAATGAGTGTGCCATGAATTGAGTGTAAATTGTTGTGTATTGCAACAAGTGCACTTCACAGCATGGAGTGAAGTCATTAGAGTTGTGAGTTCAGGAGTGAGTTGAAAATTGAGAGTAAACACATGATGACCGAAATGTTTTTGCGACCTGTTCTTGTCCAGTGCTTTAAAGGAGTCTTATTTTTACCGTTAATATGTTGCTTAATTTGGTCAAGCAAACAAACAACACAGTGCAGCAGAAAAAGGCCAATTAGAAAATATTTCATGGAAATGTTGAGAAAATTACTTAATGAGCCATGTGCGAATTCCTGGGAGCTTGTTGGCTTCTTTTTGTATTGTTAAACTGCGCATTTGTTATTCGATGCCACTGGCAGTAGTTGTTGCTGTTGCTGTTGTTGTTGTTGCTGCTGCTATTGCTGCAAGTTCAAGGTCATTGGCTTTTGGTAGCGCATAATTTTCAAGAAATTTGAATAGTTTACTTGGCTGTTCAAGGATTTTGTGTAAGTGAATTTTAGTGCTTTTATGGTACTCAAAGGAAATACTCAAATTGCATTAGCTGCTTGCACATTAACTAACGCTGCTTCAAGGTGAAGAAATGTAATTTGAAAAAATGTCAGTGTTTGTTTTGTGGTAATTGAAGATGTTTTTTTATCTTTTCTCTTTCATTCAAACACTCACCAAGATATTTGCTTTGTGCTTTAAAGCAACGCAACTCACCTGCAAGCAAAAGAAGAGAAACATTTTAACATTTATTAATAATTATAATTTATTTTTGCAGTAAAAAATATTAAATCATGTTAAACGTTTTATGTTTTATGGCATTTAATATGAATTTAATTGTTTGCTTAACGAAAATAATTCGCAAAAGTGTGTAAAATGACAAATTACCAACACGTGCGCCGACCACAAAAATATATTAATAAAAAAAATGCATAAGAGTGAAAAAGAAGATGAACACTAACACAAACACACAAAGTCAAAAGACAAACAAGTAAACATAAATCTGAGCGCAAAACTAATTAATCAAAGCGAACTAGAAACAACAAAAAGCCAACAAACGGAAAAAAACGACAACAATAACAACAACTAACAATTGCTCAACTAACACTGCAAAATTACTCATAAAAATTGGCACTCAAGCAAACGCACACAAAGCAAAGCAGCGTAAAAAAAGCTCAAAAGCCTCTCACTCAACTGCTGTTTAACTGACTGACTGAGTGAGTGAGGCAAATAGTAAATTAGAGTAGGCATTAAAAGTAGAATGGAAAAGTGAAGTAATTGAGAGCAATGAAAAAAAGTGCAACAACACAACAAGTTGAGAGAGCTGGTGTGAGTGTGCTGAGTACATGATTAAATACTAATAGTAATACGCTACATAAGCAAAAGTCGAAAAAAACAACAACAACAAAACCGAAAAACTGAAAATGTTTTAATCAAAAGCAACAACTGCTGAAACAAGCGTGATTACAACAACTCTAATTAAAAGCAACAATAACAATAACAACAACATTTCAAATCGCTTGCAATGCAATGCAAACAAAAAGGCTTGACCGATCGACCGAACGACCGACCGACCACAAAGCGCTCAAACTGCACGGGAGTGAATGAGTAGGTGGTCGACACGGCTGTTCTGTAATTGTAACTGTAACAGCGATAAAATATTGAGTATATGAGCGTGTGCGAGTTTGTGTGTGTGAAGTAGAAATGTAAATCGTATGGTGGCAGCACACGGAGTGGAAGTGTAGCAAGTGGGCGTGTAACAATTGGGGAGCATAACAAGTGGGAGTGTAAGCTCAGCGCTTTGCCCACTCGTTAAATGTGCTCTACACACACACACACACACACAAACATTTTGTTTCGCTTGCTTTGTTTTGTTTTTTATGAGTGGCAGTGACCATTCGCAATTTTTTTACTGCATTGCCGCTGTACTACCACCTCCCCCTGCCCTATCAAGCAACACACGACTCACTAACAAAGCATTTCCCTTGGGCTTGCCAACATGCCTTTCGCTGTTGTTGTTCGTGTTGTTGTTGTTCGCGTTGGTGTTGGTCGTCGTTACTGTTAATTTATGTTAAGCGATGCCAGTAACAACAACAACAATAACGGCTTTGTTGTTGTTCTCTCTATTATGAAATAAAATGGTCATTTTTAATATGTTCATGCTTTGATAACGCAAAAATCCCTTTTTTTTTGTTGCATTTTTCACGATTTGTGTACAATTGACTTGTTTTCTTGTTCTTGTTTTCGTTAAATAAGTCCTTTGCACAAAATGGCGGTCAAGTCAAATTCTGTCTCAAGCAGTTCTGTCTGAAGTGCCTTTGAGTCGATTTTGTCAGTGTTTTTTTTTACCTTTTAACTTTTCGCTTAAATCGTAGTTTAAATTTTGAGTTGTTTTGCTTTGCATGCCAAATTTCAAATTTCAATTCACAATAAATAATTATTTTTACTTTTGAGTTTCAGGTTTTCTGCACTAAAACATTATTTTTTTTTTGCTAAACGCGAATTTATATGTTTTATTTTCACTTGAGTTCGAAAAACGAAGAATTTTTTTCTTGTATTTTGCTTACGGTTTGAATTCGTTAAAGAAAAGTTAATTTTTGACAGTAATTTTATTTTTTAATACAAATTTTGAAGAATTCAAAGCAACCAAGTTTTCTATTGAAGTATATATTTAATAACTTTCGTGTGTGACAGAGAGAGGGAGAGCGAGAGCGAGCGAGACAGATAAGCACAAAAATAGTGAAAATCAGGTGGGCAATTGACGGCGATTTAAGTAACTTTAATGCCAACTAAAACGACCACAAATTGTGGCAATCAAAGTTGAATTTTATGCGCAGGCAGCAAAACAACAAACGAGATACGCAACTGCAAGATACAAGATACAATCGCAGCGGCAAAGTTACTGCCACGGAGTTGGTGTTGCACGTAGGCAGGCAGCCAGGCAGCCGCGAAAAAGAATACAAAACAAAATTCTTATTTCTTTGCTTGTTTGCTGTCTTCACTAAACGAGGCGTATGATTGTGACGCAGCAGAAGTCGGTGAGGGGCATGCGGCAAATGGCATGTTGAACAGTCCGCGCGGAGTCAATGAGACAATTCAATGTCTGTCTGTCTGTCTGTCTGTCTGCCTGCCAGTAAGTTGCAGACGAAATGTTGCAGAAAACAATCAACGTGCCGCAATTTTCGGTTTTTTTGCTTGTGCAACACACGCCTTCGTTCTGCGTTACATCAACAACGCGCAACGCTCAACACACACCCCTGCACCGAAACCCGTTAGCGTTTCACGTAACAAAAACACAAAAATGAACCGTTACATTTTCAACTTAACCGAAACATAATTATGTTGAATCAACTCAGCGCGTCTCAGCACAGCTCAGCTCAGCACATCACACGTCACCTTACCGCCTCGCCGTGCCTCACCACGTCTTGGCACAACACAAGAATTCGACTCATATTGTCTGTAAGGATATACTTTTGTGTCTTGGTTTTGTATCTTTAACAACTCGACTGAAGGCGCGCGGCAAAAGGCGCAGTCGTCTGACTGTGCGAGGCTTATGGCATGATTTTATATTATATTATATTATATCATGTAGGTGGCTGACTACTACTACCTTAGACATGAGTTGATACGACATGAGTTCAGTTGCGTTACGTTTAGTTGACTCAAGACAAGTTGAAATTTCGCGCTGTCATGTCGTATGTGGCAAACAGCATGTGTGCACAGCAAAAGGGTTATGTGGCGCCATAAAATGTGGTCTACTATTCAATTAGCACACATACAAGTGCGTGTGTGTGTGTGTGTGTGTTTGCTGCAAAGTTATTTTGTTTAAAGTGTTGGGCGAAATCTTTTAAAAGTTAAAACTTTTCGAGTTTATTTAAACCAATGAATATTTTCAACGGAATTTGTCAAATCTTGAGAAAATAATCATAAGAAAAAAAGGTACTTGCAAATCTCAGTTGAATGTAAGCTAAGCAACAATCAAAACTGTACAACTTTTGCGCAACTTTATTGACAACTTAAGCTTCTTGTCTGAGGACATTTTGCAGACGAGATTTAAGTGTGCTTTAACTAATCTCATAAAAAAACTTTCTTGTGTGTTTAGTACAGTACAACGGCATTTCTAAGCCAACAACAACAACAACAACACTGAAGGAACTGCAGATTTCTTTGCCACACCTCTGTCATTTGTCAAGTGTCATTTGATTTTGAGACGACAGACACACACACACACACACATGCACAAACGCACACGCACACATGAATTGGCAGCCAAAAAAGAAAAAAAAAAAAACTTAGATCAACGAACTTTCGGCCAACGACAAACAACAAACAGACACTCAGACAGACGGACGGACGGACAGACAACATTCAATGCAGACACATGTTTTGTTGTTGTTGCTGCTTTTTGCATTTGTGGTTTGAAAAGTTTTCAACATAAAACAAGCATTAAAGCTAATAGCATGAAATAAAACAAGTATTAAATATGCAAAAAAGAAACAATTAGCAAAATAGAAATAAAAAAAAACAAACGTATAAAAATAGCAGGAAGGACGAAAGCAGACAATAAAATGCAAAAGGTAGACAGACAATGGCCTAGGCGACAACAACAAAAACAACTGCAAGTCTTCTTTTCTATGCTCTTGTTGTTGTATTTGTTTGACTTTCTAAAGCACTTTCAACGGCGCACCAATTTGAACATTAAAAATACCGGCAAGCAAATGAGCGCTTAAGAAGGCAATAAAGTTAAAGCTATTAACGACTCAATACATACGCTATCATAATGCTGCTTAATATGCACGAGGTCAACACTCAGCTTTTAAACACTTTGGCATTTTCATTTAGAGTTTTTTTTTTTTGCATATGCCTTTTATTATTATTATTGTTTTTCTTTCTTAAAGTCTTCAACAAAATTATGATTCACTTGTCTTGTATGATGAGTGTTTTTTTTTTCTTCTATTTTTGTTTTGCTTTTATGAGCACGCGACAAAATGTGAAGCTTAGAAAATGACTGTCAGCCAGACAGGAGCGGAGCGACAACCGTAACACGCGCAGTCAACTAAAAGACTGAGACGCTGCAGCGACGCGTGCCTTTGCGTCGTTCGTTCGTTCGTTCTTTCATTCCTTCGTTCGGTCATGTCGTCGTCGTCGTAAGGCAACAAGACAGGTTTGAGTTGATTTTGATTATTTTGTTGTTGCTTTTTTGCCTTTGGCTGTTTTTGGCAACAACAACAAGAAACACACGCTGTGCTGCGACTACTACTACTACTATTACAACAACAACAACAAAACTACTAACATGACGTGCAAATCTAAGAGAGCGAGAGCGAATAAGCATCAGTCCTGTTACGAAGCAGAGTACACTGCGGCGAAGAGTATGCTTATATGCACAGAGAGACACAGAGAGAGAGAGAACAACGAACAGCTGATGGCATCGATGCCGGCTAATGAACTGAGCCAAGTGTATTGTACATAATGCTACACTGAGCAAAAAGTATTTGTCAAAGGAAGCTTTTCATACTGCCATGCGTAAAAATCAAATAAATATTGAGTGAAAGAAATACTAATTTATTTCGTTGCTTTTAAGCAAATACGCGAAAATGTCAATGGCTTTTAATCAAACACGCGACATGTGCGCCACCAATTACGCCTTCGCACACGCCATTGGCAGTGAATTCGCCTTACTATGATGCCACAAATTCTCCAGACAACATGTCTTTATGTTTATGTGCAAAACGTAAAAAAAAAAACACACACATGAATCAGGACACTTTGTTTGTACCTGCGCAGTACATGTCAAGTGCGGCTGACTGCGTATGCCAACAATAAACTTACAGACTAGACGAAATAAAACAAAATAAAAAAAACAGCACACAAAAACCGCATTAAAAACCCAAAATCAGTTAAAACACTTTAATCGCATTAATCACACAGACGCACAAAGTGTCGTTGGCCGACTAAGCAGCAAAAAGCCAACAAGGCGTATGAGTAACCATGGCCTGAAGCAGCAGCTAAAGATAGTATTTAAAAAAAAGGCGTAATGTCTATGATATTTTTCGGACATAATGAAAAGTTGTTAACCGATATAAATCCTTGTTAATGCCAAGTCAATTAAGCGGTGAGCCAAATTAAGTATACGCCTTGTTGGCATTTACAGACAAAAGTCAAGGTAAACTTTTGTGGAAAAACTGTTGAAACATTGTAAAACAGAAAAACAGGAAAATTAATATAAATGTCAGCGATGCGCGTGGTTGTTTGTCGCATATCATGGCCATTGGCAGCAGTAAGCCAATAATAGAAGCCCGTGGGCAGCAACAACAGCTGCAGCGGCAGCAGTAGCAGATTGTACCGACTGAGCGACTAATGACGCAGATAAAAACCTTCGCTGCGCTGTTCACCATTTATGAACAAAGCATAAAGGACTACAAAAGAAAAAAAAAAGAAACAAAAAGTGAAAACACAAAACAACTTGAAATGGGCATCAATTTACACATACATTGTGCTGTGCACACATGCATCCTTGAACTCATTGCTTAAGGACGTGCCAGCCAACACACACGTTAACTGATGACGGTTTGAAGATGGCAAAGCATTTGACATTTACGACAAAATGCAAATCGATGTGCATGTAAAACACACTCAGACACTTTCTTTTTAATATTTAATAATGAAAAATGTTGAACATGTTCGTTTATTGTTTTCAGCAAATTTCACGCGTCATTGCAACGAAAATTAAAGTCTGTGTCAGAAGTTACAACAAAAACGTGTCCGAAACAGACGCAAACAACATAAAAATAATAATAATAAAAAAAGTAATATGTCTGCCACGCAGTTGAATGTCCTTTCAAAGCATTTCATTGCACTCACGTTGCCTGCTACGCGACTTTCCCTTTTTGGGTGCTGTCTGAGATGCTGCTGTGACTGCCTTCGTTGCCATGTTGCCAAAGCCACTGTTTTGTCTGTGCTTACAACAGACAATCTACAAACAGAAGCATTGCCAACAAATTTAACAATCGACCAAACAAAAAAAAACAACAAAAAGGCGCAAATATACGCGTATGAAAAGCCAAAACAATGCAAATGTTTACATTGTGAGCAAAGCCAAAAACAAAGCAATTCGCAGCTGGCAATGTCATCTGCCGCTCTCAATCGTACTTTTGCTCTCAAATACTTCAAGTTGCTACACAGAGCGTATGCCGAACTTCGCCTTAAAAGGATATGCGTGCGTTTTGTTTGTACTTGCGCTGTAGGCTAAAATGCCGCTGATGCTTCTTTCCACCGCTTCACAGTGACTCGTCACCGTGCCTCATAGCTATCTTCTATGCCAGACAGTCGAACAATTGTCACACAATCACACCAATGATGCTTAGAAAAGTCTTGCAACAAAGGCATCAACAAAGGCGGAGAACAACAACATAATAATGATAATAATAAAGTACAACAAAAGCTTCAAGAACAATTCGCCACTTGACCGCTTAAAAAGCCGTTCTTGAACAATGAACAAAAGAAATTCAGAATCAGTAAAAATTATACACGAAATATTCATCAAAAACTTTTAGCACACGCGACGTATGAGTAACGAAACAATGAAAATTCGGTTCGGGCTGGCGACATTGTTATAAATATATTTGACTAATTAGCATGCGGAACGAAACAAGGAAACACACCAACACACGCACACACACACACACACACACAGCTGGCACATGGTAACAGCCCCTTGCAATATTACGCATAAGCCCATTTCGCTCGCGGTTTGAGTTCAGTGTGCGAAAAGAAAGCAAAAAATGAGTGGCATAGAAAAAAAATCGCAAAAAAAAATTAGGTTAAGTGGGTTTTGATTATTTCTTGTTGCCTTAATGTTTGCCTATGCCTCCTTTTTTCTTTATACCATTTTTGCTTTTCCACACCACACATGTATGTAATGTATGTGTGTGTGTTTGTGTGGCGCTTTTCGCATCGAGGGTTGTGGATATGCTGGTTATTATTATTGTTTTTGTTGTCGTTGTCGTTGGCCCCAAATGCTGCTGGAGTTACGGTAAATTACAAGTGTCATGTATTAGGGTGCGATTTAGGCACGTACGAAGTCTTGACTTATGCTTGTTATTAACGTGAAAACACACTTTGTAGGGTGCTGACTTCAACACAACTCGTTCAAGTTCATTGAACTTTTATTTGACGCTATGTTAGATTTTATTTTGATAATAAGTTGTAGCTATATTATGTTCTGATCTATACCTAATGAGATCTATGCTTTCTAAACGACTTAGTATAATCTTAAATTAAATTAAAATCGATCTAACTGGTCATGTCAAAAAGCGGCATTCGAGCGCTTGAAACAATTGCCGTCACCAGATTAAACCAAACTTTTGTGTCGAGTCATTACAAGCTGACTGCTCTCAATATACATTGAATTTTAACCAAATTACATTTTCAATTAAACAACGATTAACTGATAGTTGAATAACGATTAATAAAGTTTGTGTGTATAAAAATTTTAAGTGAACCAAAATTGATTTACTTTTAATCATTTGTCAATAACAAATTAAATATTTTGTTATTCAGTAAATTCAAGATAGCTCCGAAGTTCACCAATTTCGGTAGCTTCTTTAAATGAAACCTTATTTTCGGAAGCAAAACATTTAAAGTAAATCGCATATTCGCCGTTGGGCAAAGGCAATGTCACGAGGCTAGTGTTGAGACTAAAATTAATAAATTTTTGGTTGCCCTGTAAGAAAAAACCATAAGAATCCTTCAGTTATGTTCGGTTTTGCCACTTACCATGTACGGACAAGAATGATTCAAAGTTGTATAGTCTCGAATAGCGTTATACATAAAATTCAAAACGGGATTATTACGTCGCTTCAAATAATCACAGGCATCGACGGAAATGTTATACAGAAAAGGCTTGTAGCCATTAGCCTTCTTCAATACGGCAACGTTGACCTGAAGTGGCCAAAATGAAAGTAGTTGCATTTACAGAATAGTAATGAACTTACAAAAATTGTTCGGGCGACTCGTGAAAGGTCAAAATCAATGTTAAGTGTGACCACATCGCGACTTTTAGCGCGAAGACGACACACATTAAAAGTTATCCAGGAACTATCCTGGGTAGTACAACGCAGATTAGTGTATCGAATACCGCTCTCGATTTGAGTCGCAATCGACACTAATATAACAAACATAATCGCCTTAAGCGTACACCGCCGAAAGACTGGCATTTCGATAAAAGTGTAAAACGTAACTAAATTGCTCTCAGAAATAAATTATGTATCGTTATGAACTTTGTAGGCATTCTTAATGAAATTTTAATAGTTATACAAATCGAATAAAAATATATAAGTGTATGCCAATGCGACTGTGAAACACACTACAGTGAAGCTTGATTTTGAAAACAATCACAGGCAACACCTTTAGTAAAGTTTTGCGAAAAACTGAAATCATTAAAATAGAATTTTAAATTCTTTGATAAACGACCGTTTACGTTTTTAATGCTGTTTTGTCGGTTGGACATACAAAAACAATCGGATCAACAAATGCCGCTTTGTGTATTATTATAGGGTATAATAAATTCATACGAGGAAAAAACTGGAATCAAACACATTGACGGAAGGCAGTGGAACCGATAAAAGTTTTAATATAAATTTACATCATTGATTAATCTCAAAATAACCTTGAAATTCAACCACTTCAGTTGCTTCCTTAAATGAAACCTTCTTTTCGGAAGCGTAACACTTAAAGAAAACGGCGTACTCGCCGCTGGACACAGGCAGAGTCACATAGCTAGACTTGAGACTAAAATCAATAACCTTTTGGTTGCCCTGTGGAAAAACAAAAGCATAAGAAATCATTGGTTATGATCGATTTTGCCACTCACCGTGTAAGGACAAGAATGATTCATTGTTGTGTAATTTCGCATTGGGTAATATAAGAAATTCAAAACCGGATTATTACGTCGCTTCAAATATTCGCAGGCATCGACAGAAATGTTATACAGAAAGGGCTTGTAGCCATTAGCTTTTTTGAATACGGCAACGTTGACCTTAGATGGCAAAAATCTGTGTAATCAGTTCGATTGCATTGAAAAGAACTTACAAATACTGAACGAGCGACCAGTAAACTGTCAAAATCAACGTTAAGTGTGACAACATCACGACTTTTAGCTCGTAGACGACACATATTAATTACTACCCAGGACTTATTCTTCGAAAAGCAACGTAAGTTAGTGTAACGTATACCGCTATCGATTTGAGGAGCGAGTGATATAAATGTAACAAATATAATCGCCAAAAACGAACACTTTTGAAATACTGGCATTTCGAATGAAGTGTAAAATGATACTAAATTACACCGGGAAAAAATAATGTAACGAAATTAATTTCATATCATTTTTAATGAAATTTTAATAGTCATAGACCTATTAACTCATAATTAAATAGAAGCAGGTAAGAGTACTAGTTCTGCAGTATAAAAAAAGTACAGCTCTGACGCATTATGAAATTTTACTTGTATTTAATAATTGTTCATAATATTATATAGTAAATTTCTGTGTATGGTAAATATTTCTCTTATAAACTTATTCTTAGATGGAAATGTTTTACTGCGCATATCGTGCAGTGGGATAAATGCGAACTACAGCGCAACAAAAATGCATCATGTTCAAAAATGCAAAACCACGCAGCACTGCAAAAGCATTATGCTTATTTGTACAAACATTTCTATTACTGCGCAAAAAACGCGCAAGCTTACAGTAAAATGAAAAGTGTTCTGTAGCAATGACCTGGTGAATTATGGTTTTATTCGTAGTTTTACATTTATTTTAAATAAAATGTGATGTAAACTTCTTTTGTTTTTTAAAATGACTGAAAAAGGTAAAATTAATTGTAAATTATTGAATCATATAATATCGGATAATGCGATGATGTCCATTGACATTTTTTTCTATTTGAGAATATGGCATTTTTTTAAGTATTATTTGCTAAATATTTATTTCGTTTAAACTCATTTGTATTTTTTCGACCAATTTCATCAAATATTGAATAATTTAAAAAATTTTAGTATTAGCTGCGCAATACTGCGCATTTTACATGCACTGCAAGTTTGCGCAAGCTTTGCGTGTCAACAAATGTGACAGTTTTGTGCTTATGAACACGATGCTTTTTTTGTTGGTTTGCAGTATGCATTTGTGTATAAGCACGTCCGTCTAAAAATCAGCAGTAAAAAAAATTGGTTGATGGCTTTGCTAAACCTTATTTTTATGTCCCAAATGCATTATATAAAAAGGTGATTGTATTGACTAACATGACTATTTGAGACAACTGTTTACTGTTAAGAATTTAATTGTGTTTATGTATTTAAACAATAAAATTACTCATTGAAATCAAAATAAGTTTCGAAATTAACAACTTGAGTAGTTTCCTTAAATGAAACCTTATTTTCAGATACGAAACACTTAAAGATAACCGCATACTCGCCACTGGGCGCAGGCAATGTCACGAAGCTAGTCTTAAGACTGAAATTAGAAACCTTCTGGTTGCCCTGTAAGAGAATCATTAAAATCTTGGTGTGATAAATTTGTTTTGCGCCTTACCGTGTACGGGCATGAGTGATTATATGTCGAATAGTTTTGAAAATTATTAAAAATAAAATTAATTATTGGATTATTACGTCGCTTCAAGTAATTACAGGCATCAAATGTAATGTTGTAAAGAAAGGGTTTGTAGCCGTTGGCCTTCTTCAATATATCAAGGTTGACCTTAAGCAGACAAGTAAAGAACATTGTAAAACACGAACGTGAAAGGAACTTACAAAAATTGTACGAGCGACTCGCAAAATGTCGTAATCAACGTTGAGTTTAACAACTTCCCGACTTTCAGCGCGAAGACGGCACACATTAAGAGTTACCCATGATTTGTCCAGAACTGAGCAGCGCAAATTCGTATATCGTATGCCGCCCTTAATTTGGGATTCAAGTGATAACAAAAGAATTATGAATACCCCTGAGTGCGAAAATGTTCGCAAAAGTGACATTTCGATTGAGTTTTAAAACGAAACTAAAATTACCAAATAAAATTTCGGATGAAATCGTTTCTATGAAGGACTATGAAATTTGTACATTGTACATAATTAATATCATGTCTTTACGACTTCAAATAACCCTTCAGTGGGATATGAAACAAAAGTAAATTGATAAACATGAATTACACTATACAGGATTTGTTCGACAGGGGTCTGCGGAAACTCGTAAATCTCAAGACGGCCATGACAGTGGAGCGAATAATTAAATTAAAAAAAAAAAAAAATTAAAATATAAGTAGTCGCAGAAAGGGTACACGTTCGAAGTTGTGGCATTTCCATTGTAGTGTGAATTAAACTAAATTTCTACCGGAAGTAATTAATGGATTTTTCAAAATTGGTATTAATAAATTGTAATATAAACAGACGTTTGCTCGTGTTTAGATACTCTTTTCACGTGTGTATTTATTCCAAACAAATTAAAAGTTATATTAAAATATAATTTATTATTTTGTAATTAAGTTAAAGGGGCACACGTAGAGTGACAGCAAAAAACACGGAGTTTTTTTAGATTTAAAAAAAAAATATTGTATGAAATGTTTTTAAATTTTTTGAACATATTTATACAAAAATAGGACCACCAGAGAAATACGCGTAATTTACTGCTTGCAGGCCTATAAGTCGGCTACTTTTTAGAAGGCCAAAACTCAAAAGTTATTTGCAAAAAAAAAAAAGTTAAATTCTTTGAAGTTACACACTAGGTGGTCCCCTTAAATTAATACAATTTTTTTAAACGTGAACCGGCACTCGTCGGTCGATTTCACTCATTGCGTTAAACAAGTAGGCTTTCAACAACAACTAAAATCATAAGTACTTGCTTTACACAGCAAGAAGCAGACACAGAAGTTGTTTGACCACTCATCATTTGGGAAATAAGAGCTAAATGTGCAATGCTTTAAATACCGAATTACTCCTTAAATGGCTATACTTCCGATCAACTTGCTACTTCCCATCAAAAGTAGGTACATGTGTCATGGTCGATATTTACTTCCTTAATACAATAAAGTCTAACCGAAATAGAGCCAGCTAGAGGCCACTTAACAAAACACATAGTTTTTACAATGTTTAAAGCCCTTTATTAAATAATCACATGCGACGTAAAAGAAAAAAATTCAGTTAGGTTCATGTATCTGGTTAGGTTAATGTACCTGCTAAGTACAATTAGTCCCAATATGCTTTAGTTGAAAATTGTGTTTGTCTTGACTAATTTGAATATTTAAAAACAAGTTTCAACCACTCCGAATAAACCTTAACCACATTAATGTTTAATACAAATTTATAATAAGAATTTTCACTTTTCAATATATTCACAAAAACTTTGAATTTCAGAAATTTCAGTGGTTTCCTTAAATGAAACCTTTTTCTCTGAAACAAAATACTTAAAGAAAAGTCCGTACTCGCCGCTGGGAAAAGGCAATGTCACAAAGCTATTGTTGAGACTGAAATCAACAACCTTTTGCTGACCCTGCAATATAAATTATGAAATCAAATGTTAACGAACTTTTATTCAACTCACCGTGTACGGACATGAGTGATTAAATGTTGAATAATCTCGAATAGGCTTAAATATCAAATTAAAAATTGGATTATTGCGTCTCTTGAAATAATCACACGCATCAAATGTGATGTTATAAAGAAAGGGTTTATAGCCATTGGCCTTCTTCAGAAGGGTGAAGGTCATCTTCAATATAAAAACAAAAAATAATGTAAAATTGTAATTTGCAATTGGACAAAGTCATACAAAAATTGTACGAGCGACTCGTAATAGATCATAATCCACATTAAGGGTAACAACATCGCGACTTTTAGCACGAAGGCGGCACGTATTAAAAACTATCCAAGAATTGTCCGACGCTATACAGCGTATGTTCGTAAATCGTATGCCGCTCTCGATTTTAGGCACAAGTGATAAAAGAAGAATACATAATACTCCAAAAAGCGAATAGAATCGAAAGTGTGCCATTTCGAATAAATTTTAAAACCAAACTAAATTTCGGTCTCAGACTAGATGACGAAATAATGTTTTGTGCATTTACGTAATTGATTTTTAATACTTCAATTATTTGCATTTAAATATTTTTGAGACGAGTAGGTCATTATGACTTCAAATTGCTCTACAAATGAAAATGCAAAGTCTGTAAATTTCAGCTAGTCCACAAAGAAAAGTATAAAATTTTCTGAGGGCGTTCATAAATGCAAACATTGTTTCGTGCATAACTTTAGCAAACTTCTGCATACTGGGTCAAACTGCATTTATGAATTAGTCCCATGATTTCATGGCAATTACCCGTAGTTATTCTGAATTTTTAAGGTTTATGTCTTTGACAACTAACTGGCGTTTGTCTCAACTAGTTCATAAATTGAAAATGAGCAAAAAATATAGCATAACTTTAGGGATAACATTTTTTCAAGTTTTAATAGTTTTCATAATGTTTTAAATATTGCTGCAAAAAAAGTTATTTAGCGAATTGTTAGTACAAAAATTGTATTAATTGTTAAAGAGACTTAGCGGCAATGCAAACACATTTTTTTATTATATTTATTGTTCATCATAAATGAAATTATCTCTTAAGTGTTTAATTTTGTAACGGGTTCGTTAGCGGCGATATTGTTGAAAAAAAAAATTATTAAGAAAAATGTAAACTAAATAATACAAGGCGGAAAAGAATTAAGATCATAATATTTAATGACAACAATATGATAAAATGCAGCATAAAGCAAAAGAATAAAAAAATAAACAAATGAAAACATAAATCGTTTAATTTAGAAACATTTTATTGTTTTTTATTGTGTTTAATAAAACACGCATTAATCAAATAATAATCATTAATATTACAAATATATTATTACTAAATGGTTTCTCATTTATGTAATATCGAACATTTTTTTAATTTTGTTTTTTGTAAATGTTAAGCCTAAAAATTGCAAAAAAATGTTTCAAAGAAATGCTTAAATTACATTTTGAGCTGAAAATACACAGAAAGAATGATTTCGTTTTTTAAAAAATGAATTGAAATATTTTTGAATGCGAACATTTCGTTTTTGGAAATGTTTATGTGATTTGCGTGTTTTTTTTTTGGCTTAAAAACTAAAATAAATTCAATTAATATTAATTAATACAAAAAAAATTAAGTCAAGTAAAACAAAATCATTGGCACAAGTTGCAGTCTAAATTAAATTATTTCAAAAATATTAAATTATATATTAAAAAAAATTAAATTAAATTAATCTTCATTGTGGAAAATGGAACGCAAACGAAATTTTGTTAAATATTGCAGGAAAAATAATATTTATAATTTTTTTTTTAACTTTTCGTATTAGTGAAAATTATTAATTGCACGTTTAATTAATTAAATTTTAGTTATAATTTGTTTATATTTAAATACGGTTACATAAATTGCTTATAATTGTAATTAAGTGAAAATACTTTTGGTATAATAATAATAAAAAATAAATTGATTTTTCGTGAAGTTTTTTTTTCTTTTTCGTTGTCTTCGTTGGCAAAAAGTGCACTTTTCATTTTTTTCTTTTTTAAATAACGGTACAAACTTAACGAAGAATTAATCAACAACAACAAAGAGTATAGTTTGTGTAGTGCAACATCCTTTTCTCTCTGTCTGTAACTTGTCGCTCTCTTTTTAAGAGAGCGCAATTGCAATAATAATAATGACTCCGATAATGATCAAAAACAATGTAAGCAGATCATTTGGCGTTATCATGCCCACTGTGCAGGCAACGAGTACGTGCTCAAGTGTCGTCATTTCCTGCGCCGCCGCTCTGACCGCACCGCCAACACCTGTCGGCCTCGTCAATGCAGACAACGACGATGATTTCGGTGTCGCACGAACTTCCCCAAAAACAGAGAGCGCTCTTGCACTGGTGGTAGGTTGCTCATCATCTTCGTCGTCATCATTACCATCGTCGCTTCTCCGCTCCGTGTTAAATACTGGGAACGGAAGCCGATGAAGCGTGACTTCATCAATCGTGGTGGCTTCTTTGCGTCGTCTCAAATTATCGTTATTTTCGTTAAGTGTTCTTTGAGTGGTTTCATTATGTTGCTTGTCGTTACATTTCTGATCTTCTTCAGATTCAGTCACTGTATCATGCTCGTTAATATCCTTTGGTTCTTCGTAATTTAATTTTAGTTCAGTTATATTTAAATTCAATTGTGGCGTCTCATAAACGATGCTTTTTCTGCGCATTGGCAACAGCAACGATTCGCTTTCGTTAGGTTCACTCGCTAGACTTACGTTTGAGCCCTCAGCTGAGCTATCTAAAACTTCGATCGGCTCTTCTTCAGTTAAATATGATTCCTCTTCTTCGCTTTCAATTTTCGTAAATATTTCATTAATTGCATCATCGATATCGCTATCGGTTAATTCAATAATTTCCAACTCATTATGCATCATCTCGAAATCGTTTTCCGATTCTAAGCTGGTTTCTGTTAAATCAATTGGTTCTTTCGTTAAGCTTTCGTTAAGTTCTGAAATATTGTTTTCATCTGTTAACCTATGACTTTCCTCTTCACGCAAACTCTCTAAAAGTTCTTCTTCTGTTGGCAAACGCGGGAATTCTTCATCTTCGCTAACAACTGATTGCGGTGAATCCGAACTTAACGAACTGTCCGTACAGATCGAAACTTCTGAGACATAACGTTCTCTTACCTCAAAACGACTATTGTAAGATGTTTGCAATTGAAGTGAAGTATTCGCATTTGATAAGAGGGGGAAATCAGCAAGGCTGACATTACCCGAATCTGGATTCGAGGAGACATCTTCAAGTGAACTTAACGAATCGAATTGTGTTATTGGCGCATGTGCAGCCATGGCTGTGTTCTCTTCCGTTTCCGGCTGTGGGGCGGTCTCTAGTGGCGCCATGTCAACAACAATGCGAATTTTGTTTGCATAAATTCGATTAAAATTGGGCGATAGTTTCGGTTCCTCCTCGGGTATGGTCGCTAGCTTAAGACTATGATTACTACTACAGTTACTAGCATTAGTGGGAGAACTATTGGTGGCTGTGGCTGTGACAGTGTTGGTGGTTGTGGTAGTGACATCAACACTCAACGCTGGATTAGTAGTTGTCAACGCATGTTCGGGCACATTCAAAGCAACAATAGTAGCAGCGGATGCAGTAGCAACTTTAGGATTAGTAGTAGCGGCACTTGAGATGGTGACAATTTTTGTGGTGGTATTTGTGGTGTTTGGGATTGATGATGATGACAACAATGAAGACAACGCTTCATGCGGTCCAACGCTTGCTTTACCTGTATTCTGTTGGTTGTATGTTGCATCCGCTACTGTCTGTCTGCGTCGTTGCTTTGGTTTCTCTTCAATGCCAAAGATCATGGCCAACTCCTCGGATGAATTGTATTGTGATGGCGAAGAAGAACGTGCACGTTCGACGGCTGTACGCCTGGCGCTGACAGGCGTCAAATTAAGCGGCGGCGACGGTGACGGCGTATAACTGTAAGTGCTGTGTGACGGTGCCGTGTTGGCCGTGCTGCTTGACGTGATATTTGGTGTGGCACTTGTCGTCGACTGTACGTCATACGACGTTGTGCTAAAGGTCTTAATTGGATCGGTGCTGAGTGCATGATATTCACTACTTGGTGATTTAATATAATCGCTGGATGAATATGGATTAAACGAGGTAATGCTCGACGATTGACGTCGGCTGGCGTTCGTTGGGCTTGATGACTTGGCTAGACAGTCGCTTGACGAGGAGAATGATGACGCTGTTGTGCTGGCATTAGGTGGTGCACTGCCGCTGCTGCTAGTCATGCTGGGCGCTGTGGTGCGTTGATCATCGCCACCGGCGCTGGTGCTCGAACTAGTCAGATCTGAGTGTTTATGCTTACTGGCTAAACTTGAACCTGAGCCGGAGCCCGAACGTGCTTGCGCCTCACATTCCTGCATAATCTTGTCAATCTCCTCGAGCGTTTGCGCTTTGCTACCCGAAAACGGTGGGCGGCGATGCACTTCTGCAACGGTAGAAATAAAAGTGGTTTGAGGTTTGTGCGCCGCATCGGCTTCAGCATGCATGTTTGGCATATTACAGGCGGCGCTCTGCGATGATTCCTTCGAAGATGTTGCTTTCGTTGTTGTGTCTGCCTCAGCCAGATTATCGTAATCTGCATTCTCATCCGCCAATTGGCTCAGTTGACGCATACAACGCTTTGCAATTGCTTCAATCTTATCCGATTTGATGGGATCTAGTTTCTTAATCAGCGTCGGCATAACGAGTGGCGGTTCATCCGTGGCTAGTGGTGGCGGCACCGGTGGTGGTTGTGTTGCATTCGTTGTCTGCTTCACTTTGATTGCCTCCTGCACGATGACAGGTGGCTCGGTGGTTACAATATCCTTGAGTATTTTCTCACATACCGCATTTGCCGCTTCAGAAACTTGATCGATCGCCTTGATCAGTTTGCCTTCTTTGTGCAATTTACGCGCTGGCTTTGGCACCTCTTCCTTCTCCGTCTCATGTGCATCAGGCAGAGTGTCAAGCAACATTTTTCCGCAACGCTTTGCTGCCTCAGATACAGCTTCAATCTCCTGTAGCTCTTGTTCTAATTTCTGCTCTTCAGCATTTAGTTTCGGTCGTGCTGCCGTGATCAGTGCCTCTTTGCGCAACTCCTGCAACTCCTTGCTTAGCTTGATGCTGCTCTCCTGTGCATCGAGCGCAATCTTGTTTAGAGCATCTTCTATTTGATGGCCACCACCGAGATGTGGCTCAGGCGTGAGACTTGTGCGTGGCATTGGCACAGGCGCTTTTTGCGCTTCATTTGTGTTAATCAAGCGTTCTGGCAGCTGACTTATAGCGCCGCCCTGACTTGGATGCCGGAAGGGTATATGTGGTTTCTTTGAGGCATGGTGCTGTTGCTGCTGCTCCAATTCAGCTTCTTGTCTATCCTGCGCTTTTAGTTTGCGTAGCAAATCTAATGTCGCCGGTATATCGCGTGTTTTCTCCTCGGATTTGTGCAAATCAGACATGCTGCCCGCACGATCAATGTTCCGCGTCAACTCCATGTAGGAGAACAAATCGCCGCCAGAGGGCTTAGCTGCATCACGTTGTATCAGATTGTAAATATTCGCGGATTGTGTACGTGTGGCACGATGTTTCTTTTGCAAAGCACCTGCGGGATAGACAAAATGTTGCTTCGGTCCTGGCGGATCTTTGCGCAGCGCACGCACTGCTAAGTCATCCTTGACAATGTCTGGTGAGCCAGTCTTCTTTTTCTGCTTCACCTTTTCAGGTGCCACATGCAAATAATCGGTTTGCGGCGCTGGCACAATTGGCCCTATTGGTATGCCAAATGGCGGCTGCTTCTCAGAGGATTTATGCTGTAAATTAGCGAGCTGCAAATTACGATAGGCGACATCATCGCGCACTGGATCCGGTTCGCCGGTAGGTGAATCCTCATCATCATACTCATCGGCATGTGCCAATGCAAACTTCTCGAAATCACTTGGCGTTGGCACACGTTCACGCTTCTTCTCGGGCGCTTCTGCAAGACCCAAGGATTTGTAAATTGCTTCAAGTTCATTAATGGCCTCCTCTAAATTGGCGGGCTTCTTGCGTGGAAAATAGATTGGTGGCGTTGTCTCAGCGCTTGGCTTTTGTTGTGGCACTATTGTCTGCATTGGTGGTGGTGTTGCTGTTGTTGTTGGTGGTGTTGCATTGGCGACGCCAACAAAAAGTGGCACCTGTGCATGTTGTTCACGCTTCTCGGCCACATATTCATCATATTTGTTTGGTGTGCTTGTGACTTCACCTGAGCGTCGCTGATAATAATGTGGCATGGAATTCGATTTGTTCACATCCTTGTGCCTAATTTCTACAACATTATCGGCATTATTTGCGCCCGGCTTGATATGCAAGCTACCGCAGATGACATTGTCCACCTCATCTTTGGTTGGTTGTGCTGTTGGCTTCGGTTTCGGTTTCTGCACCTCTGAGTACATCGGTATCGGATAACTACGGAACTCACTGACCCGCGACGATGAGATTGAACGTGGCTTCACTTGTGGCTGCTGATAATGCTCATCGCCAGCACGCATTGACTGTCGGCCGCGTGTGCCACGCTGTGCGGCATTATCATCCAAAGGTTGCCAGAACTTACTTGCTGCTGAGCCAGCCGGCCCAGTGGCCGGTGTTTGTACTGCTGTTGCAGCACCTGGCGTTGGTAGGCCACTCTTCGTCGTGCGCAATATGCCGCTCGATGGCGGTTCATTCGACTGACGGCCTTTGTCCGTTTGTGTGTCCATCATGTGTATGGGTTTACGTGAACGCGGCGTGGCATCGGCCACGTACTGAAAATCGATACCGTTTGGCAGTGATTTCTTGGCTGGGTTTGCATCGCGTTCCGCACGCGTTATAAAGCGACGCGAACTCGACGTCGGCTGCTGCGACGATTGCATGTTCAATGAGTGCACTGATTGATAGTGCGGCGTCTGCGGTTGCCAAATGCGATCGTCCGACACACAACGACCACCCATGCCGTTGCCACCAGTGGCGTTGCTGCTCCCGCCATTTACACTCGACTGCGTCGAATTGCTGCCGGCAGGCAATAAAGGCACGCCGCACTGATCGAAGGCATACGAGACCGGACGCAGATCGCTGGCGCTGCTGCCATTTTGCAACGAGTGTACGCTCACATGGACACGTCGCAATGGATCACGCGGCGGTGGCGGTGGCGGCAAAGGCTTCGTTTGCATACGTCCGTGCATATTCTGTAAATGTATGTGACTGTCATAACTTATGCTCCGCTTGCCATCATTCTGCATGCTATTCTGAAGGCCCTTTGACGGTGGTTGCGGCTGTTGTTGTTGTCTCTGCTGCTGCTGCTGCTGTGCCAATTGTTGTTGCATTTGATTCCATTGCACATACTGGGGTGCAACATTTTGTAAGCTACTTGTATTACGTAATCTTTGATGTGGTTGCTGCTGCTGCTGTATAGGCATCCGTTGTTGTTGTTGCTGCTGCTGCGTTGGCGTTTGAAAGATGGACAACGGCACCGGTTGTGTCTTCCAACGCTGCACCGGCGGCTGCGCATACATCACCGGCGCCTGACCGTGGCTCTGTTCGCCATCACGTGACAAGCGCTTATAGTAACGTTCATTACGCGCGGCACGGCTGCGTCGACTCTGGCCATGCTGGCCGAGCGCCTGTCCGCCACTGTTAATGCTCTCATCGCTGCGATACTTCGAAAATGTCGACGAATTGAGTGAAATAAGCTCTGGCTCCTCTTCGCTGGATTGTCGCGCGACGCCGGCACCACTGCCACTGCCACCACCGCCAACGCTACCAGGCGGCAAACGCTGCGCGGAGCGACTTTTATGCGACGCTGGCATGCCAAGGCCTCTGGCCAATGCGCGTCGATCGAGTGAGTTTGTCGAACGACTGTAATATTGCTGCGGCGGCTGTTGTTGACCGTGTGCCTGTTGCATATACTGTTGTTGTTGTTGTTGTTGCTGTTGCTGATTCTGATAGAAAGGTTCCGTGGGCGGCATTGTCTCCACTGGCAAAAAGAATTCATTGTCGACATGTTGCTGTTGTTGCTGCTGCTGCTGCTGCTGCTTCGGACTAACAACAATATGATCAAATCCAGCACCGATCATTTTACTACCACGATTCGTTTTATGTTTGCTCTTCGGCTTTGCTGTGCTGCCACTACCGCCGCTACCGCCGCCACCATTTCGGCCAACTTTTTGTGCAGGTACAAAGCCAGCTTTGCGATCCTCCTCACTTGATGATTCCGTTTCAATTTCCTTCTTCTTGCGAAAAAGTCGTCCAAACGACCATTTCTGTTTATTTGTCAATTGTGTGGAACCGCTCAGCGAGGAATTATTATTATCCTTGCGCAGGCGTTCCATATCTGAGTCAAGTTGTATTATTTCGTCGAAATCGTTGCTATTTATATTATGGTTGTTGTTCTTGCCTTGTAGTTTCTTATATTTATTGTTGTGGTCTTCGTCGTTTTGCGTATGTTGCTCATCGGCGATTTGTAGCTCTTTGGGTAAGGGCAGCTGTGGCCGCCAAGTGCTTTGGACAGTCTGAAAATAAGTTAGGGAAAAAAAAAATTCAAATTAATTTATATTCATTAAAATTGTTGTCGGTGCTTGTAAAAGTACTTGTTTTTATTTGTTTGGTGAACTTTTTTCTTTCTTTCTTTTTTTTTTGCTGAACCTTGTCGGCTTCAATCAGATGTGCGGCGTCTGATAAATTCAGCAAACAGTTACAACACTAATAGAAACTGTTGTTGCTGTTGTAGTTCAGCGCTTGTCAAATACAAACAAGATAAGCACTTTTATGTTTTGAATAAAAAAAGAAGCGTAGCAAAAGATAAGCTACAAAAAAATAAAGCGACTTTCAGTAATAAAAACAATTTTTCAAGTCAAATGTCGTCACTCGTCTGTTGTCTTCTGCCTTCGTTCGCACTATGCAAATTATGCTATGTGAATTTAGCGCACAGCAGAAAATTAGCATTGAATAAACTTGACAAAAATGTCTCAATGGAGGCATCTTATTAGCGTCTTGATTGGCTGTGAACGAATTCTTGCACTAAAACGAACAACACAAAAACTTATCAACATTTAATCAAAACTATTATTATTGCCAACTTAACGATAAGCAAGATAAGTCAAAATCCAAGCAAACGATATCAAAACCGACATTATTAAAATGAGCCTTGAGCATTTCATTTCATTTTGTTTTTTTTTTTTAAGAAATTGACGTAATGAGTTGCAGACTAAATATAAATAATGGACACCACCAAAGGCTCAATGATGTATGGCAACCATCAGATATCGCCTTTGGGTTTGTTTACGTATGTGCGCGGTGTCTTCTTCACTGCTGTGTTGCTTTTTTCGCTTTGATTAATAACGCTCACTCGATTATTAGTATAAACAATATGTGTAACAGCATATGAGCTTGCGACTGGACGTCGTCAAGTGTTATGTGCGCGATAAGATTGTTTGAGAATAGTCGTCGTCGTCATCATCATCATCATGAACGTCGTCGGCGTATCTCGCAGCAACTTCGATGTTGTAGGTTTCACATTGCTTCAATGTGTATTGTACAATGTGCGAATAAACGATCGAACTGAACTGAACTCAACTGAACTGAATTGAATTGAATAGTGTAATTGTGTTTATTTGAGTGGTTTTGTCTGTGCTAAAATAAATATTGTTCCACGGGTGTGGTTCTGGTGCTGTTGGCGTCAAATAGCAAAGACTGGGGTGTAAAATGAGGCACTGATATATGAAAGCGGAATTGAACGCACAATGTTTAGTATGCACTCAAATGACAAGAAAAATGTGAATTCCTCAGTAATGAGTCTGCTTGAAATACGAACATTCAATGGATTTTTCTTTTAGAATTCTACTAATGACACTTTACACCTTCTCTATAGCCACTTAAAAGCACACACAAATAAAATGGCCTATTTGAAACAGTATTTAACACATTTTTTCGTCATATTAACCAATTCACTTCGCACATAAATCCCTTTAAAACATATGCAACATGACTTTTATTGGCGGCGGCAACGAAAGCGACGACGACGACGGCGACACACCATCAAATTGCCACTGCAACGCACTCAGACACACTAAACTACTATTTTGGTTAATACACAAATAATTTATGTAAATTACGACAAATTTTTCCAAAGCAAAATACAAAAAAAAACAAATAAGTAAAAAACACAACTTAACAGCGACGCAGGAAATTAAAATAGAAAAGTGAAACAATTTATAGTGTGAAGCAAACTAAAAACAGCGCAGCTGCGTAATCATGGGCAAGATGCCAGCCACCAAATGAGATTTCTCAGCGCAAAAAGTGGAAAAAATAAAAGAAGTTTTTTTTAAACAAATAAAAAGAGAAAGATTATAAGCTAAAAAACCATGCACAAATCACTCATACGCACTGTGGCGTAGCACGAGTAAAGGCAAGCAAAATAACAAATTAAAATAAAAAAAAAAATAATTTAAAAAAAAAACGCGAAACGCAATACAAATAAGGCAAAAGGGAATTAGAATACAATAGCCGATAATTCAAATTTTGCCTGCTATAAATATAGACAGAAACCAGCAGCAAAAGCAGCTGCTGCTGCGGCAGGAAACTTTATAATGCGACAGACACACAACACAAAACACACGCGAACGCTTTGATCGTTTAGCCAAATGCGAAACAAGATGTTGAAAATCAAAATCAAAAATAAAATAAAATCACCAAAATTTCAATATTCAAGAAAAACACAAAATTTCCATTGAAAAATCGCAATTGATGAATGTGTCGATGCGAATGGCAAACGCGTAAATAGCAAAAACAATTATATTTTCAAAAATTACAAATTGTATATAAACTTTTCGAAAAACGAACGCGTCTTGACGCAAGCCCGCGTGGCGTATGAGTAACGCGCTTGCGATGCTCAAACAAGAACGAATAAGTAATGCAAAACAGACGAAGTAGAGACGACGGCGCTCGGCAGTAACGAAGCGCAGCGCGTAACAGCTTCGTGTGCGTCTCGGCTGCGACTAAACGAAAAAGTCTTCTGAAAATTCGCCGGTCGGCCGAAGCGTACGCAACAAGTGCAGAGCGCACAGTTGAGAGCGCAACAAGAGCAGAGCAACGATCGTATTTACTCAAACAAGTGTAGCGCATCGAAAAGAAAAGCGAAAAAGTTCAGGCCAGTCAAGGGTTAAGCATGCGTGTTTGTCTATTGACTAATAAAAAATTAAATGTGCTTTTGATGATGGCAAATTTGTTGTGCTTTTTTTTATTCATTTCGTTTTTTTTTTTTTTTTTTCTTTGGGAAAATTGAATTGCTTACGCGAATGAGCATAAAATGCTTGAAGACAAAGCGGAAGAGCAAACTAAGAAAACACAAACTAAAATTAATTTCGGTAAACACTTAAATTTTAATGCATTTTCACTCACATTTTTGTTATTCTTTTTAAGCTTTTTTTGTTTTTTACTATTTTCTCTTCTTTTGCTTCTGCATAGAAAGCAAGTCAATGAACTGTATCTCAAGCATAAGCAAGCGAAAGGTATCTGTTCGTGTGTGCGTGCGTGCGTGTTTGTTTTATAATTCAAGAACAATTTAATTAAGAATAAATAATTCAACACATAATCAAAACTTAGTAGAAAACGAAAATTTCAACGCTCATTTGAGTAAATCGCTCCATCAACGTTGTAACTGTAATGAGTAAAAGTTTTACACTGAAAGAAAGACATTTTTTATTTTTTTTTTTTGATAATTTTCGCGTTGTCTTCAATGAAGGTGAACATTTATGAGTCAAGTTGAGCTAAGTTTATGAACGTGAAAAACTGTCATTTCAACGTATTTTGCTGCTCAATTAACAAGCTCATTAATGTCATACTTGCCACAGACAGACATTAAAAATCTGTTACAAAAATAGCAGCAAAAAGTTGTATAATCTTAATGAAACGCGCACACATCACACACGCATACACACACACACACTCACATCGTAGAAGAGCAGCATGAGCAAGTGTCGCTTTGCATTGGTCTCATGCATGCTTCGCTATACATAATATTTTGGTCATGACTGTGCGCTATGCTGCGCGACTTTTTCTTGGCAAACGAATTCAAAGGCAGCAACAAAATGCATCATTTACTTGCTATTGATATATGTACATAGTTAAAAAACAACAACCACAACAACAACTCTTAAAACAGTTTAGCGCAAATATTTTGAAAGCGATATTTCACTTTAATTTTCGTTTGTCGAAAAAAAACTCAATGCGGAAGTTATTTGCGTGACGCACTCAAAGTGGGTGAATGAGTGCAGCTAAAAATACTCTGTCCTGTGTCTCCTTTTGCCTCTTCACGCTTAGCAAAATGTGAGCAAATCCGTTAGGCATGTCATGATGTAGGCATACGTTTATGGGTCACTGTGCAAATTGAGTCTTGTCTCTTCATACGCCAAATTGTTCGTGCGTTTTCAGTTATTTATTTTTTTCTCTTTCCAAATTAAATAGAAATCGATTTAATTTCACTTTTTTTCCGTTGTTGTTTGTTTTATCTTTTTAATGCCGCAAATGGTTTTTGATTGTGGCAAATTATTTGCAGCTGTGCTCATGACTTCTCCCATACAGTGGCAGTTTAGTTAATGAACCTCAACGTTTGCTCATTAAATACAAGTTTATTGACTCTCTTTTTTTGTTTATTTGTGCGCAATTAAAATTTGATTTACTTTATATGTGATACCTTCAGACTTCAAAGCGTTCGTTGACGAAATTTTTAAATTCTTGCGAAAAAAAGCGCTGCAATATTTCTTTGGAAAAGGTCAACATTAATGACAGATTGTTTTATTTGATGTGAATTTATAGCAATATGAGAAAAGATGTGACAATAAGAGAAGTCATGCAAGTGCATAAAATCTTCTCTTTGTTTGTATTTTTATTTATTTTTAATTATTATTTTTTTTAAAAGACATTTTCTTAAGACTGCTTAAAAAGAACAGACACATGTTGCATAGCGCCACTCAGCACATACGGCAATCTAACATGCTTAACATACTCAAATACCAAACTTGGATGCTAGACTGCCGCATGTCATTTGTGGCGCTGTGTAACATATGAGTTTATTAATTGTGCTTCCTTCTTTTCATTGATAAAATCCTCTCGCAGATTTTAAATATTTCTTGACACTCTTTAACTTATATTGAGAGTCAAGTTTATCAGCATCTATAAACACCTTCATTTGAAACCATAAATCCCTTGTTTTGATAAGTTTGAACATCAACAAAGATTTCTTTTGTTAAACAATCGCCTGATTAAAACATAACTTTTAAGGCCAAACGATTCTAAGACAGACAACTTAAAACTGTCAAAAAGCCATCAACTCAAATATTTACAACCGAGCGCAGTTCATTATGAAAATTCGTCATTGAACAAACAAAAAACAGAAGAAATACATTAAAGCACCAGTCTTACAACTAACAACGAACGAACGAACGTAACAAATCAATTAGTTAGTCTTCACTGGGAGAAAAGCAAGCTCAGCATGATAGTCAAAGCACAAAACACACAACACACAAAAAGAGATGAAGAAACAAACTGTGTCAGTAGCAACATTTTGATGTGTGTTTGTCTTTCTTAACAAATGTTCAAATTCAAACCGAGATGCAAAAAAGATAAACCAGTTTAGCCAACGAGCAACAAAAGCGAGGAAGAAACTTCGGCGACATGCTAAAAAATTCATTAGTGACGCTTTATAATTTTCATAATAAAATATAAACAAAAACAACAAAAAAAAAATGGAAGAACATTTCACATTTCTAAACAAAATTTATATAAGCAACGTTCAATGAACTCTGCTATGATTAACTTGAAAAACTAACAACAATAACAAAAACAACAACAGCGAAATAAACAAATGAAGTTAGTCACTGAACAAAAGAGAAGGCAATCAAAGCGTTGCAACACGAATAAAGTTGATTGAATTATTTATGCTCAGCACGTGTTGCATTGCATGGGTGTAGAACAAACAACAACAACTACAACAACAAATGCATTATAAACTGCAATGCAAAGAACAGACATTGAAAAAGCAACAAAACAAAACAACATTCATTAAAACACGCCACAGCAATAACAACACCAACAACAACAATAACAATTTTAATTCGAAGTACGTGCCACCGCTGCGCAATTGAATGCCTCAAATGACCAACAGTTGTTGCTGTTGTTGTTGTTATAGCCGCTGCCGCTGCGTTGCTGGTTTTTGGAATTTTTGTAATTTTAAATATTTTTCAATCACTTTTTTTTTTTTATTTTTCATTTTATTTCATGCCTTGAAGTTTTCAAGTTTTTTTTTTTTGCGCTTATAACACTTTCGTTTTCATGCCGCGTATTTTGGCCAATGAACTTTTTGGCTTGAGCTTTTTGGACACAAGTTGAGTTGGTCATAAGTAATAAGCAGCAACAACAACAACAACACCACATTTGACACGCATTGTAACTGCTGTCTTGGCTCTGAGACGCGCACACATGTCTTTCATAGTTTGGTTTTTTTTCGTTTGGTTTTTTATGACAGACACGGACAAACAAAAAAAAAAAAAAGCCAAACCAAACCCAAAAACAAGAAAACACGCGGCAAACTTTTATGAACATATTTGTACAACTTTCACTGTCTTTCATTAATTTTCACCTAATTCAGTGAAAAAAAAAAAACTATATTTTTTTGCTGAAGTTCATTTCTGTTGTCTTTTTTTTTTGTATAACTGCCAAAATCACATGATACATGACAGCTTACAACAACAGCAACAAAAAGAGACTAACCAAAAACAAAATTTTCAAAATCAAATCGATTTTTAATTGCTCAAAAATGACTTCGTTGCTTTGCATTGTTTCATAACTGCTTTTCAAAGCACACAAAAACACACATTACAAAAGTAGTGGAGAGGAGCAGCAGCAGGCAAAAGAAAAATTGATATGTTAACAAGCGAATTGAGTGTGTCATATTTCAAGATTTGATAACTTCCAATAACTGTCAAAGTCTGTTCGAAACAGTTTTGCTATCAGACACGATTTTGTAAGCGTTGCTCCGCTCTGCTTTAGGCCCAGCGCTAATTTGTTGATTAACGTCGCAGTATTTGCATAATTGCATTTTCAATTTTGTTGATTTAATCAATGAATTTCGTAAATATCAAACGGACAAACAAAGACGAAAAAAAACCAAATCCCAAAACAAAAATAAACTTTTGCATATGATTTTTCGAGATACACATGTGATTTTAATCTGTGTGAACTTTTCGTTGTTTTCGATTGCTTTTGTTTGTTTATGTCTCAGTTTCTGATACAATTCGATACGAAAGTGAATGGCTTTGAGTTGAAGTTCAGCGCTGCAGGTGCCCAAAGTGATATTGATCACTAAGGTCAATGCTCAAATTTGTTTTATTCACTAATTAATTAAAGACTTTTGGTGTTGAGTTCGAAATTGTCTGAAACGAATGCCAAAATTTGAGAAGAGATTAGCTTAAGGAAACTTCGGAAATGTTGCCAACATTCGAATTATTTAAGTTTCGCTACGCATTACTGTTACTTATACCGTTTACTAAAAATGCTTCTTCTGCAGACACCCTTGAATTATAAATTATGCCTTAAAATTAATGAAAAATGTAAAACAAAATTGAGCGAAAATTTTTCTATATTATTAAAATAATAATTAATAATCAACAATGAATACTCCTATGTTACAAGAGGCCACACATTACAAACGGCAGTCGCACATTCCAATTTCAACTTTTTGTTTAATGCTGTACTGCCGTATGTGTTGTGCAATTATTAAAAAAAATTATTAATACAAACATAGAACTTTTGCACAAAAATCAGAATTTCAAATATTCCATTAACTCTTCATATATTACGAAGGGATCGCGAGAACTATGGGAACTCCATAGATCATATTTTTTTCCTTTACCGCACAAACAATTGGTTAAACACAGTTTAATAACTTTATTAGTTGAGTTAAATTTTTAATATACTTGCCATAAATGTATAGTCCTTGAAACGCTTTAAAATACTAAACAATTCCGATACTTTTTCAGTTTCAAAGTTGATTTGTACAGCACTAAATCTTTTTCGTTATAAAGTTCTAATAAAAACAGCAAATTCCGCGCACTCAAACGAAGACATTCATAGCCCATTTATAATTTTATAATATCTTATAAAATATAAGAAAAATTTATCAGCTGCTGACTGCTCAAATAATGAATCAGAGATCGCGTCACATGTTCCAACAAATACATACAAGACAACTAACTCATCATTCATTTCGACGCTCGTTGTTTTTGCCATAAACAAATTCACAGAAAACATTTCAGCCAAAGGTGAGTGTATATAAATTTTCGAATATATTATTCAAAACCACACACAAATATTCTAGCGAAATACAAGTAAATGTCTTGAAACAACACAAACCAAATACACTCGTGTTTCTGCAACTATTCAAATAATACTTGACAGCGTTTTGAATTGAAATGAACAAAAAGCATTTTCGAAAATTCAAAAGCACAATTTTTGTTGGGATAAACAAAAAAATCGTGTATTAGTTAAACAAAACTGCCACCCACACACACAGAAGCACACACAAACACAAAATCGAATTTTCGATTTTTAGCAAAAGTTTAGAAAAATATTCTTCGCGCAAAGTATACAAAAATCATATTGTACAAAACACAGAAGATAAAATCATGACGGAAATTACTTTTTGCATATATGTACATGTATCTATGTATATATTTGCGCATATTTTTAGCAAATGCACGTTTTTATATGCGCATATCTAAACATCAAAACGAATAAGATAAATATTGTTAAAGAGTACAATAATCGACAATAAAATGCGCGTGAATTCCGTCTTTCTGTTTATTGAGTTAAGGCACGAGCCACGCCCCTTTGACATTGACGCTGTTCAAGGTCTCAACATTGCGAATTCTTGTAGTAATTAACACAAAAAAAATAATATGTTAACAACTTCACATTCATGCTTAAGCGTACAATTTAAGTTTGCAAAGTACTCATCGTCATGCGAATGAGCGAAAAAATAACAAATTTGTAACTCAACGCATTATTTGGTTTGTAGCTCCAAAAAAAATATCTTTCACGCTTCATGAACGCACGTTATTCTTGCCAAACCGCACTATAAAAATGAAACTGTTTAGATTATAATTATGTATGTTTATAAGTTGTTGTTGGTTGGCTTGTCTGTGCTCAACTCAAGGCACGGCGCTGACGTTGAACCTGACGCCAGACGTTGCCAAGTCGCTGCAATGCGGCGTTGAGGTCGCTGTCATTATAAAATTTGTGTAGCAATAAAAAATTACACGGCTTGAGATTTTAATAATGCAGAGAGTTGAGCGTCAAAAATTAGCATTGAAGAATTTCTTGCTGTGTAAATATTTACGGCTGAGAAAAAATAAAAAGTTGGTTCGACACAAAGACCAACATTCTTTGTGCTTGTTAGTTATGGCAAAGCTTTGACCATTAAGTTATGTTGTTAATTGATTGGATCAACATTTGATCGAACAAAGTCGAATTCAAATATTTGCCTACAGAATAAGTACAAATTGTCAGCTGAGCAGAAAGATTCTTGCTGTGGCCAACTAATTGTTCTAGGAAACGAGACAAAACACGACTGCGGTTACACCTCATCATTTCCTACTGCAATTCTATGCTAGAATTATGCTATCATCAGTGTGCCACATGAGCAACAACAACGACATCCTTTCACGCATGCGCCAAACAAAGCGGAAGCAAACGTTTTTGGCTTCCGTTTCAAGTCGCTTGACCAAATGCTAATTTCAATCTGTGTTTTTGCTATCACAACACAGCTCAGCTGTACACACACAAACACATACACATACATATAATATTAATGTAACTTATTATAAACACAGCTGCAGCAAGCAAATCAACAACAACAACATGACATGATAACGCTGGCTTTGTGCAACGTTGCATGGCACTGCTCTTTGTTATTGGTGTTGCTGTTGTTGTTGTTGCACGGCACGTGTGCAGTGCTTGCATTATGTGCATAGATTTGCTTTTGAAACAAACAGATACTTTTCATCTCTAAGTGGCTGCGACGATAATGCACGCTTGACAAACATCACCAACATTGCTGCCACCGACGCCTGTCACTTGTCCGAATTTTATTTTGTGTTAAATGAGCTCAAACGTCGCGCAAAGATTTCATTTCTCAAGTGTAGACAGACAGACAGAAACACACACAAAATTCCGCAAATGTTTTTCATGTCAAAATGTAAAAATCAAGATTCCTTTTTTTATTTAATTTAAATTTTAGTTTGATTTTTTTGTGCTTTGTTTTTGGTTTTGTAAAAATAACTGTCAGTCTACATTAGTGGCACAAGGTTGTGCCACCCAACGTACAGGGTGCAAGTATCGCTGCTCGATGGCATTTGTTGTATGTTGCTTTGCGTTGCTTTGCTTTGATTTGATATGCTTTGCTTTTCTATGCTTTAAACATGCACTTGGCCGAAAAAGAAAAGAAAAGTTTGTCATGCGACATACTTGAAACATTATCTAATTGGGTAGCGCACTTTTGACCCTGTGTGCGCATTTTGAAGCTGAATTATTGTGGCCTCTTGACATTTTCCACGCTGTAGCATTAAGCATTTATAATCAATGCCGATTTTCTCACTTACGCTTTATTGATTTTGTGAAAAGTGGAAAGCAAAAACCAACTAATAAACCGTAGAAAATCTTTTTACACAACGGCATTTGATTTGAAGTGCAGACAAAATGTGACAAAGTATAGCAAAACAGCTGTCATCGATCCAACTACGTACGTTCTTGGCATGGCAAGCAGATACAAAAAAATAAACAAGTATGCATTAAAATTTGCTGGCGTCATTTGGGCTAAAACTAAAAGGCGACAAGTGTTGATGACAGCAGGTGGAAATGGCAGCGACAAAAGCGTACACACTTGTCGAACTTGCCCTTAAAGGGCTTCAATTAAATGGCAAAGTGTGAGAAGGGCAACACCGAAACTGGTATTGCGGCACGGATGAGGAGGAGGAGAGACATCATCCACCAATAGCTGAGCTAATTAAGTCAATAGCGCAACAATTTGTTGCCTGCCTCAATGGTCGCATGTTTGTCTATCTGCCTGATTGCGATTTAGTGCTGGCACGTCATCTATATCATGCTATTTCTTACTGCTTATTTGGTCATTGCCGTCGCGTCGTTCGTTCGGTTTCGGTCGTCTCTTAGTTAATTGTTATTGAAACTAATTGGATGAAATTACTTTGTTGAGCGATTAAAAGAAAAGCTCTAAAATCGCAGATAAAGCAGAAGCTCACCAAACCGACCGTACATGTTCGCACAAATTGAGAACTTACCTGCAAAGAAAAGGAAAAGAAAGAAACATTTGTTAGAAAATTGTTGTAACATTTACAAAAAAAAATCTTCTTAAAGAGACAAAAACAAAAAAAACTCACAAATGTGTTGAAATACTTGCGACGCCACAAGATGTTTATGACTTTTGTTTAAAATTTTTTGAACAACTTTATTTTAGGAAAAAAACTGACATAAAAGATATATCAAGATCCAAGCACATGTCAAACGTGTTGTACGTGCGTCATGTGTCATGTAATGGGCGTGTTTGTTAACATAAAATAAAGACAACGACTTCAAATCTTTGCCTTAAACATTAAACTAAAAGCTTTGCTCAACTACGCAATTCTTGAGATCTTCAATCAAAACATGTACAACTAAGTAAACTTCAATCATTTGTCTTTTATTTTTCAAATAAGGTACAACAACGATGCTGTAGTTGTTTCTTCAGCTGCTGCTCAAACAAATGCAACAATGACCACAACATTTAATCAATGTCACAGTTAATGGACACGCAACAAGTCACCGAGTTGCTTGTTCATGTTCATCCAAATTCGAGGCGCCACGTGCTGTAATTGTGCTTAATGCTTTTTCAGCTCGCTTAAAATGAAAACAACGTTTAACAATACGCGTCATTAAAAACGCCGAAACGTCATACATACAACAGCAACAAACACAATTAAAACATTTTGTTATTAACACAAACACAAACATGGCCTTTTGAAGGCGGCAAAACTTGAAGGTCAAAACATGGAAAACATGTTAAGGAAGCACGGCGCATATAACCTTATAAAAAAATAAAAATAAAAAATTATATAAAAATCGTCTGACTTACGACACTTCAATGAATTTGTTGTCCCCACTGACCCAAGCCAACAAGGCATAAAATTACAATATATATTTGCTTTATGTCGCTTATACGTCTGTGCAACATAAGTCATAACATGAATGAATTTGTTGCACCCACTGACCCAAGCCAACAAGGCATAAAATTACAATAAATATTTGCTTTATGTCGCTTACACGTCTGTGCAACATAAGTCATAACATTGAAAACATGGCTCACTGACTTGCCAATGATTTGCACGTCTGTCTGCCTGTCGGTTTTTCGATTTGCCGCTATATGTGCAAAACTTATTTAAACAAAAGCAAATGTGTGTGTCACATGAAGTAGCAAAGTCAAACAACATTTATTTTTAAAAATAATTATTTTATTTTTCATCAATTTCAATTTCGCTTGAACAACAGCAATAAAAACGAGTTTCGCTGCGAGTCTGTCAGAAAAAAAAACAAACCAAAAAAGCATTGAATTACATCAAAACTGGACGTATGACTGGCTCCCGCGAACCCCTACGTAATCAACAACGTATGTCTGACCAACTGTTTGTCTGGCTTGCTAGATTCTTAAATTTCTTAAGTGAATTGAGTTTAATTTTTATTTTGTTTTCTTTTTTTTTCTATTTTATTTTATTCTGTTTTTTTTTTTTAAGTCTCACATTCGTTGAAATGAAAATTAATGAGTTTGTAATGCGTTCGCCTTTTGTTTGCCTAACGCTTTAAGGCTAATTAATTCGATATTTCTTCTGATTTAGATTGATGCTATCAAACGAAAAAAGACGAGGAGAAACAACTGTTGCTAATAGCTTTGCTTGCGGCAAGGTTTAGTTTTGTAATAGATTCAACAAATTGCTCAAGCAAAAAGCTCGTAGTCGTAGTCGTAATGGTCACGCCTCCATAAACACCTTCAACAGAAAACATTTGATTGCGCGCTTGGACTTGCTAAGCGTTGCTGTCAAAGCCAAGTAACCAAAACCAAGCGGACAGCGAAGCAATAAGAAATGCTTACATAAATTATGATGAAAATTTTTAATCATATACAAAAAAAAAAAAAAACAAAAAAGGAATATAAAATAATCAGAGAGTAACAAGAAGGGTCGATTTTTTTACATTGCCTGTCAGAACAAACGTCGGGAAATTTATGCGCTTGACAAGCCCGACTGGCTGGCTGGCTAAGCGCGTTAGCCACGCCTCAACAAACTGATATCAATAACGGCTCCGTGCTGTCCAAGGCACGAACAATGAAATGCATTTAAATATAAGAAAAACAAAACAAGCTGATAAGCATGCCAAAGAACCGACGTACATACATTTAAGCCACGCTCATAAGAACTTCGACTTTGAACAATTGCCAAGATCAAATTTAAATCTTCCACCAAACCCCAAGCGTGTTGGCTGCTTTAAGTCTGTTGCTGTCACCAATAAATCATTTCACATGGCATAAGAACGCGCATAATAAAATGCTATGCGCGTGATTTTTCATGGCTCATAATGTCATGACGCGTTTGGAGCCTTTATTTTTTGTAGTCTTTGGGGCGTTGCCTCAGAGGACAAATTGCGCTTGGTTTGGTCTTCAACTGAACGCGCCCTGCACATGATTGAACACTTTCATTAAAAGAAAAAAAATAAAAGAAACAAAAAGAATAAACAGAAATGCATTTCAGTTAAACAAAGCAATATGAGTGTAGAGCAGGTAGTCATAATAGTAGCGTAGCTGAAACAAGGTGCATATGAATTCAAGGAAAATCTAATCCTGCCACCTTTTCTAAGCCACACAAGGTCTCGCAGGTAAACACGCTTTGAGCATAAAAAAAAAAATTAACGTCGCCCATAAAATCAACTTTGTAACATTTTTAATTGCGTGCGAGTCGCGCAGTTCAATGCTTCTCAACAATGACAAAGAATATCAAATAAAAAATAAAACCAAAAATAAACGAAGCGCTTCTCAAACTGCTTAAAGGATTTAAAGTAATTAAAATGATACACGCACAAAAGAATGTGCGAAGGTAAAGAAACACCAAAAACACACCCAGGACAACAAAGTTCAACAATTTTTATGGTCAGTTCGGTCCAAAAGTCGTGCGTAATTTAACACACTTGGAATTCGTTCGGACTTCGCCTACAACATCAAATTCAACTTCAATGAGACGTTGTCGTCAACGGAGACGACACACCCAAAAGCGATCAAATTTAATTTCTGTTTATTTATTGATTGCACACAGGCAGGCAAGGCAGGCCAGGCAGGCAAACTGCTTTCATAAACACAACGCACAACACACGTCGCACGCCCGCTCATCGCATGTTGCATACAACTTGCGCTCAAGTGATCCTCAAAATGTCTAACACAGCGTCTGTGCCACAAGCATAAATATTGTTTTCGCTCTATATAAGACGTTGAAATTATAACAATGAGTTTTGAGTTTCAATCGAACGTCTCACCACAAATATGCCAACCAACGCAACGTTCGAGTCGCCACATCGCCTCGTTGGTGAAAAGCCACATACACTTTAAGTTGAATCATTCATTGAGCGAACGAACTAACGAACAATCCTCAATGATTGTCAGTTGAGTAGAAGTCGAAAAAAAATTAATAATAATAAAAATATAGAGCAAAGTCAAGTTTCAAGCGTATTGAATCGATGATATCAATATCAAAACACCGTCGTTCGTTGTCACCGTAGTCAACATCAGCCACTAATGTTGTTGACCTAATGTAACGGAAAAGATCAAGGTCTGCATTAAGATTTCAAACTTATACGTTCATCTGTTCAACGGGCAGAGAAGTCATCACTGCGATCAGTCAAACCAAAAAATTATACATTTTATTTTAAAAACAATTTTCTTGTTGAATGTCACATTTTAGTTCTTGCCGTTGATGTTTTGTCAAATGATTTATTTTTTGTGTTTTTTTTTTAATGTTTTTTATGCATGCTGTTGATGTATCACTTGGTGTGGTCGATCTGCGCTCATCTTGGACTGCTGCGCCGCTGCTTATCACGCTCATTTGTCGCAGCGTGTAAAACAGACCGTAGGCAATGAAGCAAGACGCATTTAAGTGGGTTAGGCTTAGAAATATTTGAAATTTTCTATTTTATTTCTGTTGTATATTTTATATTTCAATGTGTATTGTGTAATGATTTTTGTTACTGGGCAATGATCTTTCGTTGATCTGTGGCTGTTGATAGCGACTCACAATAAAACAGACAAAACAAAATGCGCAGTTGGGCTAACAGTTCTTAAATGTTGCAGGTAGCCAAACGCCTACGTTTTAGACATTTCGGTAAGTCTAATCCCTTGAGTCGGTTTTTGTATGCTTCAAGTAAAGAATACATGAATTTGACGAGTGTTTTGTTTAAAGACACTAACAAACACTTGACTTTTGTAGTGTGAAGTTCGGAATCTTGAGTTCCCGATGAGCTGAAAACTACTTTGTATTTCAAATGTGTAAAGTTCTCAGCGCTGTGTTACTTTTGTCTGTCAAAGTTTGTCAAACACAACAAAAACTTTCCCGTTAAATTTCACACCAACGCAAATGTTAATTTCAAATCGATTGCACAATAAAACTTTTGTTTGATTTCACATAATTTCAGCGATAATCATCACTGTCAAAACTTTTTTTTTGCTGTTTAATAAAAAACAAACCACAAATAAAAGCAACGAGGCACACTTTTTGCCAAACACATAAAATTGTTTACAATTTCACATGATTTGACATATTATTAAGCATTACAAATGATGTTGAAAGCCCACACAACAACAACAACAACAACAACAACAACAACAACAAGAAAAACAAGAGCGGCAGCCACAACAAGACAACAACCAAGCAAATAATTATAGACAACAGTTTTTGAAAAACACTCAACGAGCGAATGAGTGAAAGAAATTGACTTGGATTTTGATTTATTTTGACAGCAACTTTCAAGCGAAATATTTTTCTGTTTTTTTTATTTGTTTGCACTTTTGCAATTGAACACAACGCAATGCGCAAATTGGGTTAATTGTACAGTTAAAAGGGTTGCTGATTGTTAGCCGCTTACGTATTTCGATACAATGTGCGCTTTGCAATGTGCAAATACAAACAGTTGCGCCTTGAAAACGACTCACATTGACTTTACTTGTGTGCCACAAAACATGCCAAAAAAAGACACAAACACACACAACATAAACAACAACAAAATAGCGGAAAATAAAAGCAACAAATTGTACAAAACAAACTTGCCACAAGTCGCGGCGAGTCAAGTCGATTTAAGCTAAGTTGAGTAAAGTTGAAGTCGAGGCAACTCAACTCGCCGACTCGTAAATAGAACATTGCTGACAGTTCATTTGAAGGCAAGCGGCATTTTTTCCAACACACCTGCTGCTGCTGTTGCTGTTGCTGCCGTTAAACGTTAGACTATCGACTATGACCATAAAGTTAAGCGCACAACAAGACAATGGCTAAGGCAAATAGCACTATTAGATGCAAGCCGTTTTGGCCCAAACTCGGCTTTGAGCCAACTTAATGTTAAGTCTTCTTAAACGCCGCTGGCTGGCTACTTTGCCCTACTTCTAAATCGTATGCCAACACACGCACACGCACGCGCACGCTCACACAAATACATATTTTCATTAATTTGCATTCAAAAATGCGTGGCCGACACCCACAGTGACTTTAATTAAGGTAGCCGAGTCATAAAATTGCTACCGTTGCAGCGTGCCAGAGCCAGAAATCGAGCCAGCGACAGAGACGGACAGCGACAGACAAATGGACAAGTGGAAAGCAAAATGCAATGCGCTAAGAGGCGCCGTTTTATCAGCAACACTAGTCAAATGTAAAAAAAATAAGAACAAATTAGTTATAAAGCATGGAAATAAAATAAAAAATCCGGTAAAAATGCCGCTTAAGCCACGTGCACTACAAAAGCCTTTTATTATGTTTATTTTTTGTATTTTATTTTTGTTGCAGCACGAAAGTCTTAGAACGTTGCGAACGAGAGAAACCAAAGCCGTTGAAAGCATGCATTAATCTCAGCACAGTTGGATACCTAAGACAGCAACAGATACTTTTGGAGATACTCATTTGAGATAATGCGCTAATTTATGACAAGTAAAAGTCTACGAATCTTAAATGCAACTGGCGATATTTTTCTTCTTTTTTTTTAAGTTCTCAATGTGACCAAGAATTTTACGTAAATGTTGTTGTTGCCTAACTTTGTTGCTTTGACAGGAATTTCACAAATTTGGAAACTAATAAAATTTAAATGTACACTTTTAAACAAATAAATTGGTTAACATAATTGCCACAAAGAAAAAGGGGCGGCACCGGCAGGGGAAAGCTTTGACAGCGTAAGGCAACTCTATGGACAATATACGCGAAAAGCTGCGCCAAAAGAAGGATCAATTCTTCAATTATGCACGCAAAGTAGTTCAAAGGAAAAACAAGAATGAGCCCGAAGAAAAGGTTGACTCGGTAACGTCGATGACGACAGCGGCGCCGGATGCCGAGAGTAGAACCAACAGTGATGGAAATTCCACTTATGATCAGAGATCTTTTTCACGACTAGGTGAGTCGAATGTTTTAGGTGACTCCGATATGAGCGATGCGGACATTGAACCGCTGCAACAAACACTACAAATACTGCAAGAGGCATTAGAGAGCGAGCAGGACGGAACCGTGTCAGAATGGATGCCGGAGCCACAAGATGCCGTCTTTGAGGGTAAGTTGTGCTGTATAAGAAGATAGTTGGTTAGAGCTAGAGATTCAGACAATACTTTTCCCAATGCAGAAAAGCAAGTCATCAATTATGGCGTTGAATTTATGTCATTTCTTAAGCGAAATGGTCCGTATGGTATATCGGAGAAGGTTAGGAGTATGACACCTTTTTTGGCAATGAATGTGATTAGTTGGCCGGCATATTGGCTCTATCGAGGCTACAATTGGCAACATCGACGCGGCTCTGAGCGTATCGGCGTTTATATACAAAGGGTAACTAAAAAAGACTCATTTGAAGATAAGAACATTTGATTTCTCTTTGTCAGAGTTTCCAGCATGCAAAATTCATACAACTTGCCTTGTTGGCAGCTGGCCTGTTAGTTGCATCACGCACGGAGCCACCCAAGCCGCCCAGCCTACAGGAACTTAGAGATATGAGGGCACAATAACAAGGGTGATAAAAATAGTTTCCATATAGAGAAAATTAATTTAAAAATCGAAAACATTATAAATTTGTCAATCAAATAAATAATTTTTTTTTACACAGCAACAAAATGTGGAAAACATATTGAAAACAAAAAAAGAAAACTCTTTCAAAATTAACTTATGTGAAAATTGCATATGACAACGGCAGCAAGGCATTTAACTTTAGTCAATTAAACCTCTGATCCACTCGGTTGGTCCACAATGGTACTCTCGAATATGAACAACAGCATCCGTGCGTGGACCGGACATGACAACAACATTACCGAGTGCAGTTGTAAGCCCCAAAAGAAATGAGTATTTATTAAGCATTTTGTGCAATTGAGTTCTGCTTCAGCAGCTCAAGATCGGCCGTTAAATATTGGCGAGTCTATAACTCAAGTCGTGCAGACGCCCGGTGCCGAGTCTACATGGGATACCGCTTCACCCTATCTCCTGGCCTGTTTAGGCGCTTGGCCAGGCTATTGGATCTATCGCGGTCTCGATTGGCACTCACATCGCGAACATGTCGCTTTGCCGATTTACATCAGACAGGTGAGTGATTCGATAAAAATATGTTGCTAATGGTTGGTGCATAAAGTTGAAACCATCATAGACCTTCTATCAAGCAAAGCTACTGCAATTTGCGATTGTTCTCTCGGGGCTTTATGTCATGATGCGTGAAAATCGAAAAATGAATAACGAAGCAAAAGCAAATGATGGGCCTAAAAGTAGCAAATGATGTTGTAAAGCGCACTAAACATGAAAGAATCTACAAGATAATCAATCATTGGCTGACATGAGACATTTTTAAATGCGGAAGAAATGATTTTGGTTGGCTGATAATGACACGGCATGGCGTCTTGTGCAATTGCCACGGCACGTCAAAACCAAGAATACTGCAAACATTTTTGAAGCATATTCATATTATGTAATTTAATATGGTCAACTTTTTTTGGTTATTAATAAAATTCTGTAGCATAAAAAACTAAAAAACGTGCCACTTTCGGCTGATTTGCGATATTCAACAGTATCTGAAACTTTGTATCTACGCCGGTAATAAGCCTTTTATCAAAGCTGGTACACAAAAGACGTTCTTATAATAATGAACAAAGTCTTTAGCTTTAAGAAGATTAGCTTTGGCTATTACGCTAAGTATTAATACATGTACGTTCCACACTTAATAGCCTAAGCCAAACTTCAACAAGTAAAACTCTTAAGATACGCTTAAAAAAAACAACTTAAAGAGACTTTATTACACTAACTATTTTAATCTCCTTTATTTTCATTTCTTATCTACTTCATTAATCATATTGAGCTAAACCAATTAAAATCGCAGCCTTAAGTCTTAATAAGCTAAACGTTCTATGACCCAAAGCGCTTAACCCATTATTGCACATGGCTGCCAGTATGCCACCAGCACTCATGTTGTCAGTAGAAAAATTACTTGCCATATTTAATACAAACAGAGAGGTAAACGTCGCATAGGAAACGCTTAGCGAACAATTAAAAAACGCTTAAAAACAGTTTTTCCAACAAAGACTCAAACAGACGCTCACACACACACATACACAGACACGCATGTGTATGTACGGGGATAATGAGCATGGCATGTGATAAGCTATGCAAACACTTAATTAAAATAATAAAAAACCGTGGAAATGGAAAAGTAGTGCCAAGAGTTGTGCTCACCTGTATGAGATACATTTTGCTTGTTTGTTATTTTTCCTGTGTGTTTATTGTTGTACAAAAACAAGCGAGTTCGTTGTTACACAAATTAATGCTAATTATGTTGATTATGCAGCGCTGTATTGCTCTGTGGCAAGTGTTGCACGTTGTTATGTTCAAGTACAGCGTGTGTTATTTTTATTCTTGTTGTTGTTGTTGTTGTAGTTGTTATCGAAGCAATTGTTTTGCTCTACTTCGAATATATGCAGTTTACTCTCTATTTGCTATTGAGTTTAAATGCTCAAACAACAATTGTTACAATCAACAACAAAAACAATTTGACTTTGCTTGCTTTTTCTTCAACTTATTTGTGTTCGTTTATTTTCTTCGATCTTTGCTACTTGCGCTTGTTGCAACGCTGCGTTACTTTTGCTTAATGAAACTCAATTGAAGTAGGCGCAGCAATTGTACACACATCGTTACGCTTAGATACAAAATACACACACGTACGCGCACACGCACACGCACCAAATTGCAATTAAATTTGGAAATAACAACAGCGGAAAAATTTAATAGGAATTCTTATTGAATGCGTTTGAGGCAAACTTTTCTTTTTCGATTGTTTTTCTTTTCACCGTGTTTTGCTTGAAAATTGCACGCTTCACTGCAGGAAGCGATTTTTTCAGCTTTTTTTTCGTTGTATACGATTTGTTCACAAAGTTGCCTCTCGCTTAGCACAGATTTTTTATTCTTCGTATAATAAAAAAATGTTAAGCAAACGCTGAAATTATTTAAACACTTTTTTGGTTGTTTTTGTTTTTCAACAAATAGAAGGAATAACCGGAAAATGTTTGAAAATTTGCACGTTTGTATTATTTGCAGCTGTTTAAATCAGTTGTTCTGACGTATTTATTTATTTTTGGTGTTTTTGATTTTTGCGCAAAATCGATTTCGACAAGTTTAAATTTAGTTTCATATACTAAAAGAGGCACTAAAAGATATGCTTTTTTTTATGGTCAAATGTACAAGGCTGTGGTATACTTTTCTAGCTTTGGCTAAGTTTATTTACAGTACATTTTTCGCTTTTTTTTTTTTTATTTTTAGACGTGTTGCTTAGTTAGTTACAAGTTAGTCTTTAGTAAGGTTTTTTTTTTTTTTTATATTTCTAACGTTAAATGAAGATTGTTAAAAAAAACGAGTTTTTTCACGCGCTACTTTTCGACCGTACGCGTCGAGCGTTGAAATTGTATTGAATTCAAAAAATTCCCAAACAAGTACCTGTCCAACGCGCACAGAAAACACTTGGCAAATGGCTTATGTTTCTGGTGAAACAACTAAAACTTAAATGTTTACAGCGTTTAAACGAAAACACTGACGTATGTGTAAGCAATGTGCTTAAATACTTAACACAGTTCAATACTGACGTTCCTTTGATAAGCAGACTAGCTTTATGAAACGGTACAAAATGGCATGAAACGCAGAAATTGACTTGCATCATGTTTGTCGTGTGTTTATGAGAAAGAGCACAAGTGCATTTGTGCGTAAAATTGTAATGTTGTATGTTAAGCAAACTGTCTTATGAATATAATGCAAATGAACACAAGACGCCACAATATTTATGTTTAATATGCAAAGTTGTTAATGTACATAAGCTGTCATGTCACTGCTAATTGTTTTTTCTCTTGCATACATAAGAGATGTTTTAACATAAGAGATGTTTGAAATATTAATTTTTTTAAAAAGCTATAAATTCGACTTTTTCCGTTCGAAGTATTTTCCGTACCGATTTTTAGAAACGACTAATATTTCCATGCTCGCCACGGCTGCTTGTTCTTTGTTTGTTGCTTTTTCGTCAAACAAAAACAAGCCGCTTCCATGGTAATATGCAAATGACTGACACATGCACGACACTGCACAACAACTAAGGGGTTAAACCAACTTGCCTAACGCAGGAAAAAAAAAAATAACACGGAAACTTTACTTTGTTGTGCGTTTTTAGGAAAATGCGTAAAAAAATTTCGTAACTGACACACAAATTGCAAGACAACCGCAAAGTCCACATGCCAATGCCAGGCCTATTTGGCCTAAAAGACACACTGAGACGCATGCCAAACAAAGCGCGTACATTTTTCCTCGACCACGCAACATAATCATGCATTTATCTCAACATTTTACTTACAAATTGCCAATCAACGTTTTTAGCGTAGCGATTTTTATATTTTAACCAGAGACATTGAGGGGCGGATTGCGTATTTTGGGCGTGTGCGAGACCATAAAAGCCGTTACGATTATGTCTAAAACGCTCGAACGAAACAAATTGAAAAAGCGAGAAGGCGGAAAGTATAGTAAAATGGTCAAGACTGGTCAAGATAGACTCCCTTAAAAGCAACCAACAAAAGCAGTGATCACTTTCTGCTTAAATGCAACGGCAACAATAGCAACAGCAACCATAACAACAACAACAGCATCAGAGACGCAACAAACCTGAACCTGCAGCGCCTGACGGCAATTAAATGAAAACGAAACGCGCGCGATTTGCTTTGCTTTACTTATTTTGATAAACTAAAAAAAGATTAACAGAAAAGCCAAAAAAAAAACAAAAAAAAATCACAAAAGCAGAAATATTTGTGCCACATGAATGTGTGGCAGGAGCGTGATAAATGCGCGCCAGGGAAGCAAAGCTAGCAGTAGCAAGTTTTGTAAGTCTGCCGCAGCCATTGACTGAGCCAGGCAAACGAAAGTGAAACAAAAGCGCCATCAAAAGTAATAAAAACAAAAAAAAAAAACAAATAAATAAGAAAAAATAACTTGCAATTACCATTTTTATACGCAACAACTTTATCGATTGTTGGCAAGCGGGGCGCAGTCAAAGCGGCATGCAGCAACTTTGCAGACAACAACCGACGTTCCGACGTCGACGACTTCGTCGGTGTGGTGACTTCGACCATGAGCTAAAGGAAGCTGCAGACAACGCACGCTTTATCGACAATAACAACAACATGATGCTTAAAGCGCGCGATTTTTGCGGCATGCTTCGCGCAGCTGCAACATTTGCAAACTGGCTATTGAAACTGAGCCAAACTGATGGCCAGTTAGACTGGCTCAAAGATCTGGCGGCTCATTGGCAATGTTATGTGCAGTGGCGCGGGGGAAAGCCAAAAACACTAACAGATTCACTCAATGAAATATCAAGACTGCAACGCCCATAAGATTCAAACAAGTCGCGTGTTCCTGCTACTCAGACGTCGCGACATAGACAACAAAAGGCGCGCGCAATGCGGCGTAGCACATTGATTGGCAACAATTCATATGGCGGCGACAACAACGACGATGACGACGTCGACGACGAAGAAGTCGGCCCAACTTCATAGCATGTCATCAGCATAAATTTTACTTTGCATTTATCATAATTTTCCATCCATTTATTTACTGTGTAGGCACAGAAGATGAAACCACCACGCTTAGCCGAAGAGAACAACAACTTAGGCGAAAGAATTGATTATTTAAATTCCGTCATATTTTAATATGGTCAAGTGCATAGCTTAGACTTAGACAAGCGTACTTTACACTTTCTCCTAACTCAAAGCTATCAAAAACATATCTAACTAAGTTGCAGGTACATGCGACGCATAAAAAACGCATTAAAATCGCATAAGAAACGAGCGGAAAAAAACAAAAAACGCGCCGCGCCTTTGCCTTTGCCTCTAGAGACAGACAGACAACAAGTTAAGTCGCACGCAAATGGTTTGTTTTTAAACATTAGCAGTTACTTCTCTTTTTTTTCACTTGGGAGACGACAATCAATAGCATCAACAACAATAAAGTTATACAGCGATCAATAGCGCAAGATTGTAGCAGACAAGCAGCAGACGTACCTCAGGACAGTTCAAAGATCATTAGACGCGACGATGTTCGGCAGGCAAGCAGGCAGGCAGACAGTCAAGTAAGCAGACCTGACCAAAAACGCTTGTAATGCGTGTAGTTGCGGCATCTTGTGCTGTGACTGAGCATCATTAAAGCAAAAGAAGGTTTGATTTCTCTATAAGAAAATGCAAACGCGTCTGTCGTACAAATAAATGACAAGCACATCAATGCTACAAGTGCGCAGGGCGTGAACTTAGACCAGTGAAGACATCAACGTTCGACCACATGCCCTTGCTAACCCGCTTCGGACCCCACTCAAGATTGGCTAATGTGCATGACTAACGTTCAAACAGGCTTGAGTTCAACAGCAGCAATGACTTATTGCAGCCAGACATATATCACAGACTGACTGGCGGCACTTAATGACGCCTTCGAAAAATGACAACTGAGTCAGCGAGTTTTCTTTCGACATTTTTTTATCCTGCCAACAACATCATTATTATGTAACATAATCACGACGAGTGCTGAACATAAAATGTCTGTTCAATGATTTACGACTAAATTTTTTAAGCAGTCTTACTTAAATTCAATTTAATGCTAATGCATTTTTTATGAGCCAAACGACTATTAAAAACCGCCTGCGCTTTGCTTTCTCACAGGCGAGGCAGGATAATTCATGAATCCAGGTAGTATAGCGCTCTTGACTTCCTGTTAAATCAGCAGGTCACATCCTGCGGCTGTGCTGCCAAATCGATTAACAGCACTCAGACCTAAACAAATAAAATCATTCTGGCATTTGTCTCCTTCAGCCAAAGATTGATTGATTGAGTGATTTCATTGACTTACGTAACGTTTTGTGCAAACAGAAACAAAACCAAACGGAAAAGGAAAAGGACACTTACCTGAAAGAAAAGATAAAAAAGAAAATTATTAGTTAAATTGATTTCGATTGCAAAACTTATGAATGCAAAGACAAAAATTTACGCAAAGAAAGCGCAAAAAAAAAACGCGCGTAAAACCGCGAGAAAATCGAAATACAAAGAAAAATACAAAACACAAAAAAATTAAGCAATTTCCGTTGACATGCAATTTTTCTCAATAAAGTGCAAAAATGAAATAAATCAAGTTTTTCACACACAGCTGAAAAAAAAAAAACACAAATCAAACAGTGACGCGACCACGAGCTTGCAGCAATGGGAATGGGGTAAGAAATCACGAAAAGTTCAACTTCAACTTCGACTTCGACTTGCCAGCGCATTTGGACACCTGCATGACCTGCGCCGCATTATTGATGGCTGAATAGATTGATGTGCATCTATATATGGGCACATGCTTCATAGTGTTTTGTTGTTTTTGTTTTCTCATATTATATTGTGTCGTGAAATTGAATCGTACATACTGAAGTTCAATGCACGCGCAGCAACACGTTGCTTAAAAGGGTCTTTTTTCCTTTTTTTTCTTTTGCTTAATAATGGCACTGGTATTTGATGTTGGACCACCGCTAGACAATTATTTGCAGTCGCACGCAGCGTAATGTAACACGATGAGATGATGCAATAATGCAGTTTGTTAGCCAACAATAACAACAACAACAGCAATAACAACACTTAAGTGACCAAGAGGCGCGATATATAAACAAGTTGTTGTGCATGGCTTTAAAGAGATACTTAAAGCGTAAAAGGCAGAGGTGGGAAGAGGGGTTGTGTCAAAGAGAGGCAAAGCGCAGATCACGCACTTCTCACTTTCATTTTTCAATTAGTCAAAAGCATTTCTTGAACAACTATGGGCACAGCATTTCGTTTTCTTTGAATTGAGTAATGATAAAAAACGCGCCAAACGTGTTGGAAAAACGCCTTAAAAACGCGCACATGTCGTAAGCTTATCGACATGTTTCAATCTGTAAAGCAAAGCCGACTTAACTTGAGCCTTTCAAACAACATACACGCCGGTCATCCACGCCCGTACGTCAATAGAACGTGCTATTTTAATTGTTGTGTTGTTTAGAATTTACGCGCGATTTGCGTGCGATTTTAGCGCTGTTGTTGTGAAAGAAGTTGAAACTTTGGACTCAACACTTTCAGGTTCATACTTTTGCGGGGACCTTTTTTTTTTCTTGAAATATAACTGACATTGGCACAATACAAATATCTATTAAAACTGACATGCGTTTGAAATTGTTGAAATTATCTTGCTTTATAATACCACTTTTTTTTTATTGTATTCGATATTGAAGTTGCGTTGTTCAACGTCTTGCTTGATCGCTTGTTTGCCCTCAGGCTGATTTTAAAAAACGCTCACGTGCCAAGTGCGCATTTTGTATGCGTGTAAAATAAGCAAAAATTACAACAGAAAAAAATAAAATAAAATGAAACGAAACGAAAAAACAAAACTAGAAAATAATAATGTCGAAATATAGAAAAATCTCTATAGAAAACTAACAAACATCACGTCGACGTGTGTGCGTGCGATTTTATATATTATTGTTGTTTTTGTTGATGGTTTTTTTTCCAATTGACTTCTCTCTCTTTTTGTCTGATCTTTCCGGGCGTTCAGCTACTTGACGTAGTACGTAAAATAGCGCGTACAGTTTGTGCCAAAGTGAGTTACATACATTGTACATGTGTGCTAAGGCAATGATTGCGATTTATGAGTACTGATTGAATGAACACTGAGCTCAGTTGAGTTGAGTTGAGCTAAGCAAAGCCTTCCGACAACTGCAGCAACGACATCCAACTCAAAAGGTGTGGTGAATCGTTGCATTTGTGCATGCAGTATGCATCATACACACACATACATATGTGCTTGTGTATCTGTCAACCTATAACTTTGTATTAATTGCCAACTTGTATGCAAATTCTCACACAGCTTTAATAATAATAGCGAAAATGCATAAACAACCAGCGTCGCATAAAGATTTTTGTGTTTTATTTTTTTTTTTTTTGCATTCATGCAAATGTGCATCAACATGAAATTAAGGCGCGAAACAATTTTGCATTGCACAACCCACAAAACGGCAAACGAATTCTTTTCAAGTCAAGTATGAACTTGAATCGTATTAACAAATTGGGTTAATTTAATCCAAACAAAAATATTTATTAAGGCGGAGCACAGACAAAAGTCAATTTGTAGAAAACGGTTTTTCCATATGTGCTTTAAAAATAATTTTGAAAGTGAAAAATATTATGTAAGAAAGTGAATGAAATGCCTTGAAGTGAATTTTTGCAGAAAAACTATAAGTTTTTTATTACATTTTCCATTATAATTAGTTTCGCAGACAGTAAAATAAAAATTGAAATAAAAGATATTCAAAAACGAAGAAAAGAAAACATAAACGAAACGAATGCCAATCAGTTGTGTCCGTAGTCAATCAATGAACGCTGGCAATCAGCGCCAATCATGTAATGCATGAGAAAACACAATCATCAATCGATATCTTATAAGATTAATGAGCGCATGAATGCAGCGTTGATCGCACGAAAATGCGAAAGATCACTAAAAGGCGCGTGTTCATTTGCGGTTAGCGACGCGAGATACTTGAATAAGTTGTCGAATACTTTCACTTTCTTCTGGGCGTTCATGCTCTATGGGCGAAAAACTTTTGCTTAAGGTTTTTTTTTTTTTAATGGGCAGTGCCAAAAAACTTATAAAAAAAGCATAAAAACAGTTGCTCGTAAACGATAATAGAGGCATTAATTAATAGAGCCATTTAATATTATTAAGTTATTGACCTAACACAAATGTATTCATTATATTCAAGCACATAGAAAGATATCCTTCACAATTTGCGTCACGTTGCGCTTATTTTAATAATGCACATGGCTCACACCCCGCCCACGTCACTCCCACCTGTCAATATGTTTCAATAACCATGACAAAAACAAAAATATTCAATAGATTTTTCATGAACGTTGCCGTTGTTATTTACTAAACAAACGTTGCCAATGGTTATTCAAATATTATATTTTTGGGGGCAACCTTAAAATCGCACAAATGAGTCCCAACAGATGGCGTATTGACCCAGTTAAGGAAATATTGCAGAACAGCGCAAATCGAAGTCAGTCTCACATGACTGACAACAGCACCGGCAAATAAATAAACGCCTTGAAATAGTTTCAATGCCATGCAAAAATAATAATTAAATAAATAAATAATATAGAATATTATAAATTGGCATTAAATATGCCGAAAATTTGAATATAACTAAGAAAGTATATAACTTTAAGCGATTTAATGTCGTCAGCGCATATTTTTAACAACATTTTTTATATTTTATACACTTTCGAAAATATTCTGCAACTATATTCTGAACAACAAATGTCGCAAGCATATTTTACCTAATTTTTCAAAAGATTTATGTGTAAATAAACTGCGGAAAATGTTAGGAAAAACAAATTTGGCAAATGCCTACGAACAAATACACCGCAAGCACCGATATGAAATACAGATACATTTTGTATAAAATTTCAGAGTTGCACAATTGCGTCACTTTTCGAACATTTTCTGAACTATAAAATTTGCTACTGATATGCTTTGTTTAGCATACCCTACGTTGTCTAGTTCATTTGTTTAGACTGACACTTGTCATTGTCGTTATATTTTGACTTTGCGTGGGAAAAACAAAATATTTTCACTTGACTTTTCAAGAATTTTCCCTCACACCGCAGAAGTACGCGTGTGGCCAGAGCGCTCATGTCGATAATTCTTTTTATACATTTTTTTTTTTTTTGGTTTTTAATAATAATTTTACTTTACGAGTTCCACTTTGCCGACAATCCACACACACATTAAAACCGAAAACAGCGCCAGCGCCAAATCGGTTCGAGACGTGTCCAAAAAATCGTATCCATAGTGTTTGCGTTGCTGTTGCTTTTGGCAATGACAATTGTGTTTTATGTATGCCAAAACTGACTTGCATACGAAATTCTCTTATTTTTTAAAAATTCATTTTAATTTCCTTATTCAACGGTAGCGAAAAAAAAAATAAAACATTTTAAAGACAGCGCCTGAGCTGCATAAGCAATTTGACGTCAGAGAGGCAAAAGCAAAAACAAAATTGAAAAGTAATATTAAATACAACGACATTAATGAAATAATTTGGCATATTTTGGCGTTTCATTTATGATAATTATTGTCAAGCAACGCGAGGCGGCAAACCAAAATAAATCAAAATGCATTAAAGAAAATATACGTCAATATTTTTTTGTTTATTATTAAATAAGAAAGTGTACCAATTTTTCACTTTTACTCAAAAATAATAGTGAAACATTTTTATCGTAGTTACAATAAAATTTATAAAAAAATCTCAGTTGAGTTTTCGCTTTCTATTCTTAGCTCATCGAATGCTCGACTTGAGTCAAAATGCAGCAGCATTGCCAGCATGAAATGTGCACGTTTACAAGCCTCACTTCGAGACAATTAACCACTAATGTGGCTCAGAATTATTATTGTCAACAACCACCGTTGTGTGAACATAAACCGAGCAAAACAAATTGCATACAATGAACGGCAACATTGAAACAGAAAACCTCAAATTGCCAATTGACCCTTAAAAACCGATATTTGACATTTGTGCCCAAAACAAATCTTCTTTTTCTTATTTTTTTCTTGCTGCTTGACATGGCAAATGCCTGATGGGCTACACTGTGAGAAACGCTTTATAAGTAAAACTAAAAGTAATCTGAACGGAAATTCTGCAAGCGAAACACATCTTTATTGACTTAATGGAAGAATTTGAAACGAATTTTAAATAAATTACTTGGCTAACCGCTTGGATCAAACATTTTATTTATATACTTTTTTTTATTTGTATTTCAACGCACTAAGAAATATTTTCGGTTCTTAGAATTAAAATAATTCAATTAATAAATATATAAGATATTTAAAAAGACACATCAACGATTTGTAAAATGAAATTAAAGAAGAACACAAAACGTTTTTTCAGTGTATAAATTGCAACATTGAAATAAGAAAATAAAACAATAATAAAGCGAAAATAATATTCACAAGAGATTTGCTTTAATATTTTGTAATAATTTCTGGTTTATTTGGGCCAATTTTAGCAGAGCCAATTAAGTGAACAGACGACGAAGAAATCATTAAATGCGTGGGCGGATTTAAGAAAAGCAAAAGAAAAATTGAGCACAAATCGAGCAGTTAAAGAAAACAAATCCAACGATTCAAGAGCCAAAATAAAGATAGACACAACGACAGACAAGCCGACAAACAGACGAACACACAGACAGACAGACAGACATAAAACTATAGCGCATGAATGAGTGATTCATGGCTGACAGCAATTGCAGATGATATTCATGATGATGCTGTTAATGCCACTTCCACCACGCTGCTGCTGCTGTAGTTGCCTTTGCTAGTATTAGAGCTTGCCACATGAGGCGTCGTCAGCAGCAGCAGCAGCAGCGGCGAAGTTGCTTCAGCACACTATTCTTGTTGTTGTTTTTTAGTAAGCCGTAAATGTTCATAGCGCAGCGGATGTGCTTGTTTATAAACAAAACTTGCAGGAACTTTGCCTCGTTTAAGTTTTTTTTGAAACTTGTTGGCGGTTCTGTTGTGCTTCTGTCTTCTTTTTTTGAAAAAATACTCACACAATAGTTGCGTACTGTTCCGCATACATAAATTTGTTAATCCAAAGAGTTAAAGCACGAAAATTATATTAAACTGAAGCACCATGTCGCCGAAATTGACTTTGTTATGCGCGCACGGCAAACGGCGTTGTCATTAGTAACACGCGCGTGGTCGAACTCGAATTGTTGAGGCACTTAGCGCTTCTGTTGCTTATTGTCCACTACAACAAAGCGCTAAGTAAATGGCCGAACAGTATTGATTTGTTAAGACAAATACAACACAAAATGGAAGTTCGAGTTACAAAGGCAATCGGTGACTTTGTTGACAGTAAAGTAAAACAATGCGAAATCCAATTAGCGCGACGCCGTAGTAAAACAAACGGAAAAATACACGTTAAATGTGATTTGGGCTTGAACGAGACGAACTATTTTATGAAATCACACACGCACATATGCTTTTAGTAGCAATTTCATTCACAAAGCACAAAAATCACTAAAAAGCCAACACTGCGAATACGCAATATTTGGCAAGATAAGAAAGTATTTTTTTTATTTTTATTGAAAAATTGCGAAAACTTATTGGAAAATTTCGAAAAGAAATGCCAGAAGACAAACCGCCGACACGACGCGATGTAGACGAGCTAAGAACCAACGCAGAACTGAAGTGTTGAGGCGAGCAAACATGCTGAGCGACAAAAATAGCGGAAAAGCTGTGGAAAATGCGACTAATTGTTTGCTCCACAAAAGTTTAAACGAGTCAAATTCTAAAAGAAAAACCGAAACTGAAATGAGTAAAATGTGAAAAGTGAAGGCAATTGAGCACGAGAAGACGCATGGGGCGTATGGTACAAACAGCAAGAGCGCCGAAGACTGAAGAATTAACTAACTGAAAAAAAACCATAAAAACAATAAACTAAACAATGAGTAGCATGAGGAACAACTACAGCGTCAATGGGCCACACTATCTTTAGCAATGTGATGAACACAAGTCAATGAATGAATGCGCGCGGGGGGCGTGTGTTTGCTTAGGCAGAGAAACAGCACGCCGGCAACGAAGAAAAACATTTCAAACGCGCCGGCGTGCATAAAAAAAGACTTGAGTATAAATGTAGCAAGAAATATGAATTATGGGATTAATGTTTAACAATTAATGAGCGCATACTAACCTTGACCATGAGCGCAGAGTGCAGCAACAGTAGCAGCATCGATATCCAAAATATCCAAACTCCCGGTCGCAGATTACAAATGATGCCCGCGTTGGCGGCGGTGGCGACGGCTGCGTGCATTTTAACCGCTCGCGATTTGTGTGCACGCGGACACGTTTTAAGCACAACATTTCACTCTTCACACACTTTTTAATAAACAATTTGAATGCATTTTACACGCATAAACGCCTAACCGTAAACAAAAAAGCGCAAATTTTTTGTTGTTGTTGCATTTGCCGCCCTTTTCTCCATTAAAAAACTAACCATAAAGAAACTCACCTGATAATATAATTGAACGATTAATTGATTCTAAATTTACTAATACTAACTAACTAAACACTAATTAAAACTAGGAGTAATTATTTATCACTTTTTTGTCACAATGATATAATTTCACTCGCGAGAGAGATGCAATGTAAAACAAAAGCACGCGTAAATAAAAAACACAAAAGAGAGCCAACAGCTGTTTGCAATTGTTTTCGCGCCGCAGCGCAAGTGTATCATAGCCTAGTAGCCGAATGCTGCATGTTTTAACGAACCAGTGGGTGGATGTGATACTTTAACGCTGAAAGGAAATAAAATCTGTTTGGCATGCTTAGAATGCGTAGAATACGTTTGCAGCACTGGTGTATTTTGAATTAATTTTGATCCTCCAGCACTCCCTAATTATTTTGGATATGACTAGACATCAAACACCTTCGATGCACAGAATTAGTTCAGTTCATAGTTCAGAATCAAGAAAGTGGAAATTGAAGGTGTTGTAACATTATAACACCATGGAAATAGAAATAGTTCAGAAAACTTGGAAACATAAACTATCCATTGACTATATCAAGACCGTTGCTTCGGTATATAAATATAAATTTCCCAATTTCATTCAAAGTCAAACAAAGTTCTGTAAAAGGCAGAATAGCCTTTCAAATAAATCAAAAATATTTTTCGCAGTATAACAGATTAATATATTCGAAAAATCAAACACAAGTTTTTTCGAACAGTTCCAGGCGAGGGATTGCAATGTTCTAGCGTATGGCTTGTAGAAGTACGGTTTACTTGAGACAAATCAAATTTAAAATGCAAACGTTCGTTTGGATTTTCTGTGTTGGCTAATGTTTTTTGATTCTAACGCATCAGCTGTAACAGCGAATGTGATTTGTTTGTAATTTGCGTTTTGTGTACAATTTCCGCTGGAAAATGGCAAAATCTGAAGGAAAATTAAAAAAACAACGCAAGGGTAAAAAACGCCAACATGACGATCAAAACACAAATGGGTCGGATGATGAAGTGGCCACGAAAAGTTTGATTGTGGAAGGCAATACTGCCGATGCAGGCGGTGAAGTTATCAAAAAGTCCAACAAAGGTAAGAAATACAAGCATTCACCACAAATCCTGCGATAAAATAAACATTCCTATTCCAAATATGCATAGCCAAAGGCAAAAAACGCAAAGTACCCAACAACAAAGAAGAGACTGCAAACAAACGTAGCAAACACGTGGATTCTGATGCGGCTGAACAAAGCGATGGACAAGTTGATGGCGATGCTGATTTGCCGACAAAGGAACAGATACGCGAAAGCGAAAAGCCGGAAAACGTGAATGCAATTGTAACAGTGCGTCAGAAAAAGAAGCAGAAGCATCAAAAGCGTTTGGAAGCTCAGAAGGAGCATAACACAGACAAAGAACAGAAGCGCAACGATGAGTATCTGCGCAAATGGAAGGAAGCACGTGGCGAATGGAAGTTTGAGAAACTGCGTCAAATTTCAATTCAACAGACCATTTTCGACGAATCAAAGGTCAGTAATGATCTGTGGCCCATCGCACTGGAATATCTATCGGGCTCGAAAGGCGCAGCCAAAGAGAAAATCACCAAACTAGCGGATGAAGTCATTGAACAGTTGGATAAAGAAGCCGAGGCGGCTAGCGAGAATGAAAGCGACGCGAGGCAACCAATCGTCGAATCGGTGCGTTACCAGCGTGCTCGTGCTTTATTGCAGAGCTTCGATTGAGTGTGTTTGTGGTATCAGCTCAATGAGCTAATGTGTCAATAGTTTATAAGTTTGTTCATATTAGATTTTACCAAATTTGTTGGTTTTCTAAAAAAAAAGAAACAAAATATATATTTAAGCGTTAATCACAAGTCTACATATGCCAAAAGCTTGTCTACATAGTTGACGCGCTTCTCTAACAACGCGCGTTTGTCTTCTTTTAGCTTGGAGGCTTCTTGTTGCAGTAAGAAGTGCTGCATGAAGAGGCGTATACTCTGTTTAAATTGTTGTAGTTTTGTGTTTTTCGCAACGCGTTCGAAGGCCTCGTAAACTTCGATCTCATTGCTGGCCAGGAGCAGCGCCACAACGATCTCCTTCATGAAGTAGAAGCTCAGCTTATCCAATTGCATGAAATCGACTACTTTCAGTACGCTTAACTGCAAGCCGCCACTAAGAATGAGATGTTTAAGGAATTGGGCCAAGTTGGTTATCTGCAGCTTCGTAAGAGCTTCAATATCGTTAATGCGATCCCAGCTGGCAAATTGAAAGGCAAGTTGGAATTTCCGATTGTATTGACAGAACTTGAGTGCCAAGTGGGAGTAATACGGATTCGAACGCTTCTCATTCAAGCAGCAATGTATGATGACATATGCAACACTGCGTTGATCTTTTAGCGATAGATGCAATACTTTCTCAAATGCGTCCACGTAATCCGCCGCGCTCATAATTATGCAGAAGATGTTTCGTCGCTCGGCAGTATTCATTTGCTGTTGCTTTGCCAAAGCCAATAACTTCTCTGAATATCGTTGTAGATCAGCACTGTTCCGTGAATTATTGGCCGCTTCATCTTTGGCTGCATTTGCCGTGCCCATTTCGTTTATATTGCCACTCCAAGCCGAGCCGACAATCCACCATTTGCCCACTTTGTCGGCGCGCAACAAATCATCGAGCGTAATATTCAAAGTCACAACGTAGCGATCTTTGCGAAGCATCGCCTTCAGACGCTTGCGCAGCGTTTCAGCCAATTCGGGATCATACTGTGGTAGCTTATTCATATTATTGTTCTTCACCGCATTTAATATATCGACCATGAATTTGAGACGCAGATTCTCTTTCAGCTCCAGCGGTGAGTTTGCAATTCGTTGTTGTACACTTGTCATCATTTGCTTAAAGGCAAGCGGATCATCTTTACGCAGCTTGAATCCTACCGATTGGAAGACGAGCAGCAGACATTCAATTGACTTTTCGCAGAGATTGTCCGCCAGGCGTGCAATAATCTCCAATAGCAAGCGATGTTCGTAGATCTTAAAAATATACATGTAGCAAAGGATGAGTACTAGGTTATTCAGTCGCTTATCCTCCACTGCAAGCGAATCAATTTCCTTGATAAAGCCATCGAATTGTTCGATAAATATCTGCAAGAAATGTGCTCCAATTTCGCTGCCAATTTGCGCATGTAGGTAGGCTAACAACACCATGTGCTCCTGCACCATGCGTTCGTTGCTGATCGTGCGTCCAATGAGCGCTTCGGTCAGCAGCGCCGTGAGCGTATCGTTCATGTTGTAGCGGGAGTTCTTCATGTAGAGCTCCTCGATGCCGGTGGAGATCTTGTGTAGATTCGCCTCAGACAGTCGATTCAGTAAACCTTTGCAATGCTTACGCAGCCTTGCAATCAATTCGCTTTGCTTTGCACTCGTTCCAGCACTGGCTGCAAGCAAAGCACGCTGATGTGGAGGTATGTATTTGCCATTGCTTGAAGCCCTTTCTTCTTCATTATTGTGCACAATGTTACCTTCTTTATCGCGTTTTCGGCCGTAAATGTCTTCTTTAACTGTGGATTTCAATAAAGTGTAAAGAAAATAAAAACAAAAACTATAACATCGACTCACATTGCGGTTCCTCTGAAATTTCCTCATCTCCGTCACTGTCATTTCTCATTTCGTCATCCTCATCGCTGTCACCACTCATTTCAACCATGTCACTGCCATCTTCACCATTCAGTCCATCATCCTCATCATCGTGTCCTTCACCACCAACATCATTTTCATCCTCTTCACTCCACATACCCATCTCTTCATGCTCCTGCTGATCTTTACGTTCCTGCTTCCGTCTCTGTTTTTCCTCCCATTTCACCTTTTCCTCTTCATCGTCCAACACAAAATCGAGCACAAAATCTAAGCCATCACTAAACATTTTGCGAACCAAACGATTCTTATCCTTCGTCTTATTTAACTTTAGTTTCTTTTCCAGTTTCGCAATTACTTTGTCTTCCTCTTCATTCTCCACCTTCAATTGCTTGATGCGCTGCTTGCGTGATTTGTTTTCCAATTCCTTTTGTTGCTTTACTTCTCGTTTGTGCGCTGCCATCTCATCGACATGCTGTATGCCCTGTAACTTTTTCGGTTTCTTGGCCGGCGGTTCAGCCTTTGCCGGTTTCTCTTTTTTTGCTTTATACGTTGCCGGCATTCGCGCCTCGATTTCAGCATCGCTGAAGTCCGAATCAATCGATTCATCATCGTCCGCATTCACCTTGCCCGATAGCAACTCTTCGATGGGTATGTCATCTGGATTAATATACTTCTTCTTCTTTACCGGTTTTGTCTTCTTTTTTGTTTGACCACTGGCCGCCGCCGCCGCAGCTGCTGCCACTAATTCCTTGCCATTTGTTTTACTCGAGAAATATATGCGTTTATTCTCCTTCAGCTGTACTTTTTTCTGCTTGCGTTGCTCCTTGCGTGTCAGTGGTATTACTTTTTTAGCTTTTGGTTTCTTTTTATTTACTTTCACCATGTTTTATGCCTCCCTTGAATAGATGTAATGAAATTTGTGTTTGATATGCCGAAACAGCTGATTGCGCACGTGCATTTTGAAAACATGTGGAAAATGATCCCTCTTCTGCGATTTTTGTTACACCACTGTTGATAACAACAAGAACAACACGTAAACACTGGAAAGTCACCGACAGCTGATTGGCAAACGCGTTTTTCGAAGTCGGCAAAATTAAAAATTTTTGTTTTTATTTAAACAAATTTTTTTGGCGACCTAATCATGTCGACGCGCTGGTATCCACTTTATCAACGCGGCAACCCGCAGCTTCGTGTCTTTCTGCCAAATTTCTGGATGAAAATCGTGCGGCCAACAGAACCGCAGCCGGAAAATGTCGTCACCTTTAATGTGTCCACAGAGATGACCACTCACGATGTAAAAAACTACTTGGAAAAAATCTACAAGTTGCCCGTGGTTGAAGTACGTACACGCATTGCGCTTGGCGAGACGAAACGTGATCAAACCTATGGCTATGTGACCAAAGCGGATGATGTCAAGATTGCTTATGTAACACTGGTGAGTGGAAAAAACATAATGAAATGAACAAATTATATTTTAATATTATCTGTTTATTCCAGCCCAAGACTGAGAAGTTCGTTTTTCCGGACATGTTCGCAGATAAAGACAAGAACAAGCAGAAGGATGAGCGAGCCATGGACGAATCAAAGAATGGCTTTAAGAAGTTCCTCGATCGTAATAAGAAACGTCCTGGCACACCAGGCTGGTTCTCAATTTAGTTGCCATTCTCAGTTGTTGTTTTAAATAAATTTATTCGTAAAACAAAACATTAACAATTTTTAATGGTGTTCAGCAACTTTTAGTTGCTTGTCTGCTCCTGTAGTATATTAATACTACTATTTCTAATAAAGCTGTGCTCCTGTTGATCTAGTATCTTGTTTTTGCTGCACAAATAATTCTTCCATTTATTTGGTGTCCTCAACGGCTTGGTTTACCCACGCGCGCAGCTTATCTGTATCCTGAAGACCAACCATTTTGTTGATGATCTTGCCGTCCTTCATGACCAGCAACACGGGCACGGCACCAACGCTGTAGTCGAGTGCCAGTTCGCTATGCTCGTCGATATCCACCTTTGCCAATTTGATTTTTCCTTGCAACTCGCCCACGATTCCCTCGATACGCGGTGTCAGCATTTTACAGGGATTGCACCAGCTATTTAGCAAGCCAGAACAATTCAGTGTTATATAAGTGAAGCAGGAATGTAGCGCGGTACTTACGTTGCGAAAAAGTCGATTATTACGGGCTTGTCGCTTTTCTTGACCTTCGTTTCGAAGTCTTCTGCAGTCTGAACTTTGAAGATTTCACGTGTCGCATTTGTGGCGGAAATAGTGCGCAATTGCTGGGCGCCGGTTTGACGCAGAACTTGACGGCCATGGCTTACAAAACGTGTAGCGAACATTTTTCTGCTTTATTTTTTGTTTATTTCCTTTCAAAGTAATTTCACAATTGCGCGAGATGTTTACGACGACAGCTGATTAAAAATTCAGGTAGAGTCACCCACTTCCGAATAATGTTTTTACCTTGCTGAACTTGAAATATAATTTGCTTTATGTTCGTTTGATTTTCTTATTGACATTCGACAGAACTTTTTTCACAGATAAGACAAGCGGAAAAATTTCACGTTCTTTCAAAGACAAAGACGACAGCTCTGGTCTTAAAAAAAAAAAAAAAACAAAAACATTCTGGTATACTGTCATACAATCTTTTTATTAAAAAAAAACTGCGTATTTGAAAATAAGTAACGAAGCTTTTGATACAACATTTAATCATCTCTATATGCTTGGCACACATCTCTTTTTATTTAAATAATTAATCAAATTTTTTTTAAACCTTTTGAATGCACAAACCAAAACACAAAACAATTTAGCTTTTTTTAGTTTCGGATAACGGTAAAAGTTGCAAAACCAAACCGTACGATTTAAGGTGATAATCACAATTATTTCTTGCTTGTAATGAATGCATAAGATTATACATAAGCAATTACCTATTTGCTGCTTTTTTAATTTTGATTAATTTAATTTTAGAACGTTACAAACTTGTTGCGCACGCGTCGCTTTGTTGCTGCAACTTTTTCAACTCGGACTAGAACTTTTCACACATAATATTCGTAGCACTGGTTTTTTAGAACGAAAATCTACATGGAAATACGTTAACTCTATCTTTGTGGAGCATTATTTACAAATTATAATTGCAACGATTAAGTACTGAAAGCTTGTGACGTGCTTTTCATAACATAGTGCACTTCACTCTGTACTGGAAGTACTCTCAAATTATAGTGCTGGCTAATGATATTTTATCAGTATTTGTGAGCAAGCGAGATATCGCATGGTTTGAAATAAGAAAGAGATAACTTAGTATTTTTGACAGCTGTTGGGGTAAAAAATAAGAGGAAGAAGAAAAAAACAAAATTTTACTCAAAATCAGAAAAAGTGTTTAATTGCCCAAAATTAATAAAAAAAAAATTACAAAAATAAAAAGAAAAATCGTATTAAATTACCATAGTGCGTTAAACGCAAATGGCACATATAGCGGGGCACTGCTAAAGTCGCCTCGCATAAGTTGAAAAAAATATCCACGTCTTGTCATTGTTGGTGTATTTGACAAGAGGTGAGTGGTTTTTTGGTTGTGACAACAACGTCGCCGAGGTTTGAGGAGGAATTCTGCTGTGCAGAAAACAATGGATGATTTATCACAGGACGACATTTGCCGCGTGTGCCGCTGCGAGGCACAGCAAGACAGGCCACTCTTTTACCCGTGCATATGCACTGGTAGCATCAAATACATACACCAGGACTGCCTAATGCAATGGATGCGTTACTCTCACAAAGAGTACTGCGAACTGTGCGGCCATCGGTTTAGTTTTCAACCGATCTACGCGCCCGATATGCCTCGGGTTTTACCATTGCGCGATGTAATTGTTGGCCTTATGGCGGCTGTGATTAAGGGAGCCAAATCATGGTTCCACTACTCTCTGGTAGGCATTGCCTGGTTCGGTGTAGTGCCGTTGTCCGCGTATCGAACTTATCGTTATCTGTTTCGCGCGTCTTCGTTCGATATGATACTATCGCTGCCTTTTGATATTTTCTCAACAGAAAATCTGGCATCGGACGCGTTCCGCGGTTGTTTCGTTGTAACTTGTACACTGCTATCATTTATTGGTTTGGTGTGGCTGCGCGAGCAGATACTGCATGGCGGTGGTCCAGATTGGTTGGAACGTGACGATGCCCCACCGGCGGCGGCAGCGCCTGCAGTTGGTGGTGCTGGTGGTGGTGGTGTTGGTGTCGGCGTGCTAGCGCCTAATGAAGACGCCGATCTGGCTGCGTTAGCGGATGTAATAGGTCCACGACCTGCGCCGCAAAATGATGACAACAACAATGCTGAAGCACCGCCACATGCAGATGTGCCAATGGATAATGCCGCTCCCGCGGTGCCCAATCCAGCTGATAACGAAGGCGAACAGCCATTGGCTCAGGAAGCTGGCGTCGCACCTGCCGTAGCTGATGCTGCCGTAGGTGCTGGCGAGAATGAGAATGATGAACCGAATTGGAATCCCATGGAATGGGACCGTGCTGCCGAAGAGTTGACATGGGAGCGTTTGCTTGGCCTGGATGGTTCCCTTGTATTCCTGGAGCATGTCTTCTGGATAATATCGCTCAATACAATGTTCATTTTCACTTTTGCCTTTTGCCCATACTGTGTAGGCAACTTTGTACTCAGCTCGTTGGATTTGCTGCATCCGGATAAACCACTTCTGCATTTTCACGGTCTGCTCACGACGCTCTTCGGCTACTGTTGCATTGGCCTGACGCTTGTCATAATGCACTTTTTTGCGCGTGTCTTTCGTCTGAGACGAGTGCGTTGGCTCATTGGTCTATGCTACATCGTCGTCAAAGTTTCGCTGCTATCGGTCGTTGAGATTGGAGTGCTGCCGCTTGTCTGTGGCTGGTGGCTGGACATCTGCTCGTTGCCGCTTTTCGACGCCAGCATCAAGGACCGCAAGGCGAGCTTTAAGGCCGCGCCAGGAACTTCGCTCTTTGTCCATTGGATGTTTGGCATGATTTATGTTTATTACTTTGCGGCATTTATTTCATTGCTCCGAGAAGTGTTGCGGCCCGGTGTGCTCTGGATATTCCGAAATGTGAACGATCCCGACTTTAGTCCCATTCAGGAGATGATTCACGTGCCTATATTGCGCCATGTACGCCGTCTCATTGCCTCTGCCATGATTTTTGGCTTCTCAGTGCTGCTCATGCTTTGGCTGCCCATTCGACTGCTAAAAACGTTGCTGCCCACATTCTTGCCTTATACGCTGTCTGGCGACTCGGAGGTTAATGATTTGAGCCTGCAGCTAATGTTGTTACAGGTGAGTACATTCGATAATTATCATGTCATTGTCATTGTCTGCAATGTTAACACACGAGTATATCATTTTATTTTAGATTGTACTGCCCGGTTTCTTTGAACAATCGCACACGCGTATTTGGCTTAAAGGCACGTTACGTGTGTGGTGTGTTGCCGTCGCCTGGCTGCTTGGCATTCGCAGCTATTTGTTAGGCACCGATGAACAACAACAGCAACAGGCTGATCAACAAGATGCCGTCGGAGGTGATAATCAACAGCAGGACAGATTGAATGCTGGACCACAAGTGCCACCACCGCCACCACCACTACCAGAACAACTACCACCGCGTAACTTAGGCGCTGCCCATCAAGCCATTATGCAACGTGACGTACATGTTGGCTACCAACCTTATGAAAGACCGACATTCTTCCCAGTGCGTTTGTGTGGCTTGCTGCTCATCATGAGCGTTTCGCTTGTGCTCGCCGCTATGCTTACGCTAACTGTGCCTGTTTGGATTGGACGCCGTATGCTAACATTTTGGTCGTCTGGTAGTGCTACGGGTGGCGGTGGCGCCGTTGCTGCCTTGCATGTGCATGTCAACAACGTACGCAATGGCACCGTGGCAGGACACGGCGGTCATCACGAAAGCATTTCACGTCCACATGAACTCTACACCGCCGAACTGGGCGCATACCTCTGTTGGCTCATCTCACGTGGTATTTCTATAGCCGTTAATCTGCTGCCGCAAGGACGCACAGCCGTTGTCAACAAAGTAAAGCATTGGCTACGCGTTGCCGCCTCTTATGCGCTGCCCGTGTTCATATTCATATTACTGCTGGGCGTTATACCGTTGCTCTTTGGTCTACTACTGGAGCTAGTCGTCGTTATACCGCTGCGTGTGCCACTTTTCCAGACACCCGTGCACTTTCTGTGGCAAGACTGGGCGCTTGGCGTGCTCTACACAAAAATCGCCATAGCTCTGACACTCATGGGTCCCGACTGGCGCTTGAAACGCGCGATTGAACGTGCCTATCGTGATGGTTTGCGTGATATCGACTTGAAATTTGTCATCAACGAGTTGGCCATACCGGTCATTGAGGTTTTCGGTCTAGCGCTGGCAGTACCCTATGTGTTGGCTCACTCTATAGTGCCGCTATTTGTGAAGGATCCTTATGCGCTGCTCTCTGTGAAGCGGCTCGTCTATCCCATATCTTTCCTCGTGGTCGGCAGCATTGCTTACGTTATCTTTGAAATTAAACAATTCAAGAAGCTCTATCTATCTATTAAGGTTGACAAGTATTTGGTTGGCCAACGTTTGGTCAACTACGAGCATCGAAAGCGCCAACAAGAAGCAAAAGAACAAGCCGAAGCGGCGGCAGCTGCTGCAGCGGCGGCAGCAGCCACAGCAGCAGAAACTAATGCGGCTGGCGCAGAGGCAGCGGCTGCAGCTGATGCGGTTAATATTGCAGTTAATATTGCAGTCGATGGCGCTGGTGATGCGCCAATTGTTGCGGCTGGCAAAGCAAACGTACAACTTGAAGTGGCAGTGGCGGCGGCAGCGGCACAAGACGCACAGCCTGTCGAAGTAGTGGAACCATTGGGCTTTGCGGCCAATCAGGCCGATCCATTTGCGTTGCGTCAACGACGACTGGCCGAAGAGTTACTGTAATTTCGTTCAAATGTACGCCGCGCTCTCCCATTGCACTCCAACTCGTTGTTACGGTGTGTGTGTGTGTGTTTGTGTATATTTTTTAATAGCAAGAATAATTTGATATCTATGAAAAAGATAAATACAAAAAAACAAAAAAAAAAACGATAATAAATTCTTCCTCCTTATGCCGCTTAACATGCTTTTGCGCTTCTAGTAAACGGCACACTAACATCTTTAATTCACATAATCCTTTAAAAGCAACACACGTAAGTTAACAGTCAAAACTTTTATTCTTGTAACGTTTTGTTTTCTTCACTTGTTCTAACTGCGATAAAACATAAACAGAAAAACACAAAAAAACAAAAAAAAAAAAATTAGGTTAATCAATTCCTTCGAACGATAACTTCAAGTAAGTTTATAGTGGTTCAAGTTTATTCAATTTAATTTATAAATTATCGGCAGCGTACGAAAAGCGCTGCCGGGGCACCTTTTGTTTTCTACTTGTGTCTTGGTCAAGGGAAAAAAATATGCAAACAAATGTGTAAAAAAAAAAAATTATTTAAAACGAAAAAAATTCTTTATATACTAAGTCGATTTAACTTAATAAAAATAATTAATAAATTAAAAAAAAAAGAAATAATGTTAAAAGAAAAAAAAAACAAAAAAAAGTGAAATAAATTCGGTAAGCGTTCAAAATAGTAAAAACAAGTCAAAAAATATGTGAGAAAACAATGATTAATAAAATTAAATAATTATTATATTAGCTTTATGAAACTGTAAAGAAAAACATAAAAAAAGAAACGAAAATAAAATCGAAAAAAAACATTTTATTATTTTAATGAATAAATTTAAAAGTTATTAATGCAATTCATGATTTTTCAAAGGTTTCACGCTAACTAAGCCTTTCCGTAAAACTTTGCTGGCTTGTTTGCTGTTGTTGTTATTTTTATTGTTATTGTTGGCATTTTGTTTAAAAGAAAAAAGTCATTGCGAAAAAGTTTGCGAAAATATAAGTAATTAAGTGAAAAGCATTTCTTTAATTCTTCTTTCATTTATTCGTTTTTTACTTTCCATTTTTTTCCACGGTTTTGTTGCCATCTTTTTATTTTTTTGTGTTTTTGGTAAATATTTTCGTTGTTACATTTTTTTTGTTTTTGTTTTCTTTGACCAATGCTGTGACAATGATGGATCGCATTCGAAAATTCTAGGCGCTTTTTATGTAATACAAATATAAAAATAGATAGACGCACTTCTAAGGCTTGTCGGCAATGACTTCTTTACGACGCAGGGACGAAACTTGTCTGTGCGTTTATTAATCAGCAAATTGCCTTGAACCTGCCGAACATTTCAACGAAGCCACACAAATTTCTGGTTTACTCTTCGATAAATCACATCAAATGCAACTTTCTCAACGTATACTTTGCGATTTAGAAAATGTATCTTAATGAGCTTAACATTAAAATTTACTTTGTGCCTAATTGTTCATGCCATGCAAAATGCCAATCATTCTGCCTGACTGCAGTTCTACTACAGTGAATGCGCCAAGCGCGAACAGCACGAAGCCGAAGGAGTTCCTCTGCTATGGTAAGTAAATAAAGCACGCTTCATTGACCGTGCCGCCTCTGTCCGGTTATGTGAGCTTTTACTGTTTTTCGAGTACATTTTGCAATTAGCTAAACGAAGTTTTCAGTTTGTTGCAAATCGAATTGCAGCCCAGCGCATTTCAATCAATCAAAAATGCTGTTTATTTTGTATTAATGAATTTATAACAAATTCACTCAAATAAAGATACAGAAACCAATATTTCCCCTCATTTTGCTTCATTTTGAAGACTTCTCAATTGACATGAGCTGACTTAATATGATGAACAGCGAAGATGATGAAACTTTTCAAATCATGTCAGACAAATTGGCAATATTCAATAAGCTGTCGCGTCTGAGCTTAGCTATTTCACTAGCATTGCGCATACGCCATGTTGTAAAAGAAGAAATACATTTTTATTTAATACTATTTGAAAAACATATAAAATCCAATTATCTATAAAAGCTGCAATGAGTGCAACAAAAAGTGTGCAGAAAATAAGCAAAAATATTATTGCAAAAAATATACAAAAGGACTCTTAAAAGGTATTTGAAGTCAAATAATAAATTGTTTTGTAGGCGTTTGCCTTAGTGGCCATTAAGTTAAAGCTTTCTGTTTGTTTATTATTATTCCTTTTTTTTTCTCAAATGTATTTTGTACACTTCGAAAATATTTGTTTGTTTTTTTGGGCCACGCGTTGTCAAATTTTCCTTTTGGTGCGGGCGATTGCTGTTGACTCGCACCTAAGCCGGCGCCCAAAATGCTGCTAAAGTTTTTATTTTTTCTAAGCTCTAATATATATTTTTTTTGCTCTTACTGCTGTTGTTGTTTGAGTTACGTTTTCTTTACTGACACATGACTGCGTAGGTGTACTTTGTGTGTGTGTGTGTGAGCATGTTTGTATTTGTGTCTGCTCGCTATATTACAAAAAATAACACAAAAAATGATAATAATTAAGTGTTGTTGTTGCGGCATTTATGCAAATGAAGCAAGTTCACTTTTCTTTTCTCTGCTTTCACCTTAAACATGTTGTACGAAATTGAAGTCGGTAATTTTAAAGGTAAATGTCAATTTAAGTTGAACCTAAAAGAAAAATCCAACAAAACAATCACTTAACTTTGTCGAAAGAATATTTAAGAACTTCAGACAAAGAAGGGAGAAAAAAAAAATTATAGACTGTCGAACGTGCAAAATGCTGTAAATCGTAATGTAAACAATTATAACGGTTAATAACAACAACAACTCAAAGCACGGCTTATCTTTGCATTGCTTTGCTCATCGTGTGCTTTGTCTGTCGAGCTGCAAGTCTTCGTGTTTTAATGCAATATCATAAATATTTTTAAAGAATTTTTGTTATAACTTTTTATTGTATCTTTGTTTAATATAACATTTTAATAATTGTAAATGTTTGATTGAATTTTGCAAAGCAGTGTTTTCACTGCAATAAATTTTTAACGCCATTGTTATTCCTGTATAATCTTTGTTTTTTTTTTTTTCTTGGATACTTCAATTGTATTTAAATTACAGACTTCTGTTAATTTGATCATTGCTTAATAGACTAACTGAATGATTTATTGTGTTTACCGCTTAAGCGCGTAGCTGTGTGAGTGTGTAGGTGTGTGTATGTGCACGAAGGATTTGTCTGTTTTTGAAATCAATTAAGTTCGTCGCCAATCGTTCGTGCGTTTTTCAGACGCCGTCAACTTTGGCTAATGTATTTTGATCTGCCAACTGTTCTGTTCTTTTCTGTTCTGTACGGTTTTGTTTTGTTATGTTTATTTATTCAGCTTTGTTTCACTTGATTTTTTTTTTCTACTTTTCGTTGCTTTTATGCTTGTATAAATATTTCTTTTTTTCTGTGCAAATCATTTGTGACGCAAGCCACTTTATTTTCGGACATATACAACAACTTTTGCGCTTTGCTCGTAGGCGACACTTCAGTGAAACCACAAAACAATTTAAGTTACATGAAAACTTTTCTATTTGGTACAGAGAAGCAGCAAGCAAGAAGAAGAAAAAATGGTACATAAGACAAAAGTGAGGAAAAATACAGAAGAGCATGGGCAGACAAAAGTTTCCATTTCGTTTGCCACAACAGCGTACGTCAAAAGTTGTGCTGCACAAGGCAGTGACAAAAAAGTGAAAAAAAACGTACTGCAAGCACAAAAACAAAGCATTTGAAAGACGCAAAATTTTGTGCAGAAGTAATAAAATTCTATAAAATAAAGCAAACAAATGACAATTTGGCATTAGTTGAAAATTTATGGCCACATCAAAGTTGGTCATTTAAATAAGCATGCCGCAAGGTTGGAGTTAGGGTGGGCGTTGGGCTTGGCGTTGGGGTCAAAGGAACACGAAAGAATTTAAAATATAAGCAAAAAAAATTAACAAAAGACGTTGCAAATAACATGTTGAAGTTTTGTGCTTAAGTAGAAGTTATTTTGTAGCCTACTTTTGTGCGCTTCTTCTACTGCCAATTGCTTAGACTTGTGCAAGCGCTTAAGACGTGTTACTTCATTTGTGTTGAAAGTCGTTTAGACATTTTGACACTCAACAAGTCTTCAATGGCAAATCAGCCCATTTCATGTAACTGTCAACTTCGTTAATCTGCCACACACTCGAATATTAACATGAACATGAACTGTGCTGCTGCTGCTGCTGCTACTGTTGCTGCTTAGATTGTTGTTGTTGTTGTTGTTGGTCCGTATGATTGACATATGTGCTCATGCGTGTGCATACGCGTGCGTGTATCGTTGCGTCTGTGGCATTGTGGGTGTGTGCGCACAGCAGGTATGGCACATTTGTGTTTGCTCATTTGTACGTTTGTTGCATTTAATGCCATCTGACATTGATTAATTGTCAGCTCGATTTCATTGCCATACCTATTAGCAATAACTTTATTCATGCTGTCAGCCGAATTTTTTTTTTTAAGACTAATTCATGTTGTATGCTTTGCTTTTTCTGCTTCTTCTTCGCTGTATTTATTTATTAACTTGTTTTGTTGTTTTGCTCTTTATCAATTTATTTTATTTGTCAATCGAATATTGACGCAGCTGCCGCATTAGGAATAAATCAATTGGTATTTTATTGCTAGCGACTTTTTTATTTGACATTACTTATTTTTTATATATTGTACAATAAAATGCCTCCGTGTGTGTGTGCGTGTGTGTGCGTGTACATATGTGTGTTTGCTTATTGGCGTCAATCAGACGACTGCCGACATGGCGTATGCGTAATGTTTTTAATTGTTACGCTTGACTGCGCGACAAGTTGATTTGAATTTTTTTCACACCTTTTTTTTTTACACTTGTCACGTGTCGTAATTTGCTTACAGCAAAAGGTGTAAAATAAAGTTGCTTTTTGACAAATTTATTCCGAGTATTTACATTGAAACGCAATTAGGTGTAAATTCCATCAAATGTTTTTCGTGGGGAAAACATCCTTTTCCCTCTATCTCTTTTCGAAAAGGGTATAATAAAAAATACATTTTATATGCGCTCATGTTACAAAGAGTTACAGGCACTGAAGCATGATAATTTTACAAAAAAAAATTCATCTTTCTTACATTGCTTGCGTGCGTTTTTCTACAATGCCCAAAAGTTTCTAATCATTATTAATTCTAAGGCGTTGTCCCTTTACGTCCCTTCATGCTTTGAACTTCAGCGCAATTTGTGTAAACATTCGCACACACTTGCGCTAAGCTGATTTCATCTTACACTTGAGACCCTTTGCTTTTTTATGGGACCAACACATTTCTCAAGCAATAAAACTAATTAAGGCAGCCATTTTCGGAATTACTTTCGAATGTTACCAAAAACGAAGCGAAAATGGAGCCGAAAGCACAAACAAAAAAAAAACCGAGCGAAAACACTAATGAAGATCTGAGCAAGAAAATAGAATGAAATACGCGTGTGCTCATCTAACATGCATTTTCTAACACACCATCTCTCTCTCTCTCTCTTTCGCTCTGTCAAATATTTAATTACAACGCGCCGAAGTTTTTGTACAAAAAAAGCGGAAACGGAAACGAAGTGCAAACGAAGCCAGTAACATGCTTGTTTTGGTCATGGACGAAGTCATGCCACTTAACCTGCTACTGACCCGTGCCTTATTTAATTTGTAGAAAATGTTCTTCATTTTTTCTTGTTGTTGTTGTTGCTCATTGTTTTTTTTTGTTGTTGTCTTGTGTTGTGTTTCGGTCAACTTGCATGCTGTTCGTTTATAGGCTCATAAAGAAGCTAAGCACTCAGCTCAGCACTCCTTAACTTTAACAACTTTACGCCCATTGAGTGTTTCAGGCAACCAAACGAAATAACAATAACAACAACTCAAAAGGTCAGTTGGGTGCAAAAACAGTAACAGAAAAGCGAAAAAAGTAAAGCTGAAATGGCCGCATAACAACTTCAAATCCAACTAAAAGGTAAACATTTGTTTCAACAACTTTGAGAGCGACAAAAACAACGGCACAATGTCCACAGACACGAAGATATCGCATACAACAATACCAACAACAATATGAACAACAAGAGCGCAAGGAAAAAGGTGCAAACTATTTACGCACAGCTGGCCACAAAAGTTCTTTGCAGGCAATCCTTTGGGTGTTGCCAAGCTCAGCAAATTGTGGCATAACCTTTTGAGGTTAAACTATTGTGCTACAGCTGAGGCAAGTTGACAGTATTATTTCTTTTTTTTTTTTGTTGTTTTCTATTTCGCCAACACACAACTTTCATTGTTGTTGTTTAGTTTCGTTTTTTTTAAGTCATAAAAAGTCACACGGAAATTATTTTATTGCATTGTTATTTAAGTTTTAAAAGTTGAAGTTGATCCAACAAAAAAAAGACAAAAGGACAGAAGGCAGGAAGTAAGTAAAAGCAGGAAGGAAGGATAGCAAAAAGTGAAATGAGTTTGAGTTGAAAATAATTTGGGTTGAGTTAAGTAGAATTAAATTGCCCTTGGTTGTGAAAAGGAAGGAAAAAAAATAATAAAAAAAATATATATGTGCATGAGAACAACTTTCGTTGTTGCCTCAGTGATAATTCTTAAAGAAAAATCAGAAAAAAAAAACCGTTATATCATACAGTAGGCTTTTGTTTATGGCTAATTTTAGATAATTTATGAAGTGTTGGTTATGCTTTTGATAAGCGCACGAACCAAACAAAGGCCAAGAAAAGGCAGGCAGACGGCAGAGGGCACTGTTACTTTGCAGTATCTTCTGCCACGCAGCACTTAAAATTTCTGCTTGATTTTGTTTTGAGTGCTTGGCTTCGCTTTGGTTCGGTTAAAGCATGTGTGTGTGGGTTGGCTTGGCATTTGTCAGTGCGTGTGTGTGTGTGCGTGTGTGCAAAGCGCAAAGAAACAAGTTTTTATGATTGCTTGCAAACACACACTAACACATCAAAGAGCAAAGACTTGAGCCTTAGTGCTATGCAAATTACACATACGCCGCGTTAACAGCGTTGCAGATAAGCGCAAAGACTGTAAAAGCACACACACATACACACACACACACATATGAAAGTACGCACAAGAAAAGTGATGAAGTTGTTAATTTTAAGGGTTGTCGACAGTCGGACAGACAGACAAACAAAACAAGACAGATAGACGGTTAACCCCGGAAGTTTCTCATGATATATGATTACATGTGTATGAATAATGATATATGAAATTCACAGCGAAGCGGAAGGCGTCAACTCAGCATACCGGCGGCAACAACTTCAAATTCACACAAACTTCAGAAAGTTGTCTTAACAACGCTTGAGTCTATCAGCGCACACACTGCGCTCAACGCCTATCAGCACCGTTCAGTTTCAGTTCATTTCACTTCAGTGCCGTACAAAGACAAATAGCAAAGTTTTTACGCAATTTATTTTGCATGCGCTTTTTTTTTTTTTCTGTTTCTTTGATAAATTTATAGGCTTGTTTTTGCTTATGGCTTGAGAAATCGCCTGTCAGGCGTCTGTATGCGCCATGTTATAGTCATAAATAACAATTTTGCCAACGAGTGCCACTCAATTTCAAAGCAGTTGATAGCTCAAATATGCAATTCAAGTGCAGCATTTCATTTGCATTTGTGCTCTCGGTTCAATTATTGTACAAATATGCTACAAACAAACATGCACAACACGCACACAGTACTTTGAACATACACATATACATCAATTATTATTGAAGGCTCAACACAAACAAATTGCATTATTTCAATGAAAGTTAAAGTAATAAAATGTTGTTTCAAAACAAAGTTTAAGTTAATTTAAATGGTATTTTGAAAAGTAATAAAAATTCAAGCGACCTTTAACTCTTTCAACTCAACTCAACTTATCTCATCTCATTTTATATTGTGGTCTCAACACAATCAAGCTCAGTTATTTTAATGAAAATAAAAGTAAGCGCCGTAATAAAGTGTCAAAGCGACCTTTCTTTCTTTATGTTGCGCACTCTTTCACACAACTTGGCCACTTGTTGTTGTTTAATGCATAAATCAATTTATTGCGTGTGCGTTGACAAGTTTACTGCCAATCTTTATGATGCCCGCACTTATGGCAAGCTAATACTTCAGCATTTTATATAACAAAGCACACTCATTCACAAACACAAACACACAGACAAACACACACACATAGTGACGGCTGTGACTGCTTGTTTGAATGCAGCTTAGCTCAAGCGAGTCGAGTACTTAATACACGAAATGCGTATTTAATTAATTTCCTTCAATGAACTCAACTCAATACGACAGCACTAAAGTTTGCTTTGACTTCAAGGCATGCCACGGTGGCAAACACACACACACACACACGTATGCTTGTGCCACCAACACCCACTTGGCATATAGAGACACACATACATCATCAAGTTGCTGTGCGTTGCGTTTCGTTACGCTTTGAACGAAGTTAAGTCATTTGCCATGTTGAGAACGTAACGTAAAAACACATTAGTTTGTGTGTGAGTGTGTGTGTACGTGTTGTTGGTTTTGCTTTGTTTTTCTCAGAAATTTCTTTACGCATTGTAGTTTGAGCGCATGTCTGTGTTTTAAGTAAAACGATTTGGCTCGAATGGCAGCGCGCATAAGAGATGAGCATGCATGCGGACGCTTATGAACAGATAAATGCAGCGTGCGTTTTCCAACTAAAATTTTATGTCATCCAGAACGGAATTTGAAAATCAAATACGAAAAGTAATTAACGAAGTATACTAATTGAAGCAAAAGCCAGCAATTGTTCCGTGTGACCATGACTGACTTTTATGTGCTCGTCATTTGAAAGCAATGTCATTAATATATGTTTTTTGCTTTAAGCAAGAACTGCGTATGCGATTTTTTACGATCGAACATTTTCGGTTGTGTTTTACTTAAGGCATAAATAGCATAAATAAATAATAGAAGCTTTTTTGAGAAATCGTAAATAATTTAATATGTTTTTGCTTTTTAATTTCCGCATATATTTATTATTTTGTCTTAAAACCTGAGTTGTGCGCAATTTATTGCCGGAACTGCAGCAGCCAAAAAGCATGCTATGTTTTTTTTTATTTCTATAAAATACAAAAATTATGCCATTTTTAATGCTTAATGCTTATGTTTTTAATAAAAAATATGTGATTTGTTTGTTGCCCACGCTGCTTACTTCAACACCACTGAGCGCCTAGGCAAATCCTAATTGCACACAACGAACCATTGAGTTTTGCACCGTTAAACATTTACAAGTGATTTCAATAAAAGCGAAAAAAAACACATACATGCACACATCTGCCGCAGCCACTTGAGATTTTATAAAATTGTGTACGACAATGAGTGCGACGTCGACGCGCTTTGAATTGTAATACTTTGCGGCGTAGCCTCATTGCTCAATGATTTGTGTGTCGAAAGCGGCGCCATTTTTAATTCATTTTACGCAACACGTTTCTATATCAACGCGTGCACTCCTCGTCTCGTACTCGTGCTCGTACTCGCACGCTCACTTAATTAAAGGCAGTCTAATTTACAGAAAACCGCATTCCGCTGTTTAATTTGCGCTTAATTCGATTGCCATGACAGCCGCGCCACTTAGGCTAATTTGTGCGCCATTAAGTCGTGACTTATTTTGCTATAAGTTTCTCAATTGTGTCTGTGCACTTAAAAGACGCAATTGGAAATGCCGCACGTGTGCATGTTTGCTGATAACAAGCGCAACGCACCGCAAATAACAACAATGTTGCAAGTAAGTTGTTTGTGTGGCCAGACGATGCAACTGAACGTTCATTGTAACTGCCACAATTGGTGCGTCAACAATGTGAGTCAGCATATATGTAAGCACAAAGCGAAGACAGTCTAACTGATAGACAAAAACAAACGTTAAGCATATTGCAACAAAGTGCGGCAAGAGCATGAAACATTTTCACGAAAACTTAAAAATGAAAAAAAATAAGAAGAAAACTGCCAAGTAGGCCAACATGTGAGAGACGAACATGTGTGTGGCGTAAAGCAAGTTTAGTTTGAAGTGTTCTTCAAATTGAATAGAGCGCGACTTGAAGGCATTTTCAGACTGAACTATGAGTATACTTAGTTTTATTATGAAAATGTCTTTAAATGGCGTAACTTTTTAACGAGGCATAAAAGCATATTAAATGTACTTTAAATTGCATACAGACAGAAATTATATAAACTTTGGTAAGCCTTTTAATAGGCATATGTATGTTGAAACAAACCAAATTGCATGTTTGAGTATTACCCCAACAACTGTCATAATGGCATTCTCCCCTAACACTCAGGGTAGAATCATACACTCGTCAATTTTCTTTGTATCAGACGCTTATTGTCTTTGTCTCTACGGTTACGCTCGTCACATAAAATAACAATTTCCGTTGCCAATTTGTGTAATTTCTTCACGTTAAATGACATATAAAATAATTACTGACCACACGTCGTATACGTAATATGAGTTTGTAGTACACATTAATGTCTCGTCTCTCAGTTAAATGACTTGTAAGAAATTTTCTACCAATTATATGCGTTGTTGTTGTTGTTCTTGTTGCTTAATTCGTTTGAGTAAATATGAATATGTGCAAAAGCAATTTTGAGTTGAAATCATTTAAGCATTAAACAAGTTTTGGCTTTAATCAAGCTTTGACCTTTTTGCTTTCTATTAGATAATTTCACAGTATTTTTGTGTTTGGTTCTTTGGTTTTTTGTGGTTACGACTTGTCCCTTGATACTTGATTAGAGAATTGTGCATGTTTATTTTTCGGTCATTCAACCAAACGAACGAACGTACGTACGCACGAATGAGAGGTGCGACAAGCACAGTTGCCAAAACTATTTTTGCCTGTGGCCAATTTGTGCTAAGATTTCGGTAAAGGATTTTTTGTTCTTGTTTTTGTTGTTTTATTTTTGTATTTTATGCTTTTTTGCCGAATGCTGTCGTTGCGGTTGAATTTTTGGTCACCAAGCCGACACTTTGCTGGGGCCTGTTGCTGTTGCTGTTGCTGTTGCTACATATCAAATATTATAAATGTTAGGTTGATTTTGCTGTCTGCCTACGCTTCGATTGGCAGCATATTGTGTGTTGTCGGTTTTCCTTTGCTTAATTAGAAAATGAAATGGCTCTGGCAGCTAACAGCAAAAAGCAAGTGAAATAAATATTATCAGCATATTCGGTTTGGTTCGGTTTGGTTTCGTTTCATTTGGTTCAATAGTTCAAAGGCTCAACGCACAAGCATCGAAATTGAACATGACACAACGAGGCAACATGGCAGCTGATACAGCTTATAGATAAAACAAACACACTCACACAGACACGCTGATGCCACCAACATTACGACCAAAACGCCCACATGCCACACGCCCACCACAGGCACAGGCATGACGACATGACGATCAACGACAAAGGCATTGAGTAACCTTTTGGTTGCTGATTTGTCTTGAATTTCATGCTTATTGCGAAAAATCAAAGCAAGTGTTTGACATTAAATTCACTTTTTTTTTTTTGAGTCAAACTGTATTGAATTGAATTTGAGTCGTGTCGTGTCGTGTTCTGTGCCGTTGTGTTGTGTTTTGCCAGTCGGCAACTTGCTCCTGCCACATGGCTTAAGGTGGGCTTAAACAGCATTAATTACACTCGACGCGCTTTGAAGTGCCACGTTCTGCGTGTGCGTGTGTGTGTGTGTGTGTGTGTGGAAAGATATGTAAAACGGTTTTGGTGCGTCTTATTTGTACATAAGTCTAAACAGCGTAAGGTTCCATGGGCGTGGCATTTGTCACGTCTTGTATACGCGCCGACTTCTGCTGCGACTAAGCTGGCTTATTAGAATTTATTTCATATATGGCGTGTACACTTCATTAATTTGATAAAATTCAACGTGCGCGCTCACAGTTGATTTAACTTAATTTGATAGCGCAAGCGTTGCCAACATGCCACCAAAGCGTTTATGTAATGAAATATAATTTAAAAAAATTTCAACGCACAAAAAAAACGACACAAATAAATTTTGTAATAAATAATGCACAAAAGTACTTTACCAACGAGTATGTGTGTGTATTGTCATAAATGCAAATTGGCCTCAAGCGCGCACCGCGCTTACTTGTACTCAACGTACGGCTTGGCATTCGTTGGCGGCTTATGAAAATCACTTTCATTGTTATTTACATAATTGATATTTAAAATATAAATTGAAAAGAATATTAACAATGAAATGAGCAAACAATGTTAACATTAATTGAAGTACAATCATGCAATGACGACCGTTGTCGATGCGCAATTGTTGCTTTTTATTTCTGCTTACACTTTTTTGTTTGTATGTTTTTTGCCGCACAATGCAATTTTCGGCGCAAACAATTACATTTTAAGCTCATTAATTTGTCTTCGGTTTGGGTATTTACAATTTGTCTTGACTGCAAAAAGTTCATGAATATTCATAGTTAGTTTTTTTTTAATGCAATTTTAATGAAATGAAGCGTTGCATACGCAACATTTAATTTGCAATTAAGCGTTACGTATACGCCACGTTGACCGCTTAAACTGTTTGCATAAAAAATGTATAACCCTCTTTGTTGTTTTTATTAATGTTTAAACGCTTTATCGTTAATTATGTCAAATTTGATTGCGGTTACCACTTAACAAACGGTTTTATCGCTCGCTCACAGTTTTTTTGTCGTCTCGCTTTTTCATGTTTTAGTAATTAAGTATACGTCATGTATGCAAAAGTTTGTGAATAGCTTTTGAAAATAGTTGCATGCGTCCTTGAGACATCAAGCCTTGATCCTTTTCATTTGGCGTGCTTACAAAGATTGTATCATTTAAAAGCAATCAATCACATTTGAGCTTTAAACGAGCGTTTGCTCAAAGCCTTTTTACATTTTATATTTCATTATAGAATTAAATTGCATTTATTTATAGAATTTTAGGTGCTTCTTGCTTCTTGCGTTTCTTTCATGTTGAATTGCGCAACGCACCCAATGCCATTTTCAACAATTGTAATTATTTCTTGGCCGCTATACAAATGTCTGTTTTATAGCTTTCGTGGTTGTGTTGAAGCGCTGACGTGACATTATTTGCGTTTTCAGGCACACTGCCACGCCCACACGTTTCATGTTATTTTTTGCAATAGCAGTTTTCCCCCTTTTTTTTTATTTGCAAAGCAAATAAATATTATCATAAGCAAGAAGCGACGCCGCTTCGCCAACATGCCTAAAAAGCGCAAATATTTTGGATACTAAAACTTGTAACCAAAACTGACCTCGAGCCTGTTATTTCTTATCTAATTAAGTTTTAAGGTCGTAAAACAAACCACACTATTATAAAACGGAGGGCACGCCGTAGTCATACAAATAGTATGACATAAACTTTGGAAAATAATTGTATTTTTCAAAAAATTTTTTGGTCCACTAACAAGTTGAATCGTGAGTCAAGACTTGACTCCACCAACGCAGTGGCCCTTAACAACAACAATTTTGCAAGGCGATAGATCAAAGCAGCACTTCTCGAAGTTTTTCGTTGATAACGTATGATTCTCATACAGCTTATCACGAAAAACAAAAGAGAGTGCTTGACTTTTGATTTATCGTTAAGCTAAGATCGCTGATGAAGGAGTTTGGCAACTCCCGAAACAGCTGTACGATCTGCCTGCTGCTAGTTTTTGAACTAGTTCTTGCAATATTTTTGTTGTTAAAAATCGCAAATATTTTGGATACTAAAACTTGTAACCAAAACTGACCTCGAGCCTGTTATTTCTTATCTAATTAAGTTTTAAGGTCGTAAAACAAACCACACTATTAAAAATAAAATATATATAAGAAGATACGAGATTACGCGATACGAGGAAAAGGAATACGCGGTCGCCGAAAAAGATCCAAACTGGACGAGTACGTTGCGTATGCGTTGGCGTTGGCGACCATGCTGATGATTATCGATGTGTCTGTGCCTTGAGAGTTGTACGCGTTGTTGTCTGAAGGACGTCTGCGAACTTGCCTTAATTAATTACAAAATTTTTCTCCACTTTTCGGTTCACTTAAAATGATCGATGACATTGTTTTTACGCGTTTCGCCAGCCAATCATGCCACAACACCAACGCCATCATTATCAACAACTCGTCATCATTACCATCAACATTATCATCATCATTTGCCAAACAAAATGTTGTGCCTTTGTTTTTTGTCTTTTTTTTTTTTGCGTTGGCTTAGTTTTCTTAAGAAAATATTGTCGATGAAAAAATATGCAAGCTAAAAGCTTAGAATTTCGTTTATACTTCAGTCGTACAGTTTGTCTGTCTGTCTGTCGCATGGTACGTGCTCATAAATGCTTATATACGCCTAAGTAATAAGCCCTAAAACTGACTCTTGAAAATGTTTCGTTTTGATTTTCATGTTGCTACTTACGTCATTCAATAAGGTGGCAGCTGAGCGCCTCTCAGCACTCAAACAGACATGGCAGTCAAGACACATGTTGCTTTTGGCGCTAACTGCCTGGCTGCCACACTGTTTCAATGTGTGTGTGTGCGTGAATGAGTGACATGGCTGAAAGGCTCACCGAAAAACATTTTAGCAATCGATTTAATAATTGATTTGATTAGCAAACGCTTATGACTGTCAATTTGGCATGGCATACGTAGTCATTAGAACGTTACCTCATCTAAAGCGACGCTGCCGTAGTCGTTACAACATACACACGCTTATAATGAAAATTGGCAACGTCGCTCAACGAACACACCGGAAGTGTACATATATTAGCACTTTGCATTTAGGCAAATTAATTGTTACGGCTTAAAGCGCGTTATGGCACTGACTTTGATTGGCTTTTTGGGGTGGCGCGACCGCAAAGTTCATTAAACGTCTTCAGCAATTCGAGTTTGTAAGTATGCGCAAAAATTAGGCAGAGAAAAAAAACGCCAAACATTTTTACGCAAGGGCGTGGAAAAAAAGAGAACGCATGGCGCGTATGTGGGTTGGTTGACGCAGCGGGTTGCTGCCTTCATTGACATTGATGACGTTGCTTTTGTGGTTGCCGGACGTCGCCTTCCCCGCTCAATCCCCAATCAAGTCGCGTTGTGTCACATCATTGGCGTCAGTGCCATCATGGAGTCATAAAATAAAATAGATATGGTCGGTGGTAAACATAGGTTTGTGCAATAAATCTACTAATGAAAGTGGTAGCTCGTTCAATATTTCGATCGGTCTGTCGCTCGCTCGCTCTCTGGTCCTGCTCGCCATAATCTAATTAAGCATGAGTTGCCGCCATAAATTACGCAATCTACGTAGAAAGTCATTAAATTTATTAGACTGCGCGGCCGAATTTGTGCGCTTTACGTTGATATTTTAGTGGGGAAAGTCCCTGTTTTTATGTGACGTCGAGTGCTCAGCGGGTCGTTTGTTCGCTCGTTTAGTGTTGTTCTACTTTTATTGATAATGTGAAAATATGTTTGCGTGTTGTTACGTTGGCTGAGGGGCGTGAGTTGGCTGACATAAATGACAAGCTAACAAACAGTTAATTGGCCAACCAGTTTGTATATACTATTTAAATAACTAATAGGCCTAATTGATAGCTCGATGTTGCTATACGATTAGCCAAAAAGCAGCATTGATGTGGAAAACTTGTATTTGGGGCAAGTAGCTTAATTAAACATTCGCAGTTTGTGAAATGTTGACTGTCGTCGCTTATGGTTAATGTCTGTGTTATACCTACATATGTCGATGCTCAAAGTCGATGCTCAATGCTTGCATAACTTTTATGCTAAAAGTCGATACATAAAATTTATGCTTAATTCCGATGCTGAATGCCTTTTATTAATGCCTGCTTGAAAAGATTTAAAGACGTTGTATTATACCTTTGACCAATGTCGTTGTGTAAAATCACTAATTAATGTCGATGCTCAAATTCGTTGCAAATTTTCGATGTCCTATGACTTTGTTCGTTGTCTTAGTCAAATGGACAATCAATGCTCGTTGCATTTGTGTCTCAATAAATATAAAGTAATGCGCAATTTCGGTAATCAAATTCGAGATTCAATTTCTAATATTGAGCACCATCGACACTTAAACAAAGTTTATTTCCTTAATGACGAAGTCGCTGCTAACAAATCCCTGGACAAATCAGCGCGGCTTACCACATAGTCAATGCTCAACATCGATGATAATGATTAATACTCTTTCGCTTTGTTCAAGAAATTGTCTTAACAAGTTTGCTTAAGCACAGTTTAATGTTACCCAAGAGTATTTTTCAATTTAAACCGACATTTTTAATTCATTTCTACATGTTTTCAGCGCTTTTTCTACAATTTCTATTTTCTTGTTTTCTTATTTTGCCACTCACTCACTTCCTATTCAATGCTATCAATCATCATTGCTAACAAACTCAAACAATTAAGAGAGAAAGAAAAAAAAATTCCCAGCGGAAAAGTTTATTCATTTCCAAAGGCGTTTGTTAAAACAATGATAAGAGCGGCAATGCCCACGCTCATTCAACCAATTCATTCAGGCCGCCAACACAAAGTGAAGTGAAGTACAAAAAAATAAACGAAACGAAATCTTAAATAAATTCATGGCCGGCATAATTAGCATATTTTAAATTAATTGTCGCTCTGCATTGGTCAGTCTAGCATGACGCTTAATGAACGTTAACGTGCTCATTTATTGGTTTTTAACTGCGCCCGCTTGGCTTTGATAAAAGCGAATTGCTGCTGCTGAACTTGCTGCTGCTGCACTCGCCACTGGCCTTTTAATTGTGCCTTAATTAAGTTTGGCTTTTTTTTTCTGTCCTGTTTCTCTCGGCTGCGACGTTGTTGCGTGCGTTGTGCCGATTAAGATAACAAAGTAGGGTGCATGAGTACTTATAATGACTTAACACATTTAAATATTGCCCAGATTCTATTTCTTTTGCTTCTTCCGCTGATTTGGCCAGGAAATGACACATTTTTTTCTTCTTCTGCTACTAATTTATTTTTCTTTATCGTTTCCTACTTCGTTTTCTATGCAAATTTTCTAATTGTACAAACGCTTATAATTTCTCTTCCGCTCTTCACTTGCCTAACCATTACATGCTCACTCACACTCTCTCTTTATCGCATGCTTTTATTTTTTTTTTTTGTTGTTTAACATTTAAATTTATTTGTTACAAAATTGATAGAATTTTCGAATTTGGCATGGCATTGCATTCGCTTTGAATGTGTGCAATGAATTTGTCGATTTTGATTGCTTTCCTCGATTTGCAGCCAATTTCAATTATGTTATTTGTATGCAAAAACAAAATCCTTTCACACAGACTGACAAATATTTAGCATAACTATTATTCGGCTTAGTGTCGTTGTTGTTCCACGTTCATTGTGTGAGTGTTTTATTGTGTATTGTTGTTGTCATTGACAGCAATTTGTATACTGTTTGGCTTATTGCTGACTTAATGTTTATGCCAAATGCTTGTTCTGCAAATAATAACGAAATTTCCTGTTTATACGAAAAACTAAAGCCAAAATTTTGGCAAACGCACTTTAATTATATACAAAATGGTTCTTAGTCAGCTGCGCTCATTCCCAGTGAGATTTTTTGGTAAAAGTTGCTTTTTGTTTGTTTGGGATTCGATTGTTTTTTGTTTTCATTTTTGTGTGTGCCTTTATTTTGAAATTTAACACGTTTTGTGCCTTTTCTGTCTTCCGGCTGGCAACTTTCAGCAAAGCTAAATTTTTTTTAGTGTCATGCTCAGTTTGGCAAAAGACTTTGTTACAGACTAACCCGCGCTACAAACACAGACACACATTTGTATAAATTTATATATGTTTGTACTTTACAGTACTTGAGTATCGCCATTTCCATTTGAACATGTTCTGTTGAGTTATAATTGATATTAAGTAGTCGTTACAGTCAAAGAGACAGACAGTCAGACAGACAGACAAACTCAACACTCTTTGCATTAAGTTATAAATTTTCACAGAATTTCAGCTAAAGTGTTCTGTCCTACTCGTCCTCGTCCACGTCGAGCCTCGTATGCGTTCTCGTCTCCGGCAACCGCGCGTCAATTAGCGTCAAACAAGCAACAGCATAATGAGTACGTGGATGAGGGTGAGCGCGATGTCATGAACAATGCTGAAGAAGGCAGACAAACACGCAAATTTTAATTATTCACACACTGACACTTGACTGTCTTGCGTCGTTGAAGCCTTTCGCTTCAAAGTTTCATGTCATACGGTCGTGTCTTGCTGCAGCTTTTCCTTTCAAGTTTTACGTTACGTACGAGACTTTCATCAGACTTCTATCTAAAACAATTACGCACTCTTGCCATTTCTCGCTAACTTTCGCAGTTTCGGCAAGGCAATAACTTGATAAACACGCTGCAGTTTTGGAATTTAAGGGAACTGCAACAATTTTAATTTACTTTGCAACTTGCATAGCAAAATAAATGGTGAAAGACTGTGTGAGTAACTGAGTGAACGACAGAGTGACTGACTGCGTGAATGGCACAGTGCAAGACCGTGTGAATGACTGAGCCAGTTAGAACAAGTTAAGTACAAGTGACAAAAGAAGAACGCACAAGAAATGAAATACGTATGAAAACAAGTCATATTTCGACAAAAGTCAACGAGCGTCAAGAGACTCAACGGCTCAGTCATGTTGCAGCTTGAAGCCTGTAGTGTGGTAAAAGTGCAGATGCACGGGCGCTCAGCGTAAACAAGCAATGCAAGTGTGTCAAGTCTTTTATTTTTAGTGCGCTGGCACAGATTTTGCATGTTGACTTTTCAAATTGTAACATTTATAAAAAAAATGCTTAGGTAGCTTCACCGGCTAAGCCACTGTCTAGTTACCTAAGCGCTTTCTTCTTGTGCATTACCAGCTTTTTTTTTATTTACTATGCTTATTGTTTCTTATTTGGGTTCAAGGTTTCCGCGTGTGTGCAATTTGCGTGCAGATTTATGCTTTTGTCTATATGTGCGCCATAAGGCATGCAATATTTAAATGCAATGCAGGAAATTCAAAGTGAAATATGCATAATTTAAATATTAAAACAGAGAAGCGTACATTTCAAAATTTAATGCACTCTTGTAGCGCTTAAAAATTTATTAGTATAATGTATAGCTCCTGTTTTCAGCTGCCAGCAGCTTTTGTCTGTCTGTACGCCATAAGGTATGCAATACTTTAATGCAATGCGAGTATTTCAAATCGAAATATGCATAATTCAAATACTAACGCTGAGTTGGTAACATATGTCTTTTTAATGCACTCTCGTAGCACTTAAATGTTTATTATTATTATAAGGCATAGCATACTTTATGGCATACGCTCGCTATCACCTGCCAGCAAGCAACTTTAAAGGTTTTAAACATTTGCGTCGAATGTCGTTTATCGATTTTGCATAAAGTATTTAATTACAATGCTTAGCGTGCTTAGGCAACAAAAACGCTCCAAGAAAAAATATGTGAAAAATAAATCCAACCTTTTGTGTGAACACTTAACGCCTAAAATCAAAACGGTAGCGACAAAAAGAGCAACAACAATGTGCACACCTTTTTTTTCGTTGTTAGTATGCAAATCAACGTAAATCCTTCGTGTACCCAACAAGTTCTTCATTCATTCATTTATTGATTCCTTGAGCTTCGTCGCGCGTGCAATCTAATCTTAAATCACGAATCTCGAGGGCGCACAAGAAGTCAACCGACAAAAAAAAAAACGGCGTTGCGGTCATTTAGCCAACAACAGTTTTGTTGTTTTTTGGCACGCCAAGCACGCAGAAAATCAAAAACCAAACGAAAATTATTTATGTTGCCCAAGTGATTCGAAGTGTGCGCGATTGAAACAAAGTCAGAATAAAAAGTATAAAAACACAGCATACTTTTCGGGAGCAATGTGCGAATTTGCTAACAACAGCTTGCCAAAAAAAAAAATGAGAAAAACTTAGGAAATAAAAAATAAATAAATAAATAAAGCAGAAATCAGGTCAGAATGAAAAAATGCGAACGCCAAAAAAGAAAATATACAAAATGCTCATAAACACAAATCGCGCAAATCGAAAATTTATGCAGAATTATGGAATTTCATTATTTTACGCGCAAAAAATGGCACAAAATGGCGTTGCGCAAATAAAAGTTCTTTATAAATGAATGAGTGAATGAATGAAGCGATTTTGGACCAAAGCGGTAACAACAGCAAGCACACCAATCGACACTCATCGTCGCTAGATATTTATGGCTGTGGTTGTTGTTTGCTGTTTGCTTATTGGTGTTGTTGCTTGCGTCTCTATCTATGATGACGGAAGTGAAAACAAAGTAAAAACAAATGAATGCCAAAACAAACAAACAAGCAAACGCACCGAAAACTGGTGTGGGCAACGAGCAATGAAAGACAACAACAAAACAAATCCAAACAAAAACAGGTGCGAAGCGCGCACGTGTGTGCATGGCGAACGGAAGCGGAAGTTGTTATGCAAATTTGTGTGTGCGTTAAAAATTGTTTCTTTTTATTTTCTGTTTTGTTTTGATCAAAATCGTTGTGTCGTTTTATTATATGCGTTATTTGTTGTTGCTTAAAGCAACACGCACGAAAGTATGCTATGGAAAAATTACAGGCTTTAAAGTTGACACTTTTTGACCAAGCCAAAGATAAACACAAACAAAAACACACGCAAACAAAAAAAAAACACATGGCTTTTTCCGGTTTTTACAACCGAACAACTTAAGACTTGCTTCATACGTGAGCTTAACGGTATGCGAAAAGAGGATTTTGGCGCGCGCTTGATTGTTGTCAACAGTAGAAATGCACGCAACGTGCAACACTCTGCAAATATGCCTAAAAACAAACAACGAAGGCGCGCCATTTTGCATTTCATTTTATTTATTTTTGTTTTTTACAGCGTTGTTATTGTTGTTGTTGTTGTCTTCTTCTGGCACTTCGCCAAAGTAATTTGTCCAGGTTGTAGCTGACACAAAACTGCCACTGAGGCTCAACGCAGCTCAACTCAGCTCAGCGCAGTGTCATGTGAAGCGAGTGTTGCCACCACATGCTTGTATATGTGTGCCTTCCTGTGGCTCTGTGTGTGTGTGAAAAACGTGAAATCCGATAGCACTTCAGTGCCACAACTTGTGGTTTTCAAGTGAGGCTACCTTTTTATTATTGTAAATACTTTTTGTTTTACTTATTTGTTGGTTTTCGGTTGCTTCTTCTACTACTGCTCGTTTTTGTATCATTGAGGTCAGTCAAGCGTCACTCTGCTCTGCGCTCATTTCTTTCGGTTTTTTAATGTGGCATTCGACCAACGAGCCTGGACTTTAGAAACGGCCGACGTTTTAAAGCTTTGCCTCATTTTGTGTTTGTGTGGCGGTTGGCTCAGCGCTTGGTTGTGTTGTATTCTTAATTAGTGTTACGCATACGCACCGTTGCACGAGTTAATTTTTAATGAGTGCCAAACAAAAACCAAACCGAAATGAATCCCAAGTACTTAAATCAAAATCGGAATTCAACATGAGCGGCGCAGAAAAAAAAAACATAATAAAAGTGAAACAACAAAAACCAATAATAAAACAAAAATAAAAACAAAGCAAAAGTAAAAAGTAAAAAGGAAAAAGAATGTTCTCTATCAAATATAAACAAACTCTGTGCGTCTGAACAGGATTAATTAGCTCTGATCCAAAGTTGTACATAAGTAGTGTATGTGTATGTCCTTTGCCGCTTTCCACACGCCGTAAAACGCTTTCTGCTTCACTGAGTGTAAAATGTTTGTAATTATTGCGACAAAGCGAAAAACAAACAGAAGTGAAAAACTTTTATTTGTGCAAAAGCAAACTAAAAGCACAAAAACAAAACACGCATTGTTTGCACTTCGATAATGATAATGATGATGCTAATATTAACACTCAACACAATGATAATCTTCAGCCTTACAATAAGAACAATGATGAGAAACTTATTGCAGCAGAGTTCTCACATTAAGCTTATTTAAACCTTTGCCTGCATATGGCAATTTGTGTACAACGTAAGCCATGCGCGCAAAAATATGCAACATTCTATAATATTTAATACACTTTGAACAAGAACTCAACTGTAAACTTGTGTCTTACAGTGAGGCAGCATGGCGCTGAGGTTAGGGCGCAGCGCGTCCCTTTTGACAGGTGTTAAATATGACACCCGCCGGTGTTCGTCTTGTTTGCTTACAAGTTGTTCTTATTGTTGCTGCTGCTGCCGCTGTTGTTGCTGTTGTTGTGCGAAACTTAGAAACTTTATGATTCTAAAGGCAAATCTTCCGTTTGAGCGCATCTTTGAAAGTTTTTGCTGTAAAGATATTAAAGTTGAGCACAACAAGTTGAAGCACGCTTTTGTTGCAGCACGCGCCGATTGAAACAAGTTTGCACAATCTTCTTGTTTTAGCAGATTTTTTTCTCTGCTTGTACACTTGTAATTTATTATAAAGTGTTTGAAGCACGTGGCATAAGACGGTAGTTTGCAGCACTCTTATACAGACGTGCCAACGCCGAGTGCTTTGTAGCACTCTGTTAGATAAGTGAACTATGAAATATTGACTATTAAATGCTACAAATAAAAAACCAATTTAAAATCTTCACTAATCAAATATTTGAAAATAATTTTTGTACGTTATAATCGGCTTTGCCTTTAAGCTTGTGCATGAAACGTTAAATTGAATTATTATTTCAAGCAACGGTTTTAACGCAGAACACAAATTGCAATAAAGCGCATTTCAAAAAAGCGAAAAAAAAAAAATAATATGAAATCTAATCAAGCCTTAAATCTTTATATAAGTTGGCCAGATTTCAAAGTAAAGTAGTAAAAATATATATTAAAATATTTATGTACGAAGCACACACATGCGCGTTATGGCGTATAAGCAAGAAAAGCACTTTAAGCAATTCAAAATCGAAAAATAAGCTTTGCCGCATAAGTTGATATTGCCATGGCATTTTCACGCTATTGCCATGAGGAGTGACATTTAAACCGTTTGGAGACCGCCAACGCAACACAGGAAACGACAAGACCAGCCAAGCACGCTGAATTGCGCAAAGTTGTGTCTTGCCATGCTGGCGTGTGTATTGCAGTAAGTTAGAGAGTAGTAAAACAACGAGACAACAACAACAACATGCTAAATGTTGACAATTTCTAGAACACATTAAAAATAATAGATTCAATCTTCAACGTTAATAAGCCGCAAATCACATACTAAGGTTTATGCATAAATTGTTAAAAGATATTATGTGACCGAAATATTGACAACAACCGAAACCTCAAAAAGGCAAACAAAAAAGAATATTTAGCCGAGTATAGACGACAATATAATATACTGTAAACATGCTAATGTATCAATGAGCTTTTAGATATTGTACAAAATTTCAAGAAATTGTTAGTGTTCGGATATCGAATTTTGAATTTTGTAGAATTATTGATTGTATTTTCATATATGTAATATGATTGAACATGAAGTTTCTTCTATCTCTTATAGCCAACGAGTTATAGCGTTTTTGATAAAAGAGATATTTGATTAGGAAAGAGGATGAGGCGAATTAATGCTGCTAATAAACATGTATGTATTTACTAAGTCTTCTGGCCAATTTTATTTGTCTTATCTTTTAAGCTTCTGATGTTTGAGCTATTGCATACAGTGCAGCGTATAAAAAAGTTTTTACGACTTGTCTCAAGTTTAGTACTCACGCTCGGCAGCAGACGTATCTCATATGTCAAAAAAAAAAGTTTCTACAACAAAAGAATTGAAAAAAGTTCTGCTTAAATTCCACAACTATTATAAACTGTTGATGGCATGCGTATGCACGTGTGTGTGTGTGTGTTGCTATAACAGTATCGCACACTTACTTACACGCACACTCATAAAATATTTGGAAAGCGCAGACTTAAACGATTCATTCGTAAATCTGCTGAAAAGTGTTCTCTGTTGAGAAGTGTGACCGGCGTCAGTTTTTGATGTGTTCTGATTATCTTAAGTGGAAATACTTATGTAATCCTTTCGTTTCCTTTCCCTTTCCCTTTCCCTTTTCTTTCTTTTCTTTTCTCTTCTTCTTTTTATTGTTGCGTTTTGATAGCATTGAAATAAAATTCAATATAAAAAAGTTACGTTAAATGTAATTTCCTTGTTATTAAAAAAGAAATATATATTTTTATTTTTTATTATTTTTGTCATTTATTTTATCCGTTAAAATGTTCTTTGCTTCTTGACAAAAATTCTGACTCAAATTGGTTGCAATACAATTGTCATTTATTTCACTTTTTCTTCTTCTTGTTTCCTGCCTTCCATGCTCTAATAGTAAAGTCATTTGCGCATTTACTACGCTGCTGCAAAACGAACGCAGTTGATAGTTAGCAAAACTAAGCAAAACCTCCTTCTTGTTGGCAATGTAGCTTTTTGAGAACAAAGCGGAGACGCGTGAATAACTTGGCGTAGTTGAGGATTTTATTTTATTTTTCATGTTGTTTTTATGTTAAATTCATTTTTATGAACTGTTCACTGAAAGTGCATTTTCGTATTAAAAAGTTATAGTTTGGCGTTAATTTAAATTTCAAAATGATGCTGCATGCTTTTAGGGTGCATCTGAAATATGAGATACTACGACATTTAGCATGGAAATTACATGTATAAAAATGTGATTACATTTAAGACTTCGATTTTAATTCGTATCAAGACACATATAAATAAATTATGCTGATTGTGTGCGCACTAAAAGCAAATCAACCCGTTTACATATTTTGCTATATAAAATATATGTTTTTAATACAGCAAAGTTATAAAAGTTTATTGAAAACGTTTAACAACACAATTTGCAGCGTTTCGTTTATTTACAGCATATTTTTACGTTGCAAATTTTAAACAATTTGCTGATTTAACGGTTTAATGCAATTTTTTTTTTATTGAAGAAATAATAATTGAATGCCAAAGACTTATAAAAATGCATGTGTGAAAATACACGAACAAAACAACTTCATTATGCACGCTTAAATTTTTATGTGTAATAAAAGAATGTCCATTTGCGTAAAATTACGAACTAAAATTTAATTAAGCGCGCACATAAATAATGCAATATGTCGCCAGTTGCATTTATGGATAGAAAAAAAAAAACAAATCAAAACTCATGCCATTCATGCAAAGATAAAAAAAATATATATATATTGCATAACTCCCGGCTGTCATTGTATTAATTTCATTAAACCAACTGCAAATGTAAGTCACAAAAAAAAAAAATATATTATACATTTGCTTATTTACTGATTGATTTTTATTTTGTTTAAATAAATTTTCAATCATTTGATTATCAGCACGTGGCTTTCCGCAAACTGTTGTGCAATTATAAAATAATTAATAAGCCAAATTACAAATAATAATTTAAAACATGCTTAAAATTAATGTTGGTGTTTCTCAATACACGAAATTTGTAGCATACTTTGCAGCGCGGGTGGCACCGCTCTTGGACAAAAACAATGAACTGTCAACAGCACGAAAGTCTGACTGGCTTATTAACGCTTTAGAAGTATTAATGCGCACTCTAAGAACGATCAGCAACAACAACATCATCATAATGGCGATTATGATAACGCCGACGGCCAGAATAAGTCCTTGTATTAACATGCCAGCCGAACAAGCAGACATTTTAAGGCGATTTAAAATACGCGCGGCATTTAAACAAACAAAAATAATTCTACAAAAATAAAAAGAGAAAAAAAACTAAATAAGCAAAAAGCAGTTTAAAAAAAATAAGTGTTTTGGCAAATTTGAAATTATATTTTTATTGTTGTCAACAAATCGACCGCACACGCAATTAACAAAATCAAGAAGTACGAGTGTGAAAATGGCACAAAAATAGGTGAACTGACAAAGAGCGTCGAATTCAGACGAAAAGCTGCTTAGTTGCTAGGGGCTAGACGACTCGATTCGACTGACGACTGAGTGTGTGTGAGTGCGCAAGGTGGAAGGATGAGGTATGTGAAAGTCAAGTGGTGGCAAAGCTTTGAAAAATTGCCACTGTCGCTGTCCTCTGCTCTTCATCACTGTCGTTGGCATTACTACCGCGACTTATAACACTCATACTTGGCATACTCACACACACACACACACACACCTCACACACGCACACAATCAACTGCATGGCAGAAATATACAATTATTTTCATAGAATACATCCAATTTGTCAGTACTTATGGTTGCGCATTTTTCACGTCAGGTGGCAAATTGTTGTACGGTGTCATGATACCAGACGCCGTTCGAGATCTGTGACGCTTCATGCGTCGACGTTTATGTCACGTCGCGCACATTAAGATATGAAATCCTTATTGCAATTAGTTTAATTGAGTTCAAGTGTTAGTGAAACAACAACAACAACAACAACGATGAAGAAATGTAGTAACGAAATTAGTAATGTTTAGATTTCTAATTTGACAGTAAAGATATTACATGTCTTTGTGAAAGGCTGCAAGAAGGCTTATGAAAAATTAAATGAAATATTCGACCATTGCTTTGTAAGGATTAAAGTCAAATTTTTACTGTTTTCTTTATTTTTTGTTGTTGTTGATAAATGCGACGGCTTGAGGTAAGAGCTTAGTGGGCGTTGACTTAAGGCGAGACTTATATCAAAATTACAGACATAAATTGTTAAAAAGGTTGGGCTTTGTAGAAACTTTGAAAACGGCAATTTTGAAAAATTCAAGTTGAGTAGGGTTGCTGTGGAAAATAATGAAAGAAATTTGCTATAATGAAGCACCTTAAGTGTTATTTTATAATATCAAAAACGTATTTGCCTTGTAGCTATTAAAACTGAAACACAAATTTCAATTAGCAACATTCTAAAAGCGAGAGAAACAATTTCGAAAATATCGTGGCAACATCATTTGCAATTTGCCAACACAACAACTTAATGTCGCGTGCCTCGTGGCGACATTGTAAAGTTAATGCAACACATACGCGCTTGCTTGCTGTTGTTGTTGTTGTTGTTGTGCAATAACTGCAACAAGCGTAGCTACGCTAGTATCTAATAGATTGCTACAACATGCTGTTGCACAAAGCCAATGGCATTGCCGCTGCATGTTCGCACATTAATTCATGTGCTCCATTTACACATGTGTGTGTGTGTGTTTGCTGTGTGCAACCACCGTAGTTAATGTGCCAAGTCATCAACTATGACTTTACTTAAGTTCAACGATCAAGCGTAAACTTGTAAGTAAAGTTGTGCAAGTTGAATATTATGGGAATGAATTTTCGCGTTAAGCATTTATAAACAGCATTTCATCTTTGACATGTCAAATATTAATGCAATGACAGCGTGAGACACATGATTGAAATTGTAGCATACATGAGACAAATTAATCGTGCTACGTGTGCTTAATGGATCATTTTCAGGCACTCTCCAGAAAAAAAAAAAAAAACAACACTAATTACATTAATGAGGCTAATTAGTAGCAAAGGCAGCAGCACCCCCAGCAGCACGTTGCTCCCCAGTGTATGTGACCGACTAACTGACTGCCTATGTGTGTGTGTGTTTGTGTGTGTGTCAGCTCGTTGAGCATGTTTCATGTATTAATGTCAGTTGCATTTGACTTGCTAATTGAAGCGAGAATATCTGTAAGGCATTAACCCAACCAGTCTTCTGGCAAACCAAATAATCTGTTTTTTGTGCCGCCTTTGCATTTCTCACGAAAAATGCTGGCAAAATTTCACAGACACACACACACACACAAAATTTTCTAAAATTATTTGCAGTTTTGTAAATGTTGAGCTCAACTTGTCCTGAAATTTGCATAAATTTTTCATTTTTACAAAGAATACTTGTTCAGATTACTGCTGATATGATGCTGCTGCAGCTGCTGCCTTGCTTCGCTTTGCTTTGCTAGTCGTCGTCGACTGCAGCTAACGACGCATATCATTGTCATTTTCTTTGGAAAGTTTTTCAATCAATTTTATATGAAAAGTTTTATCACCATTGACATCAAAGCGTCGCACAGCAACGCATTTCTCATAGTCTTGTGGCATGCAACATCATCATCGGCCACTTCATCGTCATCATCATCATCAACGACATCACTAAGAGCGCTTGTTATGATTTGTCATCATTTTGTCTTTCATATGTGCATAAAATTGCTTTGGCTTTATCGCTTTGTGCTTTCAGTTAAATTATTCGCCATTTCCATTTCTCGTTTTATGTTAGGGAGAGGCTATGAACAATTTGCCATATTCATTAGTCATATTTATTTTTTGCAATTTATTGAATTATTAATTTAAAAGCGTTTTATAAATTATCTCATTTAAGCTTTAAGCAAATATTTATGGCATTTCTTTGTTTTCTATTTTTTTTTAATTTAAAGTTGTTTCATTTGCACGCTCAAACCATTTAATTACTGCCGCCTTCAATAGCTTACCTTGCGGCCATTTTTCTTAATTTTTTCGTTTTGTTTTTTTTTTTGCACTTCACATAAACAACGCGAAAACTTCATTTGGCCACCACTGCTGCGCCTAATAGGCGTCTTTATTACTTTCAGCACTTCGTTGGCGTCAATGAACGTGCGAAAAGTGTATATCGCCTTATCAAATGCCACAAATTTCGTATAACACCGAATTGTGTGCACATGAATGTACATTTAATTAAGCAGCTGCCAAATGAAAAACGACACAAAAACATTCGTACCAACCCCGCGAACAAAGCACCCAACACACGGCACACAGCATGGCTCACTTCATTGAAGTTGTTTGAATTAAGTTGAATTGCGTTTGAGTTGCGTTCAAATTGAATTGAATTGCGTTCGTTACAGTTCAGCTGTTCTTCAGTACAATGATGATGACGATCATGACGTTGACGATGATGATGATGATGATGACGTGAGTGCAATTGAAACGCATTGAAACTGCCAAAACAAGGTCATCAATTTCGTATGCCAAAGCGGAAAATTTGCAATGACATGCGACATGTGGCGCGTGAAAATCGCGCATAAATCGTACAATACAATATTGTAAATACATTGCCGCATATGCCTGATGAGTACGATGAGTGTACATGCCATCAACACCCCAGCCATGCCATACACATTAAGTACTGAGCACCGCCTGCCACAATTCATTAAATAACGTGAGGGTGGCAACAGCAACAACAACAATTCAATGGCAATCGCATTGGCAACGAAAGAAACGAAATTTCCACAACTACCGTTCTGGTCATGGTTCATTGGTCACAAATCTGCTTTTTACAGCTTTTACTCTATGTGTGTGTGTGTATGGCAAAAAGTTTGGCAAAAAGTTCGCCATCGTCGTGGCAGCATGGTTGTGGCTGAGTCGGCGACAGCAACAGCAAGCGTGCCTCATGTAAAGCGCTCGTAGAGCTCTCGCTGTATTGGCATGAGACTTAAGAGCGCCAAACATTTCGTTGTTTATTGTACGTGCGCCTTTTGTATAGCAAAGCGTATACAATGTCGTATACAGCCACTTAGCCATGACTTGCCACCGTATTGCCCTCACAAGCCATGCCACCTTTTCATGCAAATTAAAGTTTATTAAAATGATGATAAGCTTATTGTTGTTTTATGAGTTGCTCAAAGTTATTGTTGTTGTTCTTCTTATTTTTTTTTTTTTATATATTTTTTTTATTTCTTTTTGGTTGTTTCATGCTGTTTGGACTACTTTTCTATGCATATACTTGAAATTATGAAAAAAGTTTGGTCATTACAACAATTTTTCTTTAAAAAATTGAAAAATTACGCATACGCAACGTTCGGCAATTGCTGTTCCCCATGCTGCTGTGCTTTTATGCACGTTTCATTGAAATTTCACGTCGATTATTAAAAATGAAAAAATGAATTTTCAAAATATAATAAATTCCATAAAGTTTTGGCTTGCATAAAGTTCGTACGTGGCTTACCTGATGGCAAATAAAGCAAAAAAGCTTCGTAAAATAAAACCAATTCATTGCAAAAGTTTTGCTCGCATAGTTCGTATATAATTTTTTTAATATAATTTATTATTATTTTTTTTTTTTTTTGGTTTAATTTTTCATATTAATAATAAACGTAATGAATTTTAATTTGAATTTTTTTTTATATCATTTTTATTTAAAATTTTGCATAAAACGAAAAACAAAAAGGAAATTCATTCCATCGCTTAATTTATTATATAAAATAAATGTTTCTATTCGTTTTTAATGAATGCTTAATGCAAAATGGTACTTATGGCCAAATAATTATAATAACTTGTTTGCACTGTGTGTGTCTATTAACGCACATGCACACCTTTAGCTTAATAACAATTAACAACAAGTATTTAGTTAACAATACAGTTTTGGATTTTTACTTGATTTTTTTTTGTTTCAAATTCAATTTAATTTTATTATATTATAATAACAATTTTTTTTTTGTTTGGTCTGCTAATGACATGACGCATTCATTTATTTTATAATTAATTATCATTAATTAAATAAAATGATTTTAGTATTTTACTTGCAGCAACAAAGACCCAAACAACTTAACACTTTTTGCGCATCAAGGCATGTAATGAAATAGTGACCCTGAAAGTATGCTACAAAATTTCATTCAACTTACGCTTCATCGTTGTTTGTTAGCATCAAAAGTTTGTCAAGTTTAAGACATTTTGAAACTTTTTTATGACAATATGCTTAAGCCAACTAAAATGTTGTTCTTCTTCTTCTCTGTGCTTGAAGCAATTTGTTGTTTCGTTTGTGTGTGTGTGTATGTCGTTTTTGCTTAGCTTAATTAAACTATTCATAGTTGCCTTGTTTCAATTTTGGCATAATTTTTCTTGCTTTTTTTTTATATTTAAAAACTTTTATTACATTAAAAAAATAGTTTCTGTTTTTATTTGTCATATACTCATTGTAATTACAAATTATTTTAGTATTTTTTATTATTTGTAATATTTTTTTTTGTTTTCATTCAACAATTCGTTATTACGCAATTGAAAGTATTTGCTGTGGGGCTCAATTCGCGCAAATACTCAATGCAATGCATTTTTATCATGTATTTTTCATTATTATATGTAATTTGTATTAAACTCATTATTATCATAATTTTATTAGCTACTCTTATGTAAACATTTGCATATGCTAATAAAAAATACTTAGTAAAAATACTTATTTAATTTTGATTTAATTTACATAAAAATTTAATAAAATTAATTCACATATTTATTTGTTTTCTTTTTTTTTCATTTTTATTTTCACAATTTCGCTCACAATTTATGTATTTAATTGTTTTCTTCATTCAACTTGTTGCAAATCGCAATCAAAAAAATTCGTCAGTTTGAAATTAAATTCATATATTAAGTGCAAAGAGTTTTTCACGCATTTTCTGGTTATATTTTTTGTTATTTTAGGTTTTTTTTTTTGACTACTTTGTTTTGGTAATATAATTTCGTTTTGCGTAAAGCAGCAAAATTTACATGATATATTTACATTTTTAGTGTTTCACATTTCATGACATGTGATCGAGCGAGCGCAGTGATGCTTGACGCATATGTTGTTGTACGCACACACACACGTACACGCATGCATACGCACATATGCATAAATATATGTACAGGCGCGCACAGACGAATGTTAAATCAAAATGATGTCTGAAAATTGTACGCTTGAGACGAAGAATTGCCGTAACCAATGCGTGAGACAACTTGTATGTCTGCCCCACCGTCTGTCCAGCTGTCTTTAAGGCTGTCTGTTTGCCTGTAGAACTGTCTGTCCGACTGTCTGTCTGTCTGTCTGTCTGTGTAACTGTTTGTCTGACTCTTTGTCGTGCAAGCAGCCACCTCGCGTGCGTCTCTGCTCGGCGTTTCAATGTGTCTCAGCTTGTACACGGCTTGTAGGTGTTATATAATTTTACAGTTATATACGCAAATTGCTCAACACACTATATACTATCAAGTGCCATAACACAACTACTCACGCACTCTTGCACGCACGAATGAACTAACGCACGCACGCACAAAATCTTTGCCATATTCGGTTTGATACAATTTCTTCTTCGTCTGCTGCTTCATTTTGTTGTTGTTCATCTTCATTGTTTTGTTTTTTTTTTATTTCTTTTATTTTGGAACGTGCAGACGAAAGCACAATGAGCTGTAAATTTTATTTTTATGACACTATGCTTGTATATGTGCACCAGACACATACTCAATAGGAAATGGTGCGTATGAGTGATATACAAATTTTTTGTTTATGCACAACGTTACTCAGTACCACCACACAACAACAACAAGTACATCAACATCAACAAAGACAACAACACCAAGGCAAACACGACATGCTGATGCAATAAAAAGCAAAGCACTCGTGCATCTTGAGACTGAGCGAGCGTGCGACCCAACACATTAGTCGCATGCAAATTTCCGATAGCAGTATAGTTTTTTTTTTTTTTTTTCCTTTGCAAATATGCTTTTAGTCTAACTAAACTAAACTTAACTAAACTTAAACATTCAACTTAGCACCGCAAACGCATGAAAACCATTTGAATTAGAATCGTGTTCCTTATCATTCTTTACCACACTTTTTTTCTTATTTTCCTTAGACTAAACATTTTTTGTATTTTTGCTTGGCTTGACTTGTGTAAAACTTGCCTTAATTATGAGCAACAGCCTAAAAGTTTACTATATTTTTTTTTTGTTTCGTTTTTTCTAACTTACACGTACACGTCATGTGACTACAGCGTCGGCGTTGCCGTCGTCAGCGGCTTTGGCGTCATCGCAACAATCGCCACGCTTGGCTCAATAACTTCACCGCACAGTTGATGGTCGGTCGTGCCGCTGGCCTTGTCCACAATCACAACAATCGATTGAAAGTGCGCCTGCTCATGTTCATGCCGTGAGCGTCGCTTCAGATTGCAGAGTATGCAGCTCAGCAAGCTGTTATTGCTGCGCAATGTTGACGAGACGCGTCGTTTTGGCACGAAACTATTACCAACAGCTGCTGGTGTGGCGTCAGCGCCAGTATCGCCCACAGCAGCAGCAGCAGCAGCAGTTGCATTGTCGCCGCCACCAACAGCGCTGCTCTGCTCGGCAATGCGTTCCAGCAGCGGCGATGGCGAGGGCGCTGGCGCCGCTGGATAGCAACGCTGCTGGTTCCTATGCTACAGATTCGTTACCTGCGATGTTGTGGTGCCAGTTGTGCCGGTATTGCGCAACAGCTGCGTTTGGCCGCCAATGATGCTCTTTGACGGCGCTATCGAACGCAACAGGCCATCGGCGCGTGCAGCTGCTGCCTCGTCCTGTGCGACCGGCAGCCATTTGTCGAGGAATTTGGGACGAAAGAGCAGCGAGAATGTCGTGCGAAATTGTTTGCTCATTGTGCAATAAAGTATGAAATTGATGCTGGAATTGATGAGCGCCAAAATGTCCATCAGATCGCCTGACATTTAGAGAAGTGAAGAAAGAGAGAAAGACGTGTATAAGTAATGGACTTTAAAAGGTGTGGCTTAGACAACTTACTCAGTCTCAGATAGCACTGCATGAGAAAGGCATCGCCCAGTATTGTATTGAGCAGACCCATTATGCCCTGCGGAAATTCGGTGATGAGAAACAGCAACAAGACGGCGAGCAACATGCGTGTTGTGCGGTCGGTTTGCTTCTCCTTTTCGAGTGTTTTGCTATTCTTGCGTGGCCGCTCCGACGGCTTGCAATTCACCAAGGGCTTAGCGCCCGCACTGGCTCCATTCAGTGGCTTGCTGGTCAGCTTCTTGCGTCGACGTTTCGCCTCCAGCAGCGCAAGTATCAAACGCACCGAGAGTATGGAGAGCGCAATGCAGGGTATCAACTTGATGACCACACTGTACATGAGAAACGTCGAGTTGCGCAACGGCTTGTTATGCAAGGCCAGATCGCTGTGAAAGAGCCGATAAACGGTCACATTGCGCACAATCAGCGATGGCGTTGTCGTTGGCGGCGGCGGCGCTGTTGTTGACACAATGGGCGTGGCATTGCTTAATTGCGTCAAGACATCGAGACGTGTTGTGGTGGGCATTTCTGTCGCAGTTGTCGTGGGCATCATCATGCTCGCCATGGTGGCCATTGTAGCATTGCCCAACAGCTCCAATGTGCTGCCCGAAGCCTCAGCATCGGCCATAGTTGCCGCTGCTGCTACTGAGGCCGCTTCAGCCATTTCCAGCGCACTCTGGTTGCGCACCTCATTATAGTAATTAATGACATATTCGCTCAACGGTATCGAACGTACGGTTTTGCCCTCAGCGTCCAACATTTCCAGGAACTCGGCGATCGATGAGACCAAGTAGAGTGACGGCGACACGACCAGCACACAGACAACATAGGCCGTCGTGATGGTGATGATTGTCGTGCGCATGCCGCACCAAACGCGATTCTTTTGCGGATAACCGACGGCGATGTAACGCCAGACGGCGAGCGTCACCGTCAGCCAAATGGAGATGGTGTGCAGCACTTGTGCGAAAATCGAGTGGAACTTTATGAAGCATGCCCATGGATAGCTCAGCTGCTGTTCACGCGGCAAGCTGTCGTACAGTATATAATCGTGTATAGTGTAGGGTATATACTCCAACATCACGGCCAAGTCAGCGACGGCCAGACCGGTCAGGATCGCATTTGTGGGCGAGCGCATTTCACGGCGGGAGAGCACAATGACGTTCAGCGTATTCGCGATGGTGCCGAGTATGCAGACGACGAGCGAGACATAACCATGCACGTTCTTGTAGCTGTGAGCGATGAAGGAGATGACGGCGGGCGGCGATAAAAAGAATAAAGTAAAAGTAGAATAAAGGCAAAAAGACAACAAGAAAGCGCAATTCAAAGTGAGCATGAGTGATTGACAAATTGATTGAGTTAATCTGTGTGTGTGTGTGTGTGGAAAATTGTATAAGAGCGTGTTGAAAAAGTAAAGCGCGTGTGAAACGCTCCCATTTGTGGTTTAATTAAGTACAGTCGTTGACAGTTAATTGGCTTTATGTATTATTGAAAGCACATTCTGTGCGCGCACACACACACACACACACACTAATACTGCCAGTACACCCTGCGCCTTCGACTTAATTAATGCTAAATGTGTAGCTGTCTCAAATGGCAAGCAATTAAGGCAAGATACATAACACTTTCAGATACTTTTCGCATGCACAAAAGACATGTTTGCAAATTGTTTGCGGCAGTCAGTTGTTGGTGACACATACTGTGCCATAGGTATGTGTGTGTGTGTGTTTGTCAAACAGCCAGACAAAGGCGTTGTTAGACATTAAGTCAGGCAGTCATTCAGTCATTCAGTCATTTAGCCATTTAGACAAATAGACAGTCAGCAGACGAAACTGACAATGCTGAGACTCAAGGTCATGGCAAAAATTCAAAGCGGCATGTCACACACGTACGCATGTATATATATCAATACATATATACAACATTCATGACATTCAGGAACATCAAACAGACGCCAACACAGGTGTATAGAAATGCGGCACAGCACAGCGCCGTGTCTTGCTCAGCACAGCTCAGCTTGCTACGGTGCTGCTCTGCTCTCCAGTGCTGCGCGTGCTACGTTACGTATGCGTAATATTCACGTAGGCGTCTTCTTCAATGGCGTTTTTTTTTTTTTGCTTCTTGGTATTTCGCATTTTGACATTTGCTCGCATACGCAGCCTACTTTGCTCGCTGTCCTGCTCGCTGCTTGGCAAATACAAAACAAGCAATTAACATAAATAATACAACATGTCAGCATCAAAAGTTGTCAACTGCTTGAAGGGTTCCACGCATTTTGACGCTCAACGCGCCCTCGTCCGTCAACCGTCGGCCGTCGGACATTGTTGCCATTTTTACAAGAAGCTTTGACAAAGGCGTTAGACTGAGCAATGACCAGCACGCCAAGCACATGCCCAAGCACAAGCCCAAGCACAAACATAGACAAGACCAAAAGGCAAAACTGCCAAAAATGTCGTAAAATGTTTGTCCTCATCGATTATCGCTTGCATAGCATGTCTTAAACAAAATGGGTTCCTAGTCAAATAAACAAACAAAGCAACAAACCAACAAAGCAACAAAAAATAAATATAGCACAACGAAAAAAAAAAAAGAATTGGTTTTATGCCGCAAAAGGACATGTTTAATTTTCTAAATGCGTTTTAGTGGCACTTCTCAACATGTCTTCTGCTCGCACTCAAACAAGAATCAATAATGAAATAATAAAAAAAAACACACTAAGTAAATAATATATTATTAGTGCAAATTTTCACTTCACAAGCAACAAAAAAAAAAAAAAACAACAAGGGTGTGCTTGGGCGGTGTGGCGCAAATAGGGGTTTCTATTTTTGTGCGCTCAACAATTGAGCAATTTATTCGTGCATGCATAAATTTTTACACGCCTTTTGATTTCACTGACTGCACACATACACACACACACGCACAGACACAACAACAAGAACTTAAATGAACAATTTCTATTATTCAAAGAGCTTTTCATTTGTTGCAAAATTTTACACAAAAAGCAATAAAAAATTCAAGGCAAACGAATGAAAGAAGACAAAACAATGAAATGCGTGAAACTTTATTAAATTTTTTTATTCCTTTTTATATGAAAAAATGTGGTTTTCAAAACAAGAAAACAAAACAAAGAAATTAAAAAAAAAGTAAGTAAGTCGAAATAAAGTAAATGTTGAGTAACTCAGAAATGCGCAAAGAATTCAACAAACTTCAAGACTCATGGCAGTAAACCTCAAGCAAATATGTCAGTCAGTTGAGGTCTCGCAATGTAAAAGTGTATCTGTGTGTGTGTGTGTGTGTGTTGTTTGATGCCGCAGCAAAAGTAACTTCTGCATTGCTCGTTATTAGTCAACCAACTGAAATTCAAGTTCAGGCAAAAGTTGTGTCAAAAGTAGGAAAATAATTTATTTGAGTAATTTTTGCGGCCGTGCGCACATAAACCATGCCATGTTCGGTTTAATGCCTGAAGGAGTTCAACCTCGACGCACGGCAATGAACTTCTTCATAGAAATTATGCGTCGTCGTTCTGTTACACACTTAAGTTGTGACATTTGCAGTGCCATGCCCACTGAATGTTTCTTTGCTTTCTTTTTATGACTCATGCTACAAATTTTATTGCTTCAGTGCGTTGTTGCTATTGCCTTAACGTAAGTCAGCAGCCGTTTTAGGCCACGCGCCGCAAGTAATTACAGGCCGACGTTGCTAAGCCGTTAGTTTCTTTTTTATGACGGCGTTAAACGTTGCTTATTTTAATTTGACCACTGTGTGTGTGTGTGTCTGCTTAAGCACAGGACAAAGTCAAATTAAACTTCAAGTAAAATTAAATGACATTTTAAAAAGGAAGACTTAAAAAAGCAGAAAAAGATTTGCAAACTATTTAAGACTGTCAAGCCGTTAGCTTATATTAGCTAACGGTGTGCAAGCGCTGAGGGGCTAAGAGTGAATGAGCAGCAGCGTTAAAGCAGACGAGCCAGACAAAGGACCTTTAATAGCAAAAGTCAATATTTAGTACACAATTTGGTTGCCTTAATGGAGTCCTTTTTTTTTTGGTTTTTGTTTTTGTTGTCTTTGTTTTGTTGTTGTTGTGTTTTGTTGTTATGTTAACAATGACTTGCCACACATTAAGCGCAGTTTGTAGTCAAGTTCGCCGTACAATAAAAATCACTGTCAATGACAAAATAATATTGCATCTGATGCCCCAAAATCGAGAACGTACGCGCGTTCGTTGCCTGCCATGCTTAATCGATTTCACAAAATACAAAAATAAAAGCAAAAACAACAAAACAACAAACGGCAAATTAAACAAAAGAAAGGCAAATCGTTTTAATCGCAGTCAGTCGCATGCCGTTTAATAAATTACGACAAAAGGAGGCGACCAGCGACAACGACAAAGACTGACATTGACATTGTTGGTGTGTATGTGTGTGTGAGTGTGTGTGTCAAAATGAAGGACCGAAAACTTAAAGAAGAAGGCTATATGGGCGTGGCAACGGTGTCACAATTTTTAGTTGAATAGCTTAACAAACCTCGTATGGAAATTGTCCATGCCCGTGCCACAATAGAGCGGCTCCGTTGTTGCATTGCTGCTCGTTGAGGCGGTCATTTTGTTATTGTTGCTGCTGTTGGTTCAAATGGTGCACGCGCTATTAAGACACTTGAACTGTCGTGCACTCAGCGTCGATTGCACATTCCTTCGAAGGACGCCGGGGCGTTTGCTGCAACCAAGGTCAAGTTCATGCAACTGTTCACGTTGTCTGTGTGTGTGTGTTGGTGCTTTCTTTGAGCGTCATTAATTATTTAATGTTGAGCATTTAACTGCAAATACAAAGTTTAATATATTCGATTATTAATGCAGTTGACAAACATACAAACATATGCACATATATGCCTTAAAGTTATAACAAAAGTTTTGATCAAAAATCAACATTTTAGAAATAATTTTGAATTTTTACTCTTGCAAAAAAAAATATATTGATTTTGTCATGATGTTTGCAAAGCCGAGAAGGAAACAATTCTGACTGTATAAATTATATTTAATCTTGATCAGCATGACATGACGAATTTATGTAGCCATGTCGGTCTGTCTGAGCGTTTCCTATTTTCAGTGCAAATTCCTCCTGGAGTTTTACCAGAAATTCTTCGTATATATCCTGACATTGTATATCTCAGAATAATCTTGATCGGACCACTATATTATATAGCTTCTATAGGATCCATAATTTTTGACCTATCGACTTAATATTTTGCAATCATTAGTCAAAGATATATTTTTTCTAGAACATTTTTGGCAAATGCTTCCAAGAGTATACAAGTCTCGAGATAACCGAAAATAACGCCCTTTCTGTTTTTTTTGCTTTGACATAAAAAGCTATGAAAGCTTTTCCATTTCAAAATACAGTTTTTGCTAAAACAAAATTTAAGTGCGCTTAATGAGCGGTAAAAAAATCATATTACGTATACTACATGTGTATGTGATTGCAACATGAATGATTTCCGTAAGCGGCTTAAATAACGCACTCATGCAGAAGTTTGATTAGTTTGCGCGTCCTTCGGCAAACATGAGGCAACCAACAAAAAAAAAAAAACCAAAAAATTGAATTAAAAAACTCTCTCCCACACAGAGAAAAGATATTCTGGCACTTGTTTACTTCCGTCTGCATGAAATTACCTTCCGGCTGGCAAAAACAACAAAAATTCATCCAACTTGTCTTAAGTTTTATTCAATTTAAAGTTAGTCTAAAGTTTTACAAGTTCAAAAGTGTTTTGAAAAAAACAAAACATGAAAAAAAAAAATAAAAACAGCCAAAGTTAAGAGCAAAAATCGTGGCGACCACGGCGTTCAAATTTATTACGCACACACACACACACACACACACGCATACAAGCACGCCGGCAGTCACGCACAGTCGCAGATAAATTTTTTGTTCTAGCATTTTGAGTTTTTCTCGTTTCTTGGCAAACTATTCAAAGCAGCAGAGCGAAAACGTGTCCTGTCGTCATCTCATATCCTGTTTCATGCTATGCCACTTCATATTTCTTTTACCGAGCACACTTCTGTGGCTGCGTAAACTTAATTAGTTTAATTTCAACAATTGCAACGCTGAAGTGTACAAATGTTTGCGCGCCAAAGCAGAACAATAAAAAAGCAGATAAAAATATAATAGAACTGTAAGTTAAAATACATGGAAGTCAAGGAAAAGAAAAAAAATAATAGGAAAGACATGAAGGAACGCATAAACAAAATGGCAACGCGTTGTTAACCAATGCAGTTGGCAGCTGTGTGCATGCTAACTCGCTGCTTGCCCATTTGCAGTTAACAGTCATCGCCATCGTTACACACACACATACACACACACACAGACACAAGCAGTTTGTCACGTTTACCCACACTGCGCGCACATTGAGCATTTAAGCACTTTATTTGCAAAAAGCTGGCAAGCGCTTTACATCGAATGAGTTTTCTGCTGCGGTTTTTGCTTTAATGCTTAAAAATATGTTTCTGTCGCTGGCAGTTCAACACGCACACGCACACATATCTACATACACACACACACACACACACACACACAGCTACAAACGCATACAGAAAAATGAGATTGCGGACAGATTTTCGTTTTGTTTTTATTCTACTGTTTGGTTTGTCTGTTCTAACTCTCTATTCTGCACACGGCGTTGATTTCATTTTGCTATGCTTTGGTTTTTTCGGTTTAAGGATTGTGTGAAAAGAATTTTGTATTTGTGTGTGCTAAAAGCGTTGTTGTTGTTGTTGTTGTTGCTGCTGTTCTTGCTTCTATCATATTAATTTTGCTCTGACTCGAGTCTAATGTGAATTTGTTGTAAGGATTTAATTGCTTTAGTGGTTGTTGTTTATACTCGAGTCGAGTATCAAGTAAACGTTGAATGTGTTGTAAAACTATAGAGCATAATAGGCAAACCCAACTTACATACGCGCACACACACACACACAGCTGTGCACAATTAACACATATGTGTTGGCAAACAAACATATATGAACAAATACACACATACATACAAACATAAAACATACCACAGCTATGCATACATAAGCACATATTTTTTGGCATAAATTCCAAGTTAAGTACAAGTAGCAGACATTGAAATGTTAGTAATTGTAGCATAAACCAATGAAAGGATAACACATAAGACAAAAGTACACCCAAAGGACATAAAGTGCTTGTGTCTGTGTGTGTGTGTGTGTGTGTGTGCCTGTTGTAAGTAAAGTTTAGTACACCTGCACTTCAACTTAAATATTTACTGTATTCTTTTATGTGAAAGCTAATTAAAATAGCCGCGACTGTGTGTGAGTACATGTAGTTTGACAAAAAGTATAGCATACTTTTAGTATTATGAGTTTTAACAAACTTTTGTAGTTGATTTATGTCGCGCTAATCCACAGTTAAGCGTCAATAATGTTCGAGATCAAAGTGCGATTTAACAGCTTAAGCATTTTATGACAAATTGCCATTTAAGATTTTTGTTTTTCGGGATTAATGAAAATATGCAGACGAGGCAACTGTTTGACTGCTGGCAGACAGACAAGCTCGTAAGGCTTTGCATTATAATTAGCACATTTCTTTGCCATTTGATTGGCCAAGTGTGAGCACTTGAGCGAACAGATGACGGTCTCGTTATATCCACGCTCATATATTCATATGTATTAATTTCGATTCGTTCTTTGCATGTTTGCTTGTTATACTGACCAAACTTATGATTTATGTATGAGCAAGTCATATTGGCGGCCAACTCAGCCAGATAGACAGACTGGCAGACAGACAGACAAACAAACAGACAGTCTGCGTAGTCGGCAAAGGCAATAATAAGATATATGATGACTTAAAGCTGACATTAATTTTCATAAAGCATATTAATTGCAAACGGGAATTGTGCATTGAGCAGAAACAAAAGTCGCAATTTTACGCATGGCATGAACCTAATGACATTTTTCAGACTTGAGATACAAGACAAAAAAAAAAAACAGAAACGAAACCGTAACAGAAACAGAAACAGAAACCAAAAAACAAAAGTCGTTAAAAGCAAAAGCCTAAAAAATGGCAAATACAAAAAATATATAATATATAAAAAAAAGGTGAAAACAAAAGCGGTACGAGGTCTCTAAATATTTGCACCTGTAATAACAATCAGTCAATGTATTCGTCATCCGAACGAAGAGGGACAACGGTTAAATGTAGCACGTCAGCTATTGTTCTTGTTCTGCTTGCCGCTTGTTGTTTTTGTTGATGACAGACATCGGCACTGGTGGCACGCTTGGGACTATTGCGGCAATGTGACTGGGACTGCGACTGCGACGGCGAACTGAGTGCGACTTCGATTGTGATTGTGATTTTGCAACTGTGGCTGGCCGCAGACATTGAGGCTGACGTTGTGTTGACATGTCGCCGTGAACGTGTGCAGCCGCAAATCTGAGAATTTCATTTTCATTTCGTGCGACAGTCGAGTGGTAATCAAGCCGCCATTGTGCAAGGTTTGAGTTGGCCTGCCAAACACCGACTCACTGACTAACTGACTGGCTGAGTGATAATAAATACGCTACCACAAGAAGAAGTAGCAGAAGCAACAGCAAACAAGTCATGACATTTCGCTGCTGACATTTGATTTATGCCGCCAAAAACAAAAGAAACCCAAATGAATGAAAATGAATTTTGGCCGTGTCGTGTCAGCGACAACGACAACGACAACAACGAAGATGACATTAAACATTGTACAAGAAAGAGAAAAAGTACAAATTTCGATCGGTATTGATAGACTGTTGGGTTGAGTTGGTAAAAGTGACACAGTTTGGTAAGGCGAAATGGTGAAAGAGAGAGAAAGCGCGAGAAAAAAAGTGGCAAGCATGACTATTGCTCAGTTGTTTGCGTGATTCCGTAGAAAAGTGTTTTTGTCAGCAAAACAACAAAAAGTATGCTATGAATTATTTTTTATGCAACTGGTTGCAAGTCGTTGACTCTCAGATGAATGCAAGTGAATGGCATTCGTGTTAAAGTCATTTTCATTGACAACAACAACAACAACGATGTTATGGTTAATTTTATGGCAACGCATTTTCAAAATATTTGCTTTATTTTTACAACAATTTCAATGAATTAAAAAAAATGTTTGTTTATTTATGCAATGCGTCAATTAAATAAATAAATATGAAAAATATGTAGAAAAAGTATTTTTAAATGACAATCAACTGGAAGTGTAAACTTTCATATGAGAGATTTATTTCACTTAATAAAAGCGGTCACGTATTGGTTTTTCAAGCACATACACACACGCACACACACACATACATACACTCATTTAAAGCGGCTTTAATAATATTTATATAAATTTAAACAAATAAATGAAATCATTCGCAGTGAAAAAATGAGTTTCAGATAACAATCATTGTGAAATTTGCTTTTCTCAGCAATTTATTTTTATTTAATTTTTTTTTGGTTTCATGTTATTTATTTTTTTTTGTCCAACTTCAAGAGTTCAAATTCAAGTGTCAATTTTGTAACAATTCAATAAGAACACAATTTGTTTTGCGCTTTTTGTTTCGCTTTTGTGATTTTAATTTTCTTTCTATGCTTTTCACTGCCATTGAAGGCGACACTTTTCTTGACATTTCTTGTTTCTTCTCTTCAGTCTATGCCACTCACTCAAGCACTCAAAGCTGGTTGAGCGCCCATTGTGACCGTCAATTTTTGGTATTTTGTTTTTTCTTTTATTTTGCTCTCACTTTACTTTGCCGTCTCTTTGCTATACAATCGACGCATTTGTTTCAAATTCGTTTGACTTTGGCGCCGGATGTTCAACAAGAAATACAAAAAAAAAGTAAATAAAAATGTTTTTGTGTGTCACTATTTTCTGAAATGGCCAAATGGCCAGAACGGTAAGAATAGCCAACGAAAGTAAAGAAAAGCGCAACAGCAGCAAAAGTGCTCAGCCATTGATGAATTCGTCGAATGTGTGTGTGTGTGTGGACGAGCATTATTCTGTATTGGTTCGCTTTGGGTAATTGTCAATACGAATCAGCCAAGTTGTCTGTTTCCTTGTCATGACAACTGACCATCAGCAGAAAATATGCTTCGACAGTTATTAAAATCAAAACAAAAAAATCCGCTCAACACAGTCGGAGCAAAAACGACTTAGTATGCCGCTGGCGGCGGCGTTCAGCAGACACTTGGACTTGGCCTGTCTGTCTGATAAAACTGGCTTAGCGTTGGCTGACTGACAAAATGGTCCAAAATGGTAAAAGGCAATTTGCCGTTCGTCCGTAAAAGAGTTTTGTCAGTTTAATTAGCTCGCTTCGAGTGCAAGTTCAGCTTTTGCGCCAAGCCATAACGTGCCAGCCCTTTTTATTTCCTTTTTGTTTTGCTCGTTTGCTGCTCTGCTGTTTTCTGAACTTATGCCTCGTGCACAATTTTGATGTTTCAGCATAAAAACTTGTACTTTCGGTCGTGCAGTCCTTCATGCTAAGTCCTTGTTTTTTTTTTTTTTAAGTTCTACTCGGCGCTCATTCATGGCTGGCAGTGTTTGTGTGCTGCTTTTTGTTTTTCGTTCGATTTGTTTGAAAAATGTCTGTTGAAAATTGCTTTTTCAGTTGGCACTTTTGATGACTCAACTTTATGTTCATACATATTTTTGGTTAATTAAGCAATCACACACATACACATAAGTAGTATGTGCATACTCTGACATATTTGCGTGCAAATGTCTTTGCCTATTAGCTATCAAAGCTCTACTCATTCGTATTTCTGTCAACGGCTTTGAAAAATATGAAAATGAAAATAACATTACTCATACGCACAGGTGTCTTTGCGCTTTTTGTTATTATGACTTTTCATGCATGTCTTTCTCATGTCGCCCACCGTGCGTCTGTCTGTCTGTCTGGCTGTCTGCCTGTCATTTTGTACCATCAGCTGCGTATTTTAGCAGCTCATTTAGAGTTGACATCGCCCTTTCCTCTTACTCTTGGCATTGTACCCTTGCCTGTTGCTTTGACGTGCTTATGTTTTTAAGCAGAAATACTTATGTGACACGTATAATTTTCTCCATTTATATTTATTTTTTATTATTATTTTTTTTTTTATTTTATTTGCATCTGTCATTTCGCGTATATAACCAAATTTTTTTATGGCGTAAAATAATTTCATACAATTTGTTAAACATGATATTTCATAAAAGAAATGCGTGCGTGTCGCGTTGTGCCTTCTTTTCTCCTCTTATTTTTATTTCTCTAAACCGCATACGTAAATTTGTATACGCGATTTGCATAATTTTCGCTGATTTGCGTAGGCAATTGAGGTGCTTGGTAATGTGACGTTTTCTTGTGCAAAGGTGAGCCATTAAAGTCGGGTATAAACTTACAGGTTGACATTTTTAATGTTGAACCAAATTGAGCAATTTTGAAGCTGTTCACATGTGACGTATTATATATGACATTTACATATCACCGCACGACTCAGAGAAACAAACATTTTCACCGCCACTAGTTGAGCAACCCACTACTAAACGCCGACGGCATGTGTTGCGAGGGACATTAGTTAAATTTTTAGACTAGGCGAGTCTTGGTGTTGTTCAGTTGCGAGAAAGAATTATTATTTTTTCTATCACCTTCTCGAACAACATAAGAAACGCTTCACAAAATATGCTAACTAAAGTTTTCACGAAAAATATTTAACGCCGCTAGATGGCGCTTGGTGTTCACAAAATCTAAGTAGTAACCCTCGTTTTTGTGTGTGAACCTTTTTACTGTGCTTATGTCCTGACTTATGAATATTTAATTGTTCGGCTTGCTTGTCCAGATGAATTGTGTCTGCAACTCACTGGCTTATATTTCTATATTTAATTACTGCAAATTTTAACTAAAGAGTCTCGTTTGTTTGCTCATAAATTCAAGTAATGCCGCTCAACTCGTAAAATTTTCAAATTTTCTGTGCGCACATTTGGTTTGTCCAAAACAATGAATTCATTTTCATTTTCACACAATTTGTATGCTCATTAATAAAGGCAATTGTGCAGATTATGAGTTGAAAACCACGTTTGCATATGCACAAATTCTAACAAAAGCTGTTCAACGTCCTTTTGGTTGGCTTATCCTGTATGAATTGTGCCCGTTTCATGTTATCAAAGCAGCAGCATTCAAGTTAATCTGCACACACATTGCATTGTGTGCATGTTTATCAATGTGTGTGTGTGTGTGTTTGTCTGTTTTTGGTATTTGTATTTGTTAATGGTGTAACATGCAGTTCAATGATTGAAACGAATTTCTGTGCTCAATGCATTTCACACACATACACAAGCACACATACATGTATACGCAGGGACATCGAAACGGACACGGACACAGAACTAAGCCAATCAGCATCAACTGTATCACTTCAACTATATTGTTTTGTTATGTGCATTGCATAATGCAACTAAATTATGCTGGTAACACATTGTACAAGATAAGACAGGACAGACAGACAGACATACGGACGGACAGACACACGTACATTATTTCATGTACAAAAGTGTTGGCTTGCAGGCATTTCATGTAAGCTTCGTGTGTAGCCTTGCAGGCAGACGTTGCCGCCTGTGACAATGAAGTTGACGTTGACGATAACAACGACTGCTTTGGCAACCTTGAATGGAAATTCAATAAAAGATAAGCTTTTTTGGTAAAGTGACAAATCCATTTAGTCGCCTCAAAGTTGAAGGCATGAAAACAATGCGACTCACACACACACCAACGGCTTTGACCAACTACTTGTTTACATTTAATAAACGTATATTTTTCAAGCCGTTAGCAACAACACAGCACACAGCACAAAGCCATGGTTGTGGTTGTAGCAGTTGTAAAGTCTAATGAGCTTTTGGGCAAGTGTGCATGTCATGTAATCGTATTATTAAACAAACAAGAAGCACGACGCCTGCTGAGCAGCAATCAAAATTTAATATCAAACAACACCATCATCACCAACGAAACAACAACCCACTCAGTCTTAGACGCTGACTCAGACTCTGACTCAGACTCAGTGATGGGCAGACAGCCAGACGGACTGACTTAGTGAATTGCCATCAAATGAAGTGTCTGCTTGTGTCATAATAAATGTGACAAACTGTTGGCCAGTGAGAGTGTTGTAGAAACAGTTGTCTGATGGCTGATGGCCGATGTTGTATGACATTGAGTATGAGCGTTTTTGTAGGCAATTTCATGTGTACTTTGTTTGCGTCGCTTATTATGTGCTAAAAGATAATGACAACGTTGTCACATGTACTAAACGTAAAAAGCTGATATTTTATATAAATAATATATGTGACAATGTTTGTCAAAAATCAATTTTCCTTTTTTATTATGCGATATATACACGCGTACTTGAACTTGATTTGGCTTCTGTACTTAAGTGTGATGGACAGGCAGGCTGGCAGGCTGACTGACTGACTGCTGTCTGGCTGTATGCCTGTCTGTCTGTCTGTCTGCCCTCGACTGGCCCCCAGCCAGCCAGCCAGGCAGCACTTGCCTTTGCCCGAAATAATAATAATGAGCAAACAAAATGAAGGCATTAAATTTGTAACAAAATTGACAGCTTGTCAAATTATTTGCCCTGTGGTGAGTGCTAAGTGGTATGGCTTGTACGCCCACAAATACACTAACACACACACACACACACCGACACGGACAGACACAACCATTCGCACTGGCACACTCATACAAAGCAGTCGGCAGGAAGCAAGTGTATTATCATTAAATTGAATTTACTTTGCGCACACCATTTCCTTTCGACATACTTTTTTGCTTTGCCACTCGTCTGGTTTTCCTTTTCGTTTTCATTTTTGTACTTCTTTTTATTTTTATTTTTTTTTTCTTTGTTTGGTTTTTTGGTTTACTTCGTCTTTGTGAACTTCAACAAAACTTTGCTTTTAAGCTTAACTCTTTGCATAACACAATGCAACAAAAACAATTTCCTTTTACAGACAGCTTAAAATAATAAGTTTTTAATGGACAACACAACATGCGCTGATGTTTTAATAAATTCGTTTTATTAAACATTTGTCTAACAGCTTAGAGACTTTCGCATAAATACCTTAAGCCCTACGTCGGCCAATGATTTTGAAAAAGTGTGCTGCATACTTTTAGGTTCAACTATTTAGCATCAAGTAAGTAAGTGTTAATTCAAGCAAGATTTTTTAACACATAAGCAGCCAAGTATCAAGCCATTGTGTTGTTCGATTTTCTCTTATCTTTATGCACTATTAATACAAAGCCATGTTGTGAAGTGTAGGACCAAAAGACTGCACTCAAAAGTTTACTCGTTCAAGACAATAATATCGCTGAAAAGCCGAAAAAGGAAAAGGCACGCCAGCACCGGAACAAACTATAGACGCGTAAATAGTTGAAATTACTTTGTTGGAAAAGTAATAAGCGAACGGAAATGACGTTAAGCGCCATCGAAACAAACACAGCTGTGCCGTTGCTTTTCCGTTGGCCTCGGCTTCGACTTTGGCAAAAGGTTCTCAACTAAATGATGGGTCTATGTAAAAATCGAGATAGAAAAGAACTTAAGCTCTGCGCTGTTTTTGACTAGTTACACTTTAAGCTCAATATTAAATATGCGAAGCAACATGCTGCGTAGATTAAATATGCTGCTTTATTCTAACAAATCAGCCTGGCGGGCATGCTTGAACTTTGCCAGCCAACGAGCCAACGATCTAATGCCTCAAACCGATTACACAAACAGAACAGCAGCAGTCTTGTATAGTTAAATGGTGCATGAGGTTTGCGCATAGGTAAATATGTGTGTAGGTGTTGTCTGTCTGAGACTGCAAACGCCTTGGGTGCCTACAGCAGCCGACGTTTTCTTCATATTATTTGATTTTTTTTTCTTTTTGTATTGTATTTTATTTTATTTTATTTTATTTGTCAAATGACATTGCCAGCTCAGTTACACATTTTTCAATATAAATTCCACGACAATGATATTTGTATTGCTTTACGGCGCTTTCGTTAAAGTTTTTTTTTTTTTTTTTTTTTGCATTTTGATACTCATTTTTATTTTTGTATTTTGCTTAAAAACACATAAATGAAATGAAATAAAGAAAAGCACAGCATGGCAGCACACGCACACACACGCAAACACACATGAATTAAGAGCCGCACACGCACACACCCAAAAATAGCGCAACAACTGTTTTAGCAGCATCAGAGTTATATATAAACATACAAATACATATATATATATATATATATATATGTATATATGTATATATATGCTGTCTTGTATTCTTGTTATTTCTTTTTATTTATGTTTTTTTGTTTGTTTTTGTTTTTGTTTTCTTTTGTGTGGCATGCATGTGGCATGAGCAAAGTAAACGACATTAATGGAAACATCAACGTAATTTGATTGCATTTGCCGCAATGAATGTATGAATGAGCAAACCAAAGTAAAGGAAACCAAAGCAAAGCAAAGCAAGGCAACGCAAATGTATGAATGAATGAACGGCCGAATGAATGAGTAAATGAGTGAATGGCTGTGTGAGTGCGTGCCAATGTCGCTACTCCTGTTTGCATGTGTGTGTGCGAATGTGGCGCTTGTTATGCTCAAATGCTTTTGTGCCAATGCTCAGTCTTTTGCTACTGTTTCTGACGCCTACAAATGCAGGCAAACAATACAGCAACAACAATAAATGACGACAGACAAAGCGACAAATCGACAAAACGATGGTTTGAAGCGACATTTCCGACAGACAGACAAACAGACAAATAGACAAACAGACGGACAGACATCGAAATAGACAGACAAATAGAGCTACAAAGACAAATAGCGACGACAACTAGAATGTCAGCCGCCTGAAAATGTGTTGATGATGATGTTGTTGTTGTTGTTGTTGGTGGCATGTTTGCTATGCTGTGTGGTCGATGCCGTTGGTTCGTTGATTCGTTGGTTTGTCGCTGTTGTTGTCAGTCGAAAACAAAGCCACACAAACTAAGTGCAGCAAAATACTCATGTTTTTGTCATTGTGCGCCTGCCACACATTGTTGCCGGCAATCTTAGAGCTTTTGCTTTTGCTTTTGCTTTCAATGTCTTTGTCGTTGTCGTTGTAACTTCTTTGTCAACGTTAACTGTCATTGGTGATAATGTTGATAATATTATTGAAATGCGCATGTAGTGCAAGTGAGCAAAGTATGCCGCTTAGCTCAGCCAAACAGTTGTCTATGTGTATGTGTGTGTGCGTTTGTGCCTTAGTATTGTTGACGCCTATGACAGTCACAGGCCATGGCAGCCTCATTAAGTTATCATGCGCAGAAATACAATTATGTTAAGCTAGCGCTGAACAAGAGCAATAACAACAACGACGACAACAACAACAACAAGGAGAACAACAATGTCAAAGCACATAATTCAATGTGTCTTAAATATAAAACCATCTTGTTATTTTTTCTTCGTCTTATTTATATTAATTTTCTTTATTACTTGCCTCCCAACGACTTTAAGTTCAACAAACACACACACACACACACGCACCACACTTAATTTGTTTGCCTTTAAACTTTTGATTTTGTGTAAATTTGCAAAAGCCTTCGAGCGTTTAAATATGCTCCCCAAGGTGCTTCATAAACTGCACACCTGAGACGCTCATGAAGGCAAATAACAAAAGCTCAGGCGTGTTCGATAGTTATTTATGGCGGTTTGCAACCAAAAAAAAAAGAAGAGCACACGGCGGCATACAAACGCATACATTATGTAGCAGACAATCATCAAGCGCCAAAGGCTTTAGTTAAATTTATGTAATTTTAAATATTTCCATTCATGCATGCGCGCTTTAAATTATGCAGAATACATGTTACAAGGCCCCACTGCCAGTGGCTAAGGGGCGAGTGTATGGCTAAAGGACTCACTGACGGACTGATTGACTAACTTGAACTCAGTGAGTGAGTGACTTGGCTCAAAGCAGACATGCACGGCGCGCACACTTTTATATGCAAATTTCTTTAATTTTTTTTTTTTTTTACAGAATTTTTGTATATTTATTTTTTTCTTAACATCATCAGGTGTTTTTGTCGTTGTTCTTGTTGTTGTTGCTTGTTGGCTTTGGCATGCTTGCATGCTCAACAAACCTTATCAATTTCAAACACATGTCGTCGTGCATGTTTGCGGTTTGCAAACGTCTCTTTTGGCTCGACTTGACTTTGCCGACGTTCGGTTTGTTTGCCTTTTTTTTAGGCGCATATGAAAAACAGGATTTGTTTTTTAGTCTAAGTTTTCCTTTCGTTTTCACCTATTTATGCAAATTTTATGAAGGTTAAATTGTTTTTCACGCAAGCCCAATGAAAACGACTATTTTAATGCAAACAACGGCAAAACAAATTTTTGTAACATTTAAATTTTTAAATTGAAACGTACAAAAGCAGCTTAATTTAAAATATGTTTTTACAATTTATTTGTGTTGTTATTTCCGGTTCGTTTTTTGGGGCCGTAAGCGCTCAAAATGTCACATTGCGTATACGCGCTGTTGACCAGTTGTCATACACTTGACATTATTTATGCATTTTCATAAACTTTCAAGTACTTTTCGCACATAAAACACAAACAAAAAAACAACAACAACAATACAAATATTTAAACTGTCAGATTACGTATACGTCATGCGGCTTGGCATATTTATACGCACATTTTCACACGTATTTAAGCATAAAAATTAATATTTGAAAGCGACTCATGTCTTTAATTTATGTAATGCACGCCGTTGAGGTGATAGACCACTTATAAGTCGAGCAAACAAATTAAATATTTTACAATATTGCGCATACGCTATGTTGACCAGTTGCCTGTGTGTGTGTTTAAGACTGCCGACATATGAAAACTTGCATTATTTATGAGTTAAAAAAAAAACAAAATATATGTGTTGTGGTCATGTTCAATAAGCGTGGCAAGCATATTGAACCTTTCGTTTATATTTTCGCTTTTGATTTCTTGCGTGTGGCAAGCGAGTTGAAAAAATATTAAGCATACGCTCGATTGCGCAAATTTGTGCGTTGGCGGCAAAAATTTCATACAAAAACACAGATTTAATATACGCAAACGAAAAAGTTACAATTTATTTGTTTGATTTTTTAATATTCAACACAACAACTTTAAGTCAAGAAGAAATAAAAAATATGCGAAAATTACTGACAAAAAAAAAAAAACGCCACTTTAGCATAGTTGGTTGGTTTTTGTGCTTTGATTTGCCTTCGGCAGACTTTGACTTTCGTCAAGACACAAATCAAATCTTAGCCTTTTAGCCTTTCATTGTGGTATGTTTTTGTTGTGCTGCTGTTTTTGTGCTTACAAGTCGTCGAGAGCAATGTGAGTGACTTGTGTGTGTCTGAGTGCATCTTGACGCGGCGAAGGTCAAGTGGCATATGGCAAGTGCCAAGTGGCAATTGAGCGCGAACGCATTTCACAATGTTAATTCTTTGCTATAAGCGAAACAAAGCAAATGACACAAGACAGAAGACAGAAGACAATAGTCTAAATATAAAGTAAATTGTATAAAAATACAGACAGACAGAATGCCAGCATGTCAACACACACACACACACACACACATAGCAAATACATGCTGACCGCCACTAGCGTCGGCAGCAACTATGACAGCGGATGTGGCTGCGTCTGTCGCTGTCAGACATCGACGACAGTTAGAGATAGATACAGATACATTTACAGACACAGACTTGGTGAGTGAGAGAGAATCGGTGGTTTTATTGATGTACGTGATCGAAATGTATAATTTATTGTATTTATTTTGTTTGTTTATTTTTCTTATTTAAGAAAATAAACTTTTGGTTTCTTGTTTTTTTTCTTCTTCATGTTTATTTGTCTTTGCTATTTTCAGTATCAACAGCAGCGATTCGTGAAATTTACACAGAGCGCATTGACAAGTCCTCTTCTTCTTCTGCTTCATCATCATATATTTTGAAGTCTTACATTGCTCAACGTTAATTGCCGCTTGGCATAAGAAATGACAGCGTCGGCTTGTAATCGATGACACGACTCACTCACTCACTCACGCACGGGCAGCAGGCAGCAGACAAACGCGCTAAGCACATTTTATGTACAAAAAAACAGTTACAATCATTTGAAGTTGTCATTCAATATGAATTATGACAAATCATGCACAATCGTTGTTGAGAAATCTAAAGTCGCAGGATATTAACTTGAAAGATGTACAAATATGCGAGCGCCAAAGGAAAGGAAGGAAGAAGCAACAACAACAACCTGCTAAGATGGAATATAATACCTGAGATATTGTCAAAAATATAAAAGAACTTTGTGACATTCAACAGCGCTGACGGCTTGTCTGCGCTAACTGCCTGCCTCACTCACTCTCTGTCACTCCTCCTCCTCTTGTCACTCACCCGCCAGCTCATTTGCAGCAAGCGCGCTGTTGCAGCGAAAGTGGGCGTGGCTTATGAACATTAAACGCAATTGTCTTGATTGATGAGCATCATTTTCCATCGAAGCGTGTCACACCCGTCGGTCACTGTCTTACTGTGCGTCCGTCCGTCCGTCTGTCCATTGAGTTGATTCGCTGCGCACGTTTCTGCGTTGCTGCCTTGCCATGCAAGCAAACTTTGGTGACACATAAATCACAAAGACGACAACGAAGTTCGGCTCTCTTGTGTGCAATTTCGGCACCTTGGCTGAGCATTAACAGCAACAACAACAACAGCAACAGCAACAACAATAACAACTGCCATTAACATTAACATTTTATATATACTTTTTATTATTTATTTAAGCCGGAAGTAGTGTGCCATTAGTCACCACTCTGCCCTTCTCCTTGCTTAATGTTTTTTGCCTTCTCTAGCCGCCATACGCAGAATCGTCAAGCGGAAAATTCATTTTTGTTATTTAATTTATAGAAATGACGCGCGATAAGCAATGATAAATTATTATTGAAATGTTGTTGTATATTTTTGCAAAAAATAAAGAAAATTAAAGTCTTCGGCGTTTCTTGAAAAATTCTTTAAAGGCAAAAATACTTGAACATGCGCTTGTCAACTACAGGCAGAGCTTTGTTATTAAGCATGTTTGTGCTTGTTTACTAATTAAGTTGGTCACAGTTAATTTTGTCACCAACACACACACACACACACACACATGTGCACAATATGTGCCCCAACTACGGACACGCACATGTGCCAAGTAAAATGTCACATTAATGAAATAATTTCAAATCTACTTAGTTGCCTTGAGCCTTGAGCAAACTTTTACTGAGTAACATGCATGTGCTTGTTGCTGTTGTTGTTGTTGTTGTTGTAATTGCTGTACTGCTCTGCTAAACTCTCCTCAGTTCTGTGCTGTTCTTGATAATAACATTATTTATGATGTTTTAATTATTTTACGCATTTGTGCGTTACGCCTGACATTGTCTTAGAACGTTATACCGTTAGACCGTTAGACTGTTGGACTGTTGGACTGTTGTACTGTTGGACCGTTATTGTTGTCGCCCGAAATAGCGCTAAACTCGACTTAATTAAATTTTATATACATATAGTATGATATGGCATTTGTCATGCAGCATGATTTCTACTCGCCTGACTCACTGGCTGACTGCCTGACTGGCTGATAGCCTGGACAGCTTGAAGGCTTTTTAAATTAGTCAGTCGCCAAGCATTAGCATGCTCAATAGCCAAAGGGCGTCAGCAACAGTAATTGTGAGTGTGAGAATTGTGTAACGTGAGCAAGCGGTAATTTAATGCCTTTAAGCTTTTAGTTTTGGCAGTTGGAGTGAAAGAAGGTTCGAAAATTGCGACAAATGCAGTTCATCATTGTCATTTGATGCTTCATAGACCATTAGACTTTTGTTATAAAATGGCGTCATAACATTATTAACATACACCGAAATGGGTTTGTTGACTTTACTCTAGCACTTTGTTTTTGTTGTTGTTGTTTTTTTCGTAGTGATTTATAGTTTGTTTGTATTTAAATTTTTTGTCTGCTAGAGTGAGGGTTCAAACTGTAACTCAAACTGTGCGCATTAGCATAAAGTGTATGTAATTAAGGTACTATCGGATGGTGGCAGGTGTGAGTGTGAGGTGTGTGAGTGATAAAAAATTGCTGACATAAAACCGCTTTAGTGCATAAAAAAACATGCTTAAATTAAATTAATATTAACGTAAAAAAACGAAGCTAATATTGGTAGTTTTAAACAAGTCTGTCGAGAAGGTCCTTTTATGGGTATTTAGAACGACTCGGCTTAAATAATTTCAAAGTGTTAAGTGTAGTAAAATAATGGTTTTTTAGAACCCTCATTCCAAGAACTCTACGGTCGATTCTTGCTTGATTGGCCATACTTAACTTTTAGTGCACAAGTAGTGTTATTAATAACACTTATATTTTATTTGTTAAAGTTGAATTAATTTCTAATGAAAATTATTAATAAATTTGAAAGTTGAAAAGCGCTCAAGAGGAAAAATGTGAATTAAATTTTACTGTTTTATAATTTAGCTTGCTAAAATAAGTGTTGTTGTTGTTCAACACTCAAACAGCTCAGGGCTGCAAAAGGCTTTAGCACGTATTGTCTAAAAATCAAAAGCTGAAAAAACATCATAAATTCAGCGAAATTTGCTTTGGCAGTTTAGGTAAACAATAAAATTTTAAAATATACCTTACGGCAAAAACACGCGCACAAATTCACGTCACGCGCTCACCACTAACACCTAACAAAAATATATATATATAATATGTATTTAAAAAACAAAAACAAAAAGACATAATAAATAAAACCAAAGCTAATAAAATAATGTAAGCCATAATAAAAATTTATTACACTTGAAATCGTTAACGTTTGTAAGAAGGCGTAAATTGAAAATCCGTTCTACTTCTCATTTTTAAAGCAATCCTTTTAAATTAGCAAAACGCACATAAATTACAGCAAACAAAAAAGATGAAGAAGAGAAAACGATTGAAAAGAATTTATTGCAATGACTTTAAGCTTAAATGACATTGAGCATTATTCATGCACACAGCGACGCAGGACATAATTGTCTGCAAAGCAAATGCGAAATGGAAAACATTAACAACAACAACAACAACAACAACAATAAAAATGTGTAACAACTATTTGTTTACGTCTCGTTGGCTTGGCTTTGCTGTTGATGTTGTTGTTGTTGTTGGCGCCAAAAGGTCATCAGCACATATTTTTCAAAAGACTTTGTATTTTGTTTGCTTTGTTGTTGGCACTTATTTGAATGCATTGCGTTTTGCAACGTGCAACAAAAGCAATTGTGGCACAGTTGCACGTTGCTGCAAAGTGTTGTTGGCTTGGCTAACAAATAACAACAACAAACCACTCATACTACTGCACGTAAACATCCTTGAAACACTTTATGACCCAATTATGCCAAAGTGTCTGCTTGATGTTGCAAGACCGCCGCCGCACAATTGCGGATGTGTGAAAGAGGCGTGGTCGGGCGGGCGGGCGGTCGTTTGCGAAGAAAATGCGTATTGACTTAAGGTGCGCAAATACTTGAAGAAAAAAAAAATCCAAAATGTAATTAACGTTGCCCATCAAAGACAGGCAGGCAGGTTAAAGTGCGCGCCTGCAAGTATGCAATAAATAATGCAAGAGTCGACGTAAGCAAAGTAATAAGTGTATTGGCAGCGAAATGCGTTTTTGCGCGGCTTTGCAACTGACATACACACGCACACGCACACACACACACACACGCACGCACACTCATACACGCACATGCACGTAGTGAGTCGCCTTGACAGGCACAAGTGACAGCCTCAAGTGGCAAAGCTCAATAGGCTGTCAATATGCAAGGCTCATGTTTTTTCCATTTCGCTTTTGCATAGCATTAGAAAAGGGCCGTAGATGAACTCATCTTAACTTTGGCATTTCATAGCGAACGTGACTGCTTCATGCTCATGCCATTAATGCGAACGTTAGAGTGTTAGAATGTCGTCAATGCATGCAATCTATATAGAATTTTTTAGTGTGTGTCAGTTAAATGAAAACGTTTCGCACACCTGCTGTGCACGTGCCACGTGATATTGGTTGCCACTGTAAGCAATGTGCAGAGGAGTGAGTCGGTTAACGACAATGTTGACGCCAAAGTCAATGTGTGTGCTTACATTCGCACCTGAGCCACTCCGGCCGTCTGTCCGTCTGTCTGTGCCCATCGGCGATCAACACTGCTTCACCAACGACCAGTAATGCAATAAAACGGGCAATGAAGCAACTGACACACACACACACACACACACTCACACACACATACACACACAACCTGGTCAAGCAGCGTGACCAGCATGAAGGTCATTAAAAAGCGCTCAAATGCACACATAAAAGCGAAAGGCGAAGGCGTGCCTTTCATGCGTGCCTCTGAATGAAGGGGTGTGCGTCTGTGTGTATCTGTGTGTGTGTGCTGGTCACACGTACAATTCACATGGTCACAGCTTGAATGAATGAAATAAATGCGCAAAAAATAATGTTGCAAATAAAAAATATAAATAAACAGAAAGCAATATGGAGTAAAACTTGACTCGTTTATAGCGAAGCGTTTCATTAAGCAGCGACAGCACAATTAGCGCCAAGTGCCTTGACTTGCGTAAGTCGGCGGTGGTGATCGAGAGAGAGGGAAAGTAGCAGAAACGATATCATGTTGAGGAATATGTCGCCATACTTCAACATGACATTTACGTCTTTCTCAATTGACTGTCTCGCTCACTCACTTGCTTTCTTAGTACCTTCGCTTCTTCAAGCACAACTGTCAGCCAAACGTGCGCTCTTGTTTCCTTCCTATATCACTTTACATTCGCCTGCATTTTCGTTTACTTACTTTCGCCTTAAATTGACTCAAATTCAAGTCAACTTTTCCTTATTTTTTAACAGATTTCGGCAAAAACATAAAAACTTTTTCTTTATGCCCTACCAAAAGAGTATTGTAGCTTTGACATGTGGCTTGCCATGCATCAGTTGTGCTGCTGCTTAGGCATGTATACAAGAAGCATCATGTATGATTGACCGATTGATCCGATAGTTAATTTTTATTATAATTGATTATTATTTATTTTTAGAAAAGGCGTAGGCATTCAGGAATAAGGCGTGGCACCGATCTCTCCGAATAATGACATTCATGAGCGATAAGACCGAGTCTTGAAAGCTTGCAACAATAAGTCATCATTGCCACAATTTCTCATACTTTGAATAATGTTTGGCAGAGTTCCCGCAATTCGTTAAGACCGTTAAAATTTGTCATAGTTTTTTACGACTTTTGCTCTTCAAAATGCTGTGCAGCTTCTTCTTGTTGTTTGCATGCACGTTGGCAAAGCTTTCTTTTGCCTTTCTTCTATGTTGCTGCTGCTTTTTTTTGCATTTTCTCATTCGTTTTATTTACTTTCTTCTTATGTTTTATTTTGTTTTTTTTTTTTTTTGGCTCGTTTTGGCTTTCTTTGCTTTCTTTGGTTGCGTTGGTTTCTGCTCTCGCTCAGCTACACTTGAACGCTTATAAATAATGCAAGCGTATTCCTTTTATCCTTCGGCGTTTGCTTGGCTGCTGAATTTATTATGCCAACTTAACTAGAATTCGGTCTTTTTCTACACTTCTGCTTTGTTGTTGTTGTTGTTGTTGACGCTATTGTTGTTATTGTTGTTATTATTGTTGTTGCTGCTAGTTGCACGTCGTTTGCTGTTGTTGTTATTGCCCCTCCTCATTGCTCTGACAGTTGCTTCTGTCAGTGACATTTTGTTGTTAAATTTTCAAGCATATTTTATTTGCAAATTCACCGCAGTCCAAAGACAAATGCAAGGTTGCTTCCGCTACTGCTTATTCTACTTATTTTATAGCTACCAAGACTGAGACTAATGCACGCTGATTTGTTATGGCAACACACAAAGGCATGCAAATGGAAATAATAGTAAGGAAATGTTCGCTCCTCACTTGCTTGGTCATCATTAGTGCTGCATAGCAATCAAGTTCAAGGAGAAGATACAGCCAAAATACAAATGACAGCTGTTGTGTGTGTGCGTGTGTGTGTGGCTTGCCATTGACCATGTTCAAGCGAAGCGAAATGCGCAAAAAAATGTCGCAAAACGCAATGCGTGTTTATTGTATTCATCGAAAGACATTTTCTGCTTATTTCATGCAATTTCCTTTTTTTTTTTTTTGCTCCTTTTACAGCTTTCATTATCTTTGCATGATGCGCTTTCCCGCAGGACATCAATCTTCATACCCTCATAAAAGAAAATACATACATGAGTAAAGACAGGAAAAGCAATCTTTGTGCTTTCTCTCCCCCTTCCCCCCGTCTTTGCAAACTTATACTAGAAATGCTTTGGTTGGCTTCGCTTGGCTTTGGTAATGATTTCATTGCTTTCATCATTTCATGTTTATGCCGAAATAAAAATACGTCATTCCCGAAGGGAAAAGCATTTGCTTCTACTTACATATATTGAACTAAGCATTTGCTTTTGTGCTAAGCATTTTTATGTTATGCTCAACAATACGTTCACACACACACACACACACACACACATATATATAACGTACAAGCCTAATTGAGCCATAGAACATCATACAAATCAGTATAATAACTAAAAGAGCACACATAATAAAAAGCGCCAAGTAGCTTACACACACACACACACACACACACACACACATAAAAAAAGGAAGCAGCAGAAGGAGCGCAGAAAGTACATAAATAATTTATAGACAAACGGTAGCAAAAAAAAAAAAAAAAAAGCAAAGCATATCAAATAAAATGGCGGTTGGGCAAGCGGCAGCAATGGCGCCCACACAGTGATGGCTTCATGGCTTCTCCTCACACGCCAAAGACAAATCAAAATGTTGATGCAAAATACAAATGCCGCCGGGATTTCGTTAAATAAATGGCACACACACACAGACAGACACACAAGTACAAGAACGATATTCAATACAATAGCAAAGGCGGCAATGGCGTTGAAGGCGGCGGTGCCTTCGTATGCGACTCGGCTGCGGCAATGGCGGCTGTCGCTGTTTATCACAACAAATCAAGTCAAATTACGCGTGTACACGCAGCAATTCTAATGAAATGAGAAGCAACAGCAACAACAACAACAGCAACAACAACACTCAAGCACACACAAGGCAACGAAAAAATGAACGTCGCCAAACAATTCAAAGCAAATTCAATAAATTGTTAAGATAACAAAAAAAAAAATATATATACAAAAAATAAACGAAAAACAAACAAAAAAACAAACAAAAAATATACAAAAAAATATATAAAAAAAAAACGCACAAATCGAAAAATGAAACCAAACCGAAAAATCAAATCGAAATCTAAACCGAAACCGAAATCAAACCTAAAAACCACAAACGCACACCAACAAAGTACGGCAAAAGTCAAGCACCAAAACCAACAACAACAACAGCAATAACAACAAAATGCAGAAATCAAAAACGTGTAACCAAAAACCAATAACATTATTTGACTTTCGCTTAAGCAAAGCAAAGCAGCAGAAAGGCGCATGATAACAATAATAATAATAATAATAATAATATTGCGTATACGCCAGCGTGTTATGCAAATAAACAAATTAGTTGTTTAGACAGCATTAAGCACAGCAGCAGCAACAACAACAACAGCAGCAACAACAACAACAACAGATCGCGGATCGGTTACGCAAACTGCTTAAAGATAAAGGTTTCCTTGCCGCCTTACTTCAAGCTACTTTGCTCACTCTGTCTGTCTGTCTGTCTGCCTGCCTACGTCCTTTGTTCATTCGTTCGTGCATTGCTGCTTCATTTGATTTGTGAAAATAATGACAAAAGTTGCCACACAAAAAATCAATCATAAATTCTTAAAGTACCAAAAAATAAAGCAAGTATTTCTAATATATAAAACACAAGTTTCTTTATTAGCTGGAATTATTTTTGGCCACAATTTTATTTCTCGTCTTCACTTCGTTCGGCGTTTGCCGTTTGCTGGCAGCTCACAGCTTACAGCTTAGCGCATTTGTTATTTATTTTGCTGTTGTTTTCATATTATTATTTTGTTTGTTTATTGAGTTTTGTGGCAAAAGTTTTTACTTTGGCACAAAAGAACTTTAAAAACAAAAACAAATGTGCCTTTGAAGGCGCACGAAAGATACTTTGTTACGTGCGATAAGACAAAACTTTCTAAAAAAATCAAACGCACCAGATAAGCGACAAGAAAAGATGCTAAGACGAAGGCAACGTGTCTCTGTCGTGGAGCGAAGGCCAGAGGAGACGAGACGAGCACATGTTCAGCTTGGTAGCTAATTTTAATTAAATTTGTGGTATTTGCTTAAGCATTTGCTATGAGTTGACATAAGTCCTCTGCTTGTGCTTCTTCTTCTTCTTCTTCTTCTTGTTGCTGCTTTGGTTTAAGCTTTGATTTTGTTTTTGTCTTTAGTTTTTCTTTGTTTTTGTTTTTGTTACGTTTTGCGAAAACTTTTGCACTTGATTAATGAAGTGTGTCAGAAAGTTTCTAGCACACAAAATTAACGTTTGAATAACTGTTTTTCAGTTGCATGTGTGTGTGTGCAACGAATTGCCTCCAAATAATTGCGGCGGACAAAAATAAAACAACGTCGAAATAAATATGCTTTGAGCATGTTATCAAAACAAATACAGTGAAAGCTGCTTTGGTCTCTCAGCCGCCAGAAAATTGTGCAAGCCACCTGCGGCAGCTGTTCGTGTCGCAAGCTTTCACTGTACATGCGATAAATAGCGAGAACGCACGCACACACAAATCTTATACAATGGCAAAGTGTGAGGCATGACAAGTTGATAGCATAGTGTGGCATCTGTGTGTGTGTGTGTTTGTGTGTGTTGTTATTACACAACAAAAGCAACAAACAAACACTAAAAGACGACAATAATAATATGACAAGAGCATTGAGTTTGTTGACGTTGCTGACGTTGAAAAGTGACTCTGCCTTGTTGCAGATGCCATGCTGACTGATGCCCTCTCGCTCTCCCTACCCGCAAGACTCACGCATGCCAGGCACGAATTGTGCTGAACATGTGCAATATTCGATTTATTTTATTTGTTGTTGTTGTTTTTTTTTTGTGATTTTTTTTTGTAATTTTTCGTTAACATAAAAACACTCAATGTCACCACAATCAACAAGCATAAGAGACCAACAACAATAACAACAACAACAATAACAAGAATAACAACAAAGTGCAGACTATAAAATTTGTCGCATAATCGAAACGAATAACAAGTTTTACAATTCAACAAGGACAACAGCAACCAAAACAACAACAACAACAACAACAACAACAACAACAACAACAACAACGACTGCAACAACTGCGAATGACATTGCGGTTCTGTTGCTTATTGACATTTGCGTTTAGATAGTTTTCAATTGTTGGCAAACAACGGGCGTAAACAAGCAAGCAAACCAACAAGCAAGCAACATGCAACAGTCAACGGATTAGCAAACAATAACAACAACAACAACAAGTACATTGTCATCAACATCAACACTGCTGCCAGCATCTAAAACAACAACAACAGCAACAATAACAATGACTACAACAACTTGCACGGAAGTGCTTCTAAGATGACAGTCGCCATAAACCGCCACGCCCACCGCCCATGCCCACCGCCAGCTACTTGAACCTTTACACTTACGTGACTTGGCACCATTTCTCTTTGCCTTCGTACATAATTTTATTTGCTGCTTAGCTATTTGTGTCTCTCTCGCACTCGCTCAGGCGCTGACATTGCCGAGAGCAACATCAGCAGCTGACAAGATTAGTTTCGAATGCTTCCGTTTTTTGTTTATTCAAGGCTGTTCCGGTTCATGCGCAGCCTTCTTGTATCTTTTTTGTTGTTTTCTTTGCAAATTCGCATTGTTGTTATTGCCGTTGTTGTTGTTGTTTGCTTTACGTGTCGCAAATAATCTAAGAAATTCGGTTTCTACAGCAACTTATCACAGATGCTCATCTTTATGCTTAACTCACATTTATGTATGTCATGCAACATACAACACACAACATGACTGCCGTGTGGGGCTAAAGCGACGCGGTGAGGAGCAGACGGTTGATTGGACAGACAAGCCTTAAAATGATTTCTTTTAATAGCATTTTTGATTGCGTTTTTGCTGACAATGTTTTTAGCCGCGTATGTGTGTGTGTGTGTGTGAGAAAGAGTTTTAAAATCAAGCATTAAAAAATGTTGTTAAAAATACAATAATAACAAAAAATTCGTTAAGTGTTGCCAACCAAACAAAAAAAAGAGGAGAAGAAAATAAAACGCTTTAAATACTCAAATAAAATATAAAGGCGCAAAAGGACCGTTTTACATGCAAAGGACATTGCCAAATTCCACGGAAAAAAAAGTTGTTGAAAACCTAATAAGAATTTTCCTTTTCAAACATTATTTTTATTTATTTATTTATTTACTTTTTTTTTATTTTACGCATTCGTTATTCGTTAGTTTGTACTTCTTTTATTTTTTATTTTTTTTTTTTGGGGAGATTTAAACCCTTTGGGCGCAATTCGTATTTATTTGGCTGCCGCTTCTCGCATTTGTGCGCCCCTTTTGTCACTCATGCCCGCCGCCGAACAAACAAATACAACATGTGCAAGCATTTTAGGGCCGAAAGGCGCATTTCTTGCGTCGGCGATCGCTCAACTTTCAGACCGACTTTGACCTCAGGTTATGTGTTTCTCATGTGCAAAATACACAATTTTCGTCACTTAAATATTTGATTTTATTGCATTATTTCGTATTATTATTCTTATTATTTATTGATTTATTTTGCGTTTCTTTGTCATGTTTTTTTTTTTTTATTTTTATTGTTTGTTAAATGCTGAGAAAGTTTTTGCATGAGTTGACAAAATGAATGATATCACAAAATTTAAGCGCAAAAAATGAGAGATAACAAATTTTAAGAAAATGATTTATGCTTCAAGTTGACGCCATCATTTTTGTTTTTGTTATTTTTTGTTAGTCACTCAAATTTCGTCTGTTTGCTCATTAAATTTCAATTCACTCTAAATATGTTTGAATTTAAAGTTTAATCAAGAATAATGCGACATTTTAAATGGTTTAAAGAGGAAAGCAAATTTTTGCGCAAAAGGAATTTTGTATGAAAAATAATATTATATTAAATAAATTAGTGAAATCAAAATAAAATAAAAAATTAAATAAAACACAAATGCACTAAAATTAAATATATTAAAACGGAATATAAAATAAGTAATTATTGAAAATTTTAATGATAAAAAAATATTTATTGAAAAAAATGGCATAAATAATATTAAAAAAAATATGGAAAATAATAATAAAATTTAAAATGCAACTTTTACAAAAAAACTTCAAATAAAATATAATTAAAAAATTAATACAAACAAATTTCAATTAAAATTTAAATAAAACATAGAAAACAGTTTATTTTTTTTTTAAATTTAATTGAGTAATAATATGGGAACCTTTCAATTCAACACGCTTTGGCATCCTTTCAGCACTTAAAGTCACCCAAGTTGTGGACTCATAAAATGTTCATAAAATTAATTGCAAATAATCATTAAAACCAACATTAAAATTAAAAGAAAAGCTGTCATAAAAATGAAGCAGCAAGAATTTCAAAACAATTTCAACATTTGAAATAAACCAATAAAAATCAAATTTTCCACACGAAAGTTGAAAATCAAATTTCACCTTTTTCGTATTCAATTAAAACTCGTTATTTAATTGCTACTTAACAATTAACAATTAATCAATATTTTTAATGTTATTTTTACTGATAATTTCTATGATAACTTACACATTTGGCACGCACAACGAAATCGGAGTCGAAAATTGGAATTGTTTTTATTTGCTTTTGCTTTAATGAGATAATTTTCTTTAATTGCATTTCAGTCAACAATTTATTTACTCTTCATACAGCATTGAATTGTATAATATTTTTTTATTTATTGAAATAATTAAATTTGAATTACATATTTTTATTTCCGTTTACGTTTCTTTTTCAATTGATTTTAATTAAATTCATGTGTGGTTTTGCGGTATTTCGAAATGTTTATTAACGCGTGAATTTCATTATAAATTACGCAGAACGCGAAATGCAAAACTCGTAAATCACAAGCAATATTGAAAATTTCGTTGAAAGAATTCAAAACAGAAATATTCATGAAATTTATGGCGATAATTTTCGACACGTTTTGTACGTTTGAAGAACGCGCAGACAAATGCACTCATCAGTGCAGTTTAATACAATTAAATACGCTCGTGGTCGGTCAGCAATGTTTGGTTTTTCGAAAATCTTGTATGTTTTGGCAAACGAAGTTGGCCCATTGGCAGCAGCAACACGTTCGCAACGCACGAAGTTCAAAAATCAACTGAAATTGGCTGACAGAACGCAAAGCGCCGCAACTGAAATTGAACTGAAACAACCGTGAACTAAGGAATTGTGCACGACGAAGACAACAACGACAGCAACGACAGCAACGACAGCAACGACGACGACGGCAGCAGCGACGGCGTTGACGATGACTGAGCCGAACGAGCAACCAAAGCGAAATTTTTGCGAATATTTTGAATTGAAGACAACAGCCAACGGTTTCAAGTATTGACATGCGTTCCACAGCAAAGCCAAACAAACAAAAGGGCAAACGCACACAATGCGCGACAAGGAAAGCTAAAACAAAGCAAGACAGCCACGACAATAACAACAACAACATCAACAACAAATAACATGCACTGTCGTGATAAGCATGCAAACGTTTTGTGTCTGTGCGTGCTGTTCTGCCTTATGTCTGCGTATGCAAAAGCAAAACAAACACAAAAGCAAAACCAATTAAGAGTAACCAAAGCGCTGCAAAGTAAATTTGATGCTCTTAAGTGTTACTCTTAAATGCGCTCTTAAGTGTTAAGGCTACGCAGGCGCTGCGCATACTTCCGCGCCGCTGCAAAGCTAACGTAAACAGCTGATTTTGTTTTTGGCGCACAACACAACACAACACTTTTGAGGTTAAGGTCAGCTAATGTGGCGGCAGCTCAGCAGCTCAGCAGCATTAGCAGCATTAGGCGAAGGTGTGAAATGAGAGTCGCTTTGACTTGTTTGCTTTGTTGCCTTATTTAGTGGCTTTTGTGTGTGTGTGCGTATGTGTGTGTGTAGTATGCGCTGTTGCGGCTTGTGCACGCCAGATGGCGCTGCTAACTAACAGAGCGCTGAAATTTTTATGAATGAAATTTTTATGCTTTGCTTTGTTTTGCTTTATTTTATTTATTTATGTTACTATTTGCACGACACTCAAAGCTGTAACCGAGCACTGAACACTGAGCACAAAAGCGTAAACCAGCTGCTAATTTATGCATGCTCACCGCTCACATGGCGTATACATGTTATTTGCGTTAAGGGAGTGTTTTGAAGTGTAAATGGTTTTAGTATAATATTTAGAACAATGCAAACACACACACACACACACACGTACAGACGTACACGCCCACACATACGCACACACATACATTACCGTTATCAAGAGTCATTTGGGTTTTGTGTGACAACAATTTAACTTATTAAAATTTTAACTTGCCTTTATTGCCGTTTTCTTCATCATGCTTTCCAAGCAGTTTCACAAATGAAATTTCTACAGATGAAAATGCAAAGAAGTTTTTCTCTCTCTCTCTAGAAAAGGCGTATTAATCAACAAACAGTCAAAAGACATAAATTTTGTCAGCGCACTGTTATGTAAATGACGCGTAAAACTGTCAAAGCAATGACGACGGCATTGTCTCAATTGCGGCCCTTATAGCGCATCTATACGGTCTGTCTGGCACTCATTCTAACGCTCACTTATTCACTCACACATATAGACATAGACGCACTATTTTTGTCTAACGGCTTTTATGCCGCATTGATATCGCCTACGTTGCTTTTATGCTATATTTGCTACTTCTTCTTCTTTTTCTTGGCTGCTTTGCTCACATGTTCATGTCGTCTTTTGTTTGTGTCGCTTGGCAGCAATGTTGCTAAATCCTTTAAGTCGTACACACAAAATATATGACAAGGACTTGCTGCTGTTACTGTTGTGTCTGCTGTTGTGTCTGCTGCGACCTTTTTCACTAACCTTTTTGTATGTCTGTATATGTGTGTGTGTGTGTGTGTGTTTGAAAACTGTTCCAAGAAACACATTTAAAATGTTTGCTTTAATTTCACTAAATAAAAATCACTCATACGCCATGTCTGCCTCAATGAACTGCAAACATTATGACCGATCATGAACAATAAGAGAAAATTTCAATCTAATCGTTCAAGTTGCGCACACGAAACGAAGGTTGCATGATCGAACACGAAAGTCAAAGCCCAACCTGACTGCTTTGTTTACGCACTAATCATGCTTAATCACTTCATGCATAGAGTATGAACGAATGGTCTTTTCGAACCTAACTCGCAACATGATCAAAACATGTTCGTATGACGTATGTTACGGTTTAACCTTAATAAACATAGATCATTGCATTGCCAATTTAGCTCAAGAAAACAAAAGCGAGTGACAACTTTCTGCACACTCGACTAAAGCCTCGTGTCTCATGAGCGAACCGAAAAAAAGAAAAAATTTTGATCATGCAGGTTGCTTGAGCATAGTTCGATTCAAATTGCGATCAATTATGTTTATGCTCAGTTCCAATCAACGAAAGTAAAAATCCTAACTAATTCGAATCAATCTACGAGTGTTAAAAAATATGTGTATTTTAACAACTCTCTGGTCTGTGTGTGCGGCATGTCACAACAACTCAATGACGGAATTCACCGGCAGCATGCTTTATGTATGATTGCACTGAACGCGACTTTAATCACGCGATGTGTGCCAAAATATTGCACAAGGCAGCTTAATAACCAAAATTGTGTGCCAGTTGTGGTTGACGTTGCTTTTGTTGTTGCTGTTAATGTTGTTGTTGTTGTAGACTGGAAGCTACAAGGACGAAAATGAAACGAAAATTGCCTCAAACTACAAAAATCAACAGCAAAAAGTATCTTGCATAAAATTAAAATGAAACGTCAACGAAAAAAGCAACAAAAACAACAAAAACAACAAACCACAACCACAAAAACCCATAAATGCGGCTTAAGCACACTTTCCACTACGGCCAACATTTTTTGGCACAGCCTCATTATGTCCACAGATTTTCGCGCGCTTATGCCCCTCAGTTGCAGCTACGTTGCACGCTTGTGCCTGCTGCATGATGCTCATTATGTTGATTTATTTTCGGGCCGACGGTTTGAAAATGTTGTTTGGCAACAAAAATGTTGTTGATGCATGCATAATAAGCAAGAAACTTGCAGCATTAATTTGTGTATGTGGCAAATGAAGTGATTTTCACAACACGCCGCACGCCACCGCATGGCACATGGCATGACATTCGCAACAGCAACGCCTTCCTAATCGACTTTACCTTAAGCACGAAAAAGCACTTAACCTGCCATTGACACTTCTTCGTCATCGGCATCGACGTCGGCTTCGGCTACTGTTGCTGCTTTCGTTATACAAGCACTTTAACTAGCATTGACCAAAATCATAAAAGTAAATGACAGCAACAACAACAGCAACAACAACATGAACATTTATAGAGTTTGATTTTGTTGTCCATGGCACAGTCATTGACTTGAACATACCCGCACGCACACTTCGCGTCAGCAGAAAACAAAATAAAAACAAAAGCACAAACAACAACAACAACGACAACATCAAAAACAATACGAAAAATTGAGATCGCATAGAATTGACCTTTATCATTTTGAACGGTCCGCTGTTGCTTCTGTTTCGGTACGATTCGGTACGATTCGGCCCCACACAAGGAATTGCTCAATGAGCATGTGCTTGTATCAAGACCTTTTAAATTAATCAAAGTCCAGCGCCGTGACCCAATTTGGACATTAGTTTGGTCGGTAACAATGACACTGATAGCACTGACATTTGCCCTCCCCCCCAAACATGAAGAAAAATACTTAAATGTTAGCCCACAACAACAACAACAATGGCAACTTTGAATCACTCACGCACGCTTTGCATTGCAATAAGCCCTTTTTTAGGTCTCCTGCCTTTCGGTCAGTCGTGCGGAAATTGAGGCTTTTAAATTTATTTAAGTAGTTAACTTTGGCCACGTGCAACACTGATGACATTTGCCACATTTTCCGCAACGTTGTTACTTAAGCAACAACAACAACAACAGCAACAACTACAATTCACGTCATAAAAGTATTTACGCATTTGTCTGTTGGCAATGAAGTGGCAAAAGTACAAAAAAAAGAAAACTGCAGAGAAAAACTCAACAACAGCCAAGTTGTGCTTCTGACAGCAGCAGAGGCAACAGCACACTACACCAAGCAACAACAAAAATATGTCAACTCTGCGTTGTTGTTAGGCAACAAGCAGCAAAAAGGTAACCCTTTAATTCACACCTCACTTTGCTCTTAAATAACTTTTCTCATACAAATCACACATATGTTGCATACTTTTATGCTGTTTGCTTGTTTCACACGACTCTTACGCTCAACCCAGTTACTTGCATTTTGCTTAATTGCACTTCATGTCTTCCTTACACTTTTAAGCCTTCCCTCTCCCTCATAATCATACTATTTAAATTGCTTAGCCTTTGTTTGACTTGACTTTCGGCTCTTCATTTGGCAATGTCAACTTGTAAGTAAGTTCAGTAAATTTACATAACTTTCAAAATGGTTCCCTGTTATTTTGACTTATTTTCGCTTTTGTTTATTTTTCACTCATTTTTTTTTTTTGGTTTTATTTAACTTTTAGTTATTTGAGGTTTCACGCCGTCATGTTAACGCCTTTCTGTTCTGTTCTGCTCTCTTGTGTTGTGTTGTTGACACCTGACTCAATTCGAAGAGTGCCTGTTTGGCATTAAATAACTTTCGCTAGGGTTGGGTGCATTTCACATTTCGCCTGACATGTTAAGATTTTCTTATGCATAATGTGGTTTATGTGTATTATATAAGCATTAAAGCGGCTTTTCTCTGCTTGATTGTGTCATGAATTTATGCGTGTGTTTCGATATTATGAAACTTGACGGCATTAAGCCATCAAACATATTGTTAGACGATTAAGTTTGTTATTTATGCTAAGATTCTTGCTTATGAAATGTTTGATTATTTATAAAGTTATTAATTAAAATGTGTCTTACATGTAATTTTACTTGTGGCTGCTCACAAGTATGCAACATTTTCATGCAATCATGCAAGCCATCAACGCTTGCAAGCTCTGAAGACCTGATTGACAAGTTGTCATAAACATTTACAGAGTTTTAAGAGGTTACACGTTTTTATACCCTGTACTTTATAATATATGTATATTCTTGATAAGAATATAGCTATATACTATATAACTGACTCGAACTCCAACAAGATAGTATAGAAAAATTAGCGATTGATTATATCTCTGGAACCATTCATCTTATAATAATAAAACTTTGCATGTGTGTTATTGGAATCGAGTCTAATAAGAATTAATCATAAAGTAGGCATGGACACGCCCACTTATAGCCAAAAAAGAAAAACGTCATACCTCTGGAACCAATTTGAATGCTGGATTGCCGTATGCACCGTGTTGCTCTGTTTTTTACCTTCACTTTAATTCCTTTTGTTAGCTCTTATATCAATACACACACATCTAAGCCTCCCATCTAATCTAGTAAAAGCTAAACAACAGACAAAAATAAACACAAAAATCCTCATTGACTTTATATGTAAACAAAGGGAAAGGGCAGAAAACGAACTTCATGAATTTCAATGAGCATGTCAATAAAATCTTTAATGAGAATTCGCTTAAATCGTGTTGATCATTTAAGCCAACGAAATTGCCATTTTGTGCAAAGTCCGCGTCGCGCTAAATCGCACACCCTCCACCGCCACACTCACTGTCGCTCGCTTACAAAATGTCATTGGCACACGTACGAAATCAACTAATATTTACCTTGATCCAACATAACATTTCTGCCAGACCGAAGCAACCAGCAATTTTTGTCTCTTTGCGTCATGAAAACAATTTCAAAGCGCGCCCGAAATTGTCGAAACGTGCGTAAACTAAGTTCGCCAATTTTTGTTTTTGCATATTTTAAATAAAAATTTTACAGCTTTAGTCGCGCATCATTGTGCGAAGCAACAACAACTGTTCGTTTACTCACTTTCTGTCTCTGTCATGCACTTTGCCACCATTGCTGCCACTAGTGACGACAGCTGCCAATGTCCTTGAAAGTTTTTTCCTCTCGTTTCGTTGCGTTTCGTTTGCTATTCAAAGTTATTAATAACAAATCGCATAGATTGACGTACTCAAAAATAACAATAATAATAAAAAATTGAAAGCAATAAATGAAAATTGAAATAAATGAAAATCTATTTGCATGCTCACAGCAACAAGCTGACCGAATGCAAAACTAACATTTTGTACACTTGTGAAAGGGTACATTGACTTTGCTATGAAGCTTGCAATGCACTTCTTTGAATATTTAAATTATAAATATAATTTATAGATGTAGCCATGTCCATTTGTCTGTCTGAAAATCTGGACTCTGAACTGGGGTCGCTCATAAGCAGATAAAGTAGAAAACTGAAAACTGTTTGGATAAATTACATTGTATAATTGTGTAATTCTTCTTGAAGAACCTGCCTTATAAATATATATATTTGTAGAGTATTGCTTGCAAAAGTAAGTATGCCGAAAATAATTCATACTTATTCCCGATGCTGTATTTTCTATATTTGTCTATTTTTATTAATTTATTTTTCGAACATACATATTTTTTTCTGTTATATTATTTTGAAATGATTTTCGTGTGATTATTTTTTTTACAAATATCTTTTTCGTTAGTTTTCTTTTGCGATATAATTTGCTTGTTCCATTTGCTGTTTACTTTAACCGTGACGTGTTCCAATTCATTTTAATTTCAATTCAAATAGCGTCGCGTCGAGTCGCGTTGTATCGCGTTGAGTTCAGTTCAGTTGAGTTGCGTTGAGTTGATTCGATGCGTTTTGAAATTTTCGTTTTCTTTGTAAATGTTTCCATGCAAAAATCCGCTCATCATTTCCTTATTTACTTGTCGCCTGTCATATGTGTAAGTTTTGACATTTTGTTTATTTCAATTTGAAATATTTCACGCGTCGTCGGTTTCTCCTTTCTGTTTATTTTGTTGCTTCTTATTTTTGATTTTTGAGCACTGTAAACGTGCCATTGCGCCAACATGTATTTAAAGCTGTGTTGTTGTGGTTGTTGTGGTTGTTGTGGTTGTTGTTGTTGTTGCTGCTAATGTGTATGCTTTGGCAACAAACGCTTTGTCATAATAAACGCAAACGCGTTCATAAAAATGTCATTAGATAAATGTCCTTTGCACATACGCCCACATGTGCTTTGCAGGGCGGTCCCATGCTCGCTGGCATCAGATATTTACGAGTACTTTGACGCAATAAAAAGTTGGCGTGGTCGGAAACGCCTGCAATTTGCAAATGTTTTGTTTTTGCCACACTTTTCTACCGCACAAACGGTGACGTCGCATGTCATGCTCTCACACACACTCACAGTAGCACAGGTACATCATCGCTCTCGCCCTCGCCATCGGTGTTGACATGCATGCATTCAGACATGCCAAAGTGCCATTTAAAATGGGTCGCAGCCGTCATAACAATTGTTAGCTGTAAATTGCAATTGCCGCGCACTATTTTTCTGCTTCTGCTTTGTTTTTATTTTAGCTGTCAACGCTTTTGAAATCGGGTCAAAGATATATTCTAAATTGTTGCCATACAAGTATGAGTGTGTGAGTTTGTTTATCATTGTTTGGTAGGTGTGTCAAAGTGCTTGTTAAGAGCGCTTCTTGCCGCTTCGTTAATATAAAGACAACTCAAGTTTTAAATTTACTATTATTTATTTAAGTATCTTTGCCATTTAATATGTTTGTTGACTCGGTTATTATTTATATTTATTTAGCGATATTTACATGAGCACTTATTTTATATCCTTATGCAGTTATTAGTTTAATACAAGTTTACAAGAACGTAGTTAGTTTGACACAAACGGTTGGTCAATATCGCCTTGTCTACTACGCGTTGCCTTCTCATTTCGTGCCTCACTATTTCCTACATGTATTTATGCAAATAACCGTCAATTTGTGTTAATAACATGTTTTTCATTGTGTCATTGTATCTATTAAGCTTTAAAATTGTCTAGCATAAAAATGTCAATTTGTTCAATATCATTATTAACTTCTGTAATATCTTTTTGTCTAAGAGTTGAAATTAAAGACCATTGGCATGCTTTGTGCACACAACAATTTAAATATTTCTGGAGATGCCAAAAACAATGCAAATAAAAATGCTTTAAAGACTTAAAAACATCATAATAAAATTTAATATCCAATCTCTTCCGCATTTCGCTAACAATGCGTTGAGTCAGCAGGCCATGAACCATGAACAGCTTTTATCCGCCCATACTCGAACATTATAAACGCAAAAAATGTATGTCAAATATTTATTTCCAAAATAATTACAACATAAATAAGCCATAATTTGAGTAGAAAATAAACTCAAATTTCAAGGAAATCTCCCAGCGATTTTCCGCATGCCCATGCCAACATTCTATTATTATCAGCCAATAAAACTCGGGCTCAGCCATGGCGAGGCCACACCACACCAAACCCATGTGTGTATTTAAATTTATATCTAAGTATTTCTTACATGCCGAAATGGCATAAGAAAGATGGCGGCATTAAACGGAAACGCTTGTTTGTCTACATGCCGCCACACAAATACACACACACATGCACTCAAATCGTAGCGTTTCCTTTGTACTTTAAAGACACATATACATAAACGCTTCAAGCGTTAAAATTATGTACACAATGGCTCCAAAGCGCCTGAAAATCTACTTCAATTTTTTTTTATTATTATTATGCTTGTGCACACACACGCATACGCACGCACGCACACACACACATTGTGATTCTCTAGGAAATATAAGCATGCATACATACATTCCACTTACAACGCCCATTTTCTTTAGCTTACACATGTGTTTATGACAACGTTGCGTATGATTGATGTGTTAAAAACATATTTTAAAGTGTCAACAAAGGCAACACTTTAAAGTTACTCTTTAATAAGCAACATTTACGTTTTGCCTTTTGTTTTTGCAGTAAAAAGCATTAATGAATATTTTGGCAAAAATAAAAAGGGGAATTGCGAATAATTTAATTTGTCGCACGACGCATTTCCGCTTTGGTGACTGCGACGCGCTCTTCCGGTAACAAGGCGCAATGCTTTTTTTATTTTACACATGAATTTAATAAATTATTAGAAATATTTTTGGCGTACGCACGGTCGCAGCTGCTGCGCTCTGCCGCTGCATTAAAGTAATGTGTTTATGGGCCTTGTTTGCCGCTCGGCCGTCTGTCTGTCTGTCTGTCAGTCTGCCAGTGACATGGCTTGTTGTGTTAGTCGGCGTACATAAAAATTAATTAATTTTTTACCTCATGGGTGTGTTTAAACATAAGAAACACATGCAGAGCAATGCCAGCAACAACAACAACAACAGCAGGAGTAATAACATCGACAACAACATCAAAGCCGCCAACGCTGTTGAATGCTTTTCCACTTACATGAGCCGCAAACATTTTAATTACGTCTGCGCATCTGCCATGGTATGTGTAACATGCCTAACGAGTTTATGTCATATAATTTTTAAATATTTTTGTTTCTTTTTTGCATTTTCGGTTACAAAGAAACCAAAAATATGCAAACATAACATAAACTGAAATGTTGTCCTTGTCGTCCTTGTCGTTGTAGTTGTCAAACGCGCAATGGCAATGTCGCGAAGTCAGACACGATGCCAAACAGCCAAGGCGACAGAGAGCATAATGAATGCCATGACAGATTAAAGCAAAGCAAAGCTAAGCAAAGATGCGCCATGCTAAACAAATAAAATTATCAAAGTAATTTGATTTAATAAGCTGAGTAACGAAAACGAAACGCAAAGAAATGTAAAGCGACGCATCAGCATAACAATGACAGGCACAGGCACGGGCACGGGCACAGGCCTCGGCACATTCCCGGCCATGAACGGAAGTCAACAGCACAACACAATGCTGACAGGAAGCTGCTGCGTATACGTAATATTCTGACGCATAACAATGAAGACAATAACAATCAGTAGAAGAAGACGAACACGAACATGATGAAGCACAAGAGGAAGAGGAAGATGTTGGCAAGACCAACACTGTCGCCTTTAGATAATAATAATAATAATTATATTCATACAAAATAATTTCATTGTTGTTGTTGTTATAGAAAAGTGCTGCCTTCATAACGTTATCGTTATTCTTAGTGTTGTTATTGTTGTTGTTGTTGTAGTATTGTTGTGTTAATTACGCAGAAATTGTCAAACTCAACTGACGTCATTACTGAAGCACTTTTGCATGCTTATCACTTTTATTAACATAAATTTGATTTTTATGCTAAAAAATATGCTGCCGCGCTCCTGCCAATTGAACTTTCATTTGCTTATAAAACAAATTCGATATCGTTGATAAAGCGGCAAAAGTCTAAGCGGAACAATGGAAAGTATGTGAAGTCAACAGTAAAGGCAAAAAAACCGAAGCGCACAAAACTTCTTGGCAATTGGAATTTCATAAAAATTAATACTTGTTTATTGCATACAAAAGAGCAAGGGAAAACAAAAAATATACATATATATATATGTATATAAAATTACTTGTGCTATAAACTTAGGTTTGCACAAAAACAACGCAAGCAAGGAGCAAGAACCAATGAGGGTTGTGCTTGGCACTAACAAAGGGAGCTGAGCGGCCGGCGATGGCAGATTGGCATGCTGACTAAGTGGCTGAGAGCCTGAGAGGCTGGCTGCCTGAATGGCCTGGAAAAATTAGTATATAATTCATAATCTGATGTCATTTAACGATATATTGTCAGTAAATAATCAAATTGGAATTAGTTTTAATGATATAAGCCATAAAAAACACAAAAATAGGATATATAATTTGTGTCGATTTTGGACCCTCTAGCTCTTCTAGTTTACGAGATATTCGCGTTTGAAGTTTTTTGAATTTCAAACCTTCATAACTCAAAAATTATAATAGATAGAGCATTGATTTGTTCGGCAAAAATTTAGTTTACGGTCTCAGCTTTAGTTTGCAGTATAATATAGCCTCCCACCTTTTCTAGTTTTGGAGGTATAGTCATTTGATGTTATTTTTATGACAGAGATGAAAAATTCCATTAACTGCCTGGAAAAATTCGTATATAATTCATAATCTGATGTCATTTAAAGATATATTGTCAGTAAATAAGCAAATTGGAATTGGTTTTAATGATATAAGCCATAAAAAACACAAAAATAAGATATATAATTTTTGTCGATTTTGGACCCTCTAGCTCTTCTAGTTTACGAGATATTCGCGTTTGAAGTTTTTTGAATTTCAAACCTTCATAACTCAAAAATTATAATAGATAGAGCATTGATTTGTTCGGCAAAAATTTAGTTAACGGTCTCAGCTTTAGTTTGCAGTATAATATAGCCTCCCACCTTTTCTAGTTTTGGAGGTATAGTCATTTGATGTTATTTTTATGACAGAGATGAAAAATTCCATTAACTGCCTGGAAAAATTCGTATATAATTCATAATCTGATGTCATTTAACGATATATTGTCAGTAAATAAGCAAATTGGAATTGGTTTTAATGATATAAGCCATAAAAAACACAAAAATAAGATATATAATTTTTGTCGATTTTGGACCCTCTAGCTCTTCTAGTTTACGAGATATTCGCGTTTGAAGTTTTTTGAATTTCAAACCTTCATAACTCAAAAATTATAATAGATAGAGCATTGATTTGTTCGGCAAAAATTTAGTTTACGGTCTCAGCTTTAGTTTGCAGTATAATATAGCCTCCCACTTTTTCTAGTTTTGGAGGTATAGTCATTTGATGTTATTTTTATGACAGAGATGAAAAATTCCATTAACTGCCTGGAAAAATTAGTATATAATTCATAATCTGATGTCATTTAACGATATATTGTCAGTAAATAAGCAAATTGGAATTGGTTTTAATGATATAAGCCATAAAAAACACAAAAATAAGATATATAATTTTTGTCGATTTTGGACCCTCTAGCTCTTCTAGTTTACGAGATATTCGCGTTTGAAGTTTTTTGAATTTCAAACCTTCATAACTCAAAAATTATAATAGATAGAGCATTGATTTGTTCGGCAAAAATTTAGTTTACGGTCTCAGCTTTAGTTTGCAGTATAACATAGCCTCCCACTTTTTCTAGTTTTGGAGGTATAGTCATTTGATGTTATTTTTATGACAGAGATGAAAAATTCCATTAACTGCCTGGAAAAATTAGTATATAATTCATAATCTGATGTCATTTAACGATATATTGTCAGTAAATAAGCAAATTGGAATTGGTTTTAATGATATAAGCCATAAAAAACACAAAAATAAGATATATAATTTTTGTCGATTTTGGACCCTCTAGCTCTTCTAGTTTACGAGATATTCGCGTTTGAAGTTTTTTGAATTTCAAACCTTCATAACTCAAAAATTATAATAGATAGAGCATTGATTTGTTCGGCAAAAATTTAGTTAACGGTCTCAGCTTTAGTTTGCAGTATAATATAGCCTCCCACCTTTTCTAGTTTTGGAGGTATAGTCATTTGATGTTATTTTTATGACAGAGATGAAAAATTCCATTTACTGCCTGGAAAAATTCGTATATAATTCATAATCTGATGTCATTTAAAGATATATTGTCAGTAAATAAGCAAATTGGAATTGGTTTTAATGATATAAGCCATAAAAAACACAAAAATAAGATATATAATTTTTGTCGATTTTGGACCCTCTAGCTCTTCTAGTTTACGAGATATTCGCGTTTGAAGTTTTTTGAATTTCAAACCTTCATAACTCAAAAATTATAATAGATAGAGCATTGATTTGTTCGGCAAAAATTTAGTTTACGGTCTCAGCTTTAGTTTGCAGTATAATATAGCCTCCCACTTTTTCTAGTTTTGGAGGTATAGTCATTTGATGTTATTTTTATGACAGAGATGAAAAATTCCATTAACTGCCTGGAAAAATTCGTATATAATTCATAATCTGATGTCATTTAACGATATATTGTCAGTAAATAAGCAAATTGGAATTGGTTTTAATGATATAAGCCATAAAAAACACAAAAATAAGATATATAATTTTTGTCGATTTTGGACCCTCTAGCTCTTCTAGTTTACGAGATATTCGCGTTTGAAGTTTTTTGAATTTCAAACCTTCATAACTCAAAAATTATAATAGATAGAGCATTGATTTGTTCGGCAAAAATTTAGTTTACGGTCTCAGCTTTAGTTTGCAGTATAATATAGCCTCCCACTTTTTCTAGTTTTGGAGGTATAGTCATTTGATGTTATTTTTATGACAGAGATGAAAAATTCCATTAACTGCCTGGAAAAATTCGTATATAATTCATAATCTGATGTCATTTAAAGATATATTGTCAGTAAATAATCAAATTGGAATTGGTTTTAATGATATAAGCCATAAAAAACACAAAAATAAGATATATAATTTTTGTCGATTTTGGACCCTCTAGCTCTTCTAGTTTACGAGATATTCGCGTTTGAAGTTTTTTGAATTTCAAACCTTCATAACTCAAAAATTATAATAGATAGAGCATTGATTTGTTCGGCAAAAATTTAGTTTACGGTCTCAGCTTTAGTTTGCAGTATAATATAGCCTCCCACTTTTTCTAGTTTTGGAGGTATAGTCATTTGATGTTATTTTTATGACAGAGATGAAAAATTCCATTAACTGCCTGGAAAAATTCGTATATAATTCATAATCTGATGTCATTTAACGATATATTGTCAGTAAATAATCAAATTGGAATTGGTTTTAATGATATAAGCCATAAAAAACACAAAAATAAGATATATAATTTTTGTCGATTTTGGACCCTCTAGCTCTTCTAGTTTACGAGATATTCGCGTTTGAAGTTTTTTGAATTTCAAACCTTCATAACTCAAAAATTATAATAGATAGAGCATTGATTTGTTCGGCAAAAATTTAGTTTACGGTCTCAGCTTTAGTTTGCAGTATAATATAGCCTCCCACTTTTTCTAGTTTTGGAGGTATAGTCATTTGATGTTATTTTTATGACAGAGATGAAAAATTCCATTAACTGCCTGGAAAAATTCGTATATAATTCATAATCTGATGTCATTTAAAGATATATTGTCAGTAAATAATCAAATTGGAATTGGTTTTAATGATATAAGCCATAAAAAACACAAAAATAAGATATATAATTTTTGTCGATTTTGGACCCTCTAGCTCTTCTAGTTTACGAGATATTCGCGTTTGAAGTTTTTTGAATTTCAAACCTTCATAACTCAAAAATTATAATAGATAGAGCATTGATTTGTTCGGCAAAAATTTAGTTTACGGTCTCAGCTTTAGTTTGCAGTATAATATAGCCTCCCACTTTTTCTAGTTTTGGAGGTATAGTCATTTGATGTTATTTTTATGACAGAGATGAAAAATTCCATTAACTGCCTGGAAAAATTCGTATATAATTCATAATCTGATGTCATTTAACGATATATTGTCAGTAAATAAGCAAATTGGAATTGGTTTTAATGATATAAGCCATAAAAAACACAAAAATAGGATATATAATTTTTGTCGATTTTGGACCCTCTAGCTCTTCTAGTTTACGAGATATTCGCGTTTGAAGTTTTTTGAATTTCAAACCTTCATAACTCAAAAATTATAATAGATAGAGCATTGATTTGTTCGGCAAAAATTTAGTTTACGGTCTCAGCTTTAGTTTGCAGTATAATATAGCCTCCCACCTTTTCTAGTTTTGGAGGTATAGTCATTTGATGTTATTTTTATGACAGAGATGAAAAATTCCATTAACTGCCTGGAAAAATTCGTATATAATTCATAATCTGATGTCATTTAACGATATATTGTCAGTAAATAAGCAAATTGGAATTGGTTTTAATGATATAAGCCATAAAAAACACAAAAATAAGATATATAATTTTTGTCGATTTTGGACCCTCTAGCTCTTCTAGTTTACGAGATATTCGCGTTTGAAGTTTTTTGAATTTCAAACCTTCATAACTCAAAAATTATAATAGATAGAGCATTGATTTGTTCGGCAAAAATTTAGTTTACGGTCTCAGCTTTAGTTTGCAGTATAATATAGCCTCCCACTTTTTCTAGTTTTGGAGGTATAGTCATTTGATGTTATTTTTATGACAGAGATGAAAAATTCCATTAACTGCCTGGAAAAATTAGTATATAATTCATAATCTGATGTCATTTAACGATATATTGTCAGTAAATAAGCAAATTGGAATTGGTTTTAATGATATAAGCCATAAAAAACACAAAAATAAGATATATAATTTTTGTCGATTTTGGACCCTCTAGCTCTTCTAGTTGACGAGATATTCGCGTTTGAAGTTTTTTGAATTTCAAACCTTCATAACTCAAAAATTATAATAGATAGAGCATTGATTTGTTCGGCAAAAATTTAGTTTACCTATAAGATTTTTCATGCTGGTAAATCAAGTGCGGAACTGGATGGACGAAACACAAAAACTTCAATCCGCAGCCCTTACGCTTGTAACGGATATTAATCAAGAAAAACTACACCTCTCCCTGATTGAACCGAACAAGATGTTGGCAGAGATTGACAAAATTCAGCACAAACTGCAGAGGAACCAGCTTCTACCAGGTGGAAACTCTACAGAAGAATTACACTTGATATACAAGCTAATGAAAGCCCACGCAAGGCTGCCCATCTATGTAAACCAGCATGCCAGTGTCTTCATGACTGTGCCACTTAAAATCAATGAAGAGATGTAGATTCCGCAAATTCAAACGGAATTCCTTATACATAGCACCGAGCTAAATGCATACCACCATATGACAGACTCAGAGGTGAATCGCTGTCAGCATGAAAATAAGGACACATAGCTATGCGAAGGAAACTGAGCATGGAAAGATGAAAATGACCGTAGTTGTGAGGTATCACCAATAAAGCCGAGCAACAAGCAGTTATGCCAAATGGTTGAATACACAGGAAATGTGTATCACAAAAGTCTGAATGGGAAAAACCGCTGGCTTGTTAAAACATTTAAAAACACGTCAGCTCACATGGTATGCGGAGATTACCATGAGGTGGTTATATTGCCGAGCCTCGGAATTTTGGATGTACTTGATGGATGCACGACTAGAATAACTGATATTACCATTATCACTCCACAAGTAATAACGTCGACTGACACAGCAACATTTGCTCCGCGTATTCTAAAAGTTCTAGACGAAAAGGAACCTTGGACTTCAACCTCTCTCCACGACGTCGTAGTCAATAACTCGAAGGAATTACAACGCGTACAACAAGGCATTCAAAAACTGGAAAGCACCAGGGTGCGCATCGAGGATCTGGAGTTTCACACTGCGAATGGACACATATCGTTAGGCTTGGTGATAATCATGATAGCTTCAGTAATCATTCACGCGATTAAAAGAGGCATCGGAGACAGGAGCTACTAGCTGTCATGTTTCCTGGGCCCCCGCAGAATGTTCACGCAGCAGCATGAACATAAAAATCTATTATCGCGCACCAGCGACTGATAGACGCCAAGGCTATCTGGTGACCGCACGATTGTCACATCCAAAACTTTGTTTGTTTAGGATCGACAATACAGCAGTAAAATTTGATAATGGCTACACACAGGTCCAAGAAGGCGAACAACAAACCATTTTTAAGATAACGCTGAGTCTTACAAACTCAATGATAGCATGATTAAATTTAAGACCAACGCGTAGTCTTAAAAACCACACGATAGTATAAATAGGCATAAGATAACGCTGCGCCTTACAAGCGTTTAGCAAGCGTTTTTAAGGGTTGAAAATACTTAAATAAAATAATAAAGTAATAGCGCCGCTAATACAAAGAGGTGGAATAGGGATTTAAACGGTGCTGGTCTGAGGTACTCCCATGGTGGCTACCGTGGACACCGGAGCAGCAAGCAGTTTTGTAAATGGTCACCTGGTTTCTACGGTACTAGTTCCTCCATGAAGAACTACTTAATCAACTGTTGTTCTTTCTTTGTTTTCTTTCGGCTAGGAGGTAAGTGAAGGCTGGAAACTTGGCGTTACAGAGCAGCAGAGACGGCTGATGTTGCTGCTTTCCATAAAGGAGCAGCTGGAAGTGGAAGAAATATCGATATCTAAGCAGCACCACGCACTGAAAGATGGTGTGGAAAGGGAGGTCTTACAGGGTCCTCTTTGTTTATAGCACCGCTAAGAGAGAGTGGTGGTGGAGGGATTAAAACAGTGTTGGTCAAGGGTACTCCCATGGTGGCTACCGTGGCTATGCCTCGCCTTGCACAGAGAGATCGTTAGTGGTGGGGGGATCCACAGGGTCCTCTTTGTTAATAGAGCCGATCAGACAGAGTGGCGGTGGACGTATAATAACGGTGCTGGTCGGTAGTACTCCCATGGAGACTACCGTGGACAACGGAGCAGCAAGCAGTTTTGTAAGTGTTCGCCTGGTTTCTACGGCACTAGTTCCTCCCTGAATGACTACTCAATCAACTGCTCTTCCTTGGACTCCTATTGTTAAGAGGAACGCGAAGGCTGGAAAATTGGTGTTACAGAGCAGCAGAGACGGGTAATGTTGCTGCCCTCTATAAAGGAGCAGCTGGAAGTGGAAAAGAGTTCGATATCTAAGCCGCGCCGCGCATTGAAAGTTGGCGAAGGGTGGGATGATTCACAAGGTCTTCTTTGGTTATAGCACCAGTCAGATAGAGGGGTGATAGAGGGGTTGAAAGGGTGCTGGTCAAGGGTACTCCCATGAAGACTACGGTGGTTAGCGGAGCAGCACGCAGTCTTGTAAGTGGACGCCAGGTTTCTACGGTGGGAGTTTCTTCCTGAAGAAGTTAAATCAATTGGGGTTCTTCCTTGGACGCCTTTCGGCCAGGAGTGAAGCCAAGGCTGGAAGCTTAGTGTTACAGAGCAGCGGAGACAGGGGACGTTGCTGCGCTCCATAAAAGAGCAGCTGGAAAAAAGAGAGTTCGATATCTAAGCCGCGCAACGCTCAGAAAGATGGTGAGAGGTGGGAGGAATCATAGAATCCTCTTAGGTAATAGCGCCGCTCAGTCAGAGTGGTGGTCGAGGAATATTAACGGTGCTGGTCAAGGGTACTCCCATGGAGAGACGGGTGATGTTTTTGCCCGCCATAATGGAACAGCTGGAAGTGGAACAGTGTTCGATATTTAAGCCACACCGCGCCCAGAAATATGGTCAGGGGTGGGAGGACCCACAGGGTCTTCTTTGGTTATACCGTAGCTCAGACATAGTTGTGGAAGAGGGATTAAAACTGTCTTGTCTGGGGTACTACCATGGTGGCTACTTCGGACTCCGGTGCAGCAAGCAGGTTTGTAAGTGGTCGTCTGGTTTCTACGGTGCGAGTTCCTCCCTGAAGAACTACTCAATCAACTGTGGCTTTTCTTGGACGCCTTTCGACTAGGAGGGAAGCGAAGGCTGGAAACTTGGTGTAACAAAGCAGCAGAGACAGTGGATGTTGCTGCCCTCTATAAAGGAGCAGCTGAAAGAGGAAGAGAGTTCGATATCTAAGCCGCGACTCTCACAGAAAGCTGGTGAGGGGTGGGAGGACCCACAGGGTCTTCTTTGGTAATAGCGACACTCAGACAAAGTGTTTGTAAAGGAATTGTAACGGTGCTGTTGAAGGGTACTCCCATGGTGGCTAAAGTGGACACCGAACAGTAAGCAGTTTTGTTGGTGGTCGCCTGGTTTTTACGGCACTAGTTCTTTCCTGAAGAACTACTCAATCAACTGTGTCTCTTAATTGCGCACCTTTCAGCCAGGATGAAAGCAAAAACTGGAAGCTTGGTGTTACAGAGCAGCCGTGACGGGGGATGTTGCTGCCCGCCATAGAGCAGCAGCTGGTAGTGGAAGAAAGTTTGGTATCTAAGCCGTGCCGCGCACATAAAGATGGTGAGGGGTGGGAGGACTCACAGGGTCCTCTTTGGTAATAGCACCGCTCAGACAGAGTGGTTGTAAAGGGATTGTAACGGTGCTGGTCAAGGGTACTCCCATGATGGCTAAAGTGGACACCGAACAGTAAGCAGTTTTGTTGGTGGTCGCCTGGTTTCTACGGCACTAGTTCTTTCCTGAAGAACTACTCAATCAACTGTGTCTCTTAATTGGGCACCTTTCAGCCCGGATGAAAGCAAAGGCTGGAAGTTTGGTGTTACCGAGCAGCAGAGACAGGGGATGTTGCTGCCCTCCATAAAAGAGCAGCTGGAAAAGGAAGAGAGTTCGATATCTAAGCTGCGCCACGCACAGAAAGATTTTTAAGGTAGGGAAGACTCTTGGGGTCCTCTTTAGTAATAGCGCCGCTCAGACAAAGTGGTTGCAGAGGGATTGTAACTGTGCTGGTCAAGGATAGTCCCATGGAGACTACGGTGAACACCGGATCATTACACAGTCTTGTAAGTGGATGCCTGGTTTCTACGTTGCGATTTCCTCCCTGAAGAATTACTCAATCAAATGTGGCTCTTTCTTGGACGCCTTTCGACTAGGAGGGAAGCGAATGCTGGAAACTTGGTGTAACAAAGCAGCAGAGACAGTGGATGTTGCTGCCCTCTATAAAGGAGCAGCTGAAAGAGGAAGAGAGTTCGATATCTAAGCCGCGACTCTCACAGAAAGCTGGTGAGGGGTGGGAGGACCCACAGGGTCTTCTTTGGTAATAGCGCCACTCAGACAAAGTGGTTGTAAAGGTATTGTAACGGTGCTGGTCAAGGGTACTCCCATGGTGGCTACCGTGGACACCGGAGCAGCAAGCAGTTTTGTTAGTGGTCGCCTGGTTTTCACGGCACTAGTTCTTTCCTAAAGAACTACTCAATCAACTGTGGCTCTTCATTGGTCTCCTTTCGGTCAGGAGGGAAGCGAAGGCTGGAAACTTGGCTTTACAAAGCAGCAGAGACGGGGTGTTCACGCAGCAGCGTGAACATTAAAATCTATTATCGCGGACCAGCGACTGATAGACGCCAAGGCTATCTGGTGACCTCACGATTGTCACATCCAGCAATACTTTGTTTGTTTAGGATCGACAATACAGCATCAAAATTTGATAACGGCTACACACAGGTCCACGAAGGCGAACAACAAACTATTTTTAAGATAACGGTGAGTCTTACAAACTCAGCGATAGCATGATTAAATTTAAGACCAACGCGTAGTCTTACAAACCTCATGATGATATAAATAGGAATAAGATAACGCTGCGCCTTACAAGCACAGTGATAGTATAAATAGAATTAAGATAACACTGCGCCTTACAAACGCAGCATATCATTAAGGGTTGAAAATACTTAAATAAAAAGAGGCAGCTCGCAAGAGCTGCATGTTAGAATATCTTTCATCAGTAAAGTGTACGCACGCATTTTAGTGTATACATTTTTCGGTCCTTCGAGTCTTAAAAATCTGCAAACCTACCAAAGCGAGCGTTTCTGTGACCTTCAAACAACAGAAAGTGAAGTGATTTATAAACAATTAATTGAAACTAAAATTTTCTTTGACTAACCACCACTATCTGTGAGTCGAGGCACAGTACGATCAACCAGGCGATCAAAACAAAAACACCTCCAACGAGTTAAGTCAATTTGAAAATTAGTAAAATGTTGTCCGAACACACCTTAGAGCTGTTAAAGAAGCAAACTGCAGTACGCGACCAAATTCTGAAGGCAGTAGCGAAGAAAGGAAATGCATCCATCGTGCAAAAGTTGGCAGATGAATTTGCTGTCCATAACACGACGCTATTAAAAATCGGTGTCGTTGAACATCAATATTTCAATAAAAGATAATATGAGGGAACAGTGGCCATCATCCGAAAGAAAAAATTGGTGAAGATTCTGATGTATTGTTCGCTCAGATTTTGCTGCGACGTTTTTCAACTGGAGCCCTACAACTTTACGAGACCCTTTTAAAAAAGGCCAGGGAAATTCAGTCTTTGCAAGACGTGCTGGGATTTATTGAGCAGTAACATACCTCATAAGACTCAGTTCAAAATAATGCCATCTACAAAGAAGCTCAGAAATCGACCAACAGAAGATGTCGTTTTTGCCAGATAGATGGGCATGACATAGCCAGATGCCGAACATTTAAGGTTGAGCCAATTGGACCACGCAGAGATCTTGTGAGTAAAAGCTCTCTGTGCTCCAAATGGTTAGGTGCTCAAAGCTTAAAAGATTGCAAAAAGAATTGGACATGCAATCGCTGCTCTAAAGCCCATAACAACTTGCTTCATGATGATGGACGAAGAAAGCAGGTCGTAACGAGTACTTGTTTAAACCAAAATAAAGAGCATGATACGTTACTGGCCACGGCGCTGATTCTAGTAAAAAATAAAACTGGAAATTATGAGCGGTTGAGAGCGCTAATTGATGGTGGTTCACAAAAAACACTGATATCAGAGGAAGCGGCACAACTTTTGAAACTCCGGAGGACTAAAAGTAATGTGGAAGTCCAGGGGATTTCAGACTGTGTCGACGTCATCAAAAACAGTGTATGTTTGAATATAAAACCAAGGTTTGCAAGCAGTTTTGAAATCACAGCGCAAGCCTTGGTACACCCAAAACTGCAAAGAGCTCTACCGATCAAGAAAATAGACTTGGATGTCAAAAAAGATTGGAAGGGTTGCGTACTGGCAGACCCATACTTCAATGAACCCAGCAGGATTGATGTAATTATTGGCGTTGACCTGCTAACATCAATCATGCTGGAAAAAATTAAAAAAGTCAACGAGACCTTGGGTCAAAAAACTAAGCTGGGAATAATTATCTCCAGCAGCATATCCAGAGCCTCGACTAACAAGGTCATCAGCGCAGCTACAACAATAAACTTAGCTTATCTCAAGCGCTTTTGGGAGTTGGAAAGTGATGCCAGCGAAACAGAAGAAAACGCTGAGTATGAAGATATCCTAAAAAAATCGGATATCGGAGCGGATGGCACTAACTTTGTGGGAGCAGCCAGAATATTGGACAAAGACCTCGTCGACGCGGTAAAAAGAAACAACAACCTGGCGCCGGTTCTCGAAAAAGAAGGCATTCGTTGGCACTTTATCCTGCCGGCAAGCCCTCACATGGGAGGTTTATGGGAAGCTGGAGTTAAGTCGGTGAAACACCATTTAAGACGAGTCATCGGCGAAAACAGTTTCACCTTCGAAGAGTTCACAACGTTGCTATGTCAAATTGAGGCAGTGTTGAACTCACGACCCCTGCTTAATTTAATTCACACGACCACAGAAGAAGTAAATAAAAACTTTAAAATGGACACCGATGAAATAAATAGGATGCAGAATACAATGAAGGAGAATTTCCTTATCTTCAAAGAAGCTATAAGATTTTTCATGCTGGTAAATCAAGTGCGGAACTGGATGGACGAAACACAAAAACTTCAATCCGCAGCCCTTACGCTTGTAACGGATATTAATCAAGAAAAACTACACCTCTCCCTGATTGAACCGAACAAGATGTTGGCAGAGATTGACAAAATTCAGCACAAACTGCAGAGGAACCAGCTTCTACCAGGTGGAAACTCTACAGAAGAATTACACTTGATATACAAGCTAATGAAAGCCCACGCAAGGCTGCCCATCTATGTAAACCAGCATGCCAGTGTCTTCATGACTGTGCCACTTAAAATCAATGAAGAGATGTAGATTCCGCAAATTCAAACGGAATTCCTTATACATAGCACCGAGCTAAATGCATACCACCATATGACAGACTCAGAGGTGAATCGCTGTCAGCATGAAAATAAGGACACATAGCTATGCGAAGGAAACTGAGCATGGAAAGATGAAAATGACCGTAGTTGTGAGGTATCACCAATAAAGCCGAGCAACAAGCAGTTATGCCAAATGGTTGAATACACAGGAAATGTGTATCACAAAAGTCTGAATGGGAAAAACCGCTGGCTTGTTAAAACATTTAAAAACACGTCAGCTCACATGGTATGCGGAGATTACCATGAGGTGGTTATATTGCCGAGCCTCGGAATTTTGGATGTACTTGATGGATGCACGACTAGAATAACTGATATTACCATTATCACTCCACAAGTAATAACGTCGACTGACACAGCAACATTTGCTCCGCGTATTCTAAAAGTTCTAGACGAAAAGGAACCTTGGACTTCAACCTCTCTCCACGACGTCGTAGTCAATAACTCGAAGGAATTACAACGCGTACAACAAGGCATTCAAAAACTGGAAAGCACCAGGGTGCGCATCGAGGATCTGGAGTTTCACACTGCGAATGGACACATATCGTTAGGCTTGGTGATAATCATGATAGCTTCAGTAATCATTCACGCGATTAAAAGAGGCATCGGAGACAGGAGCTACTAGCTGTCATGTTTCCTGGGCCCCCGCAGAATGTTCACGCAGCAGCATGAACATAAAAATCTATTATCGCGCACCAGCGACTGATAGACGCCAAGGCTATCTGGTGACCGCACGATTGTCACATCCAAAACTTTGTTTGTTTAGGATCGACAATACAGCAGTAAAATTTGATAATGGCTACACACAGGTCCAAGAAGGCGAACAACAAACCATTTTTAAGATAACGCTGAGTCTTACAAACTCAATGATAGCATGATTAAATTTAAGACCAACGCGTAGTCTTAAAAACCACACGATAGTATAAATAGGCATAAGATAACGCTGCGCCTTACAAGCGTTTAGCAAGCGTTTTTAAGGGTTGAAAATACTTAAATAAAATAATAAAGTAATAGCGCCGCTAATACAAAGAGGTGGAATAGGGATTTAAACGGTGCTGGTCTGAGGTACTCCCATGGTGGCTACCGTGGACACCGGAGCAGCAAGCAGTTTTGTAAATGGTCACCTGGTTTCTACGGTACTAGTTCCTCCATGAAGAACTACTTAATCAACTGTTGTTCTTTCTTTGTTTTCTTTCGGCTAGGAGGTAAGTGAAGGCTGGAAACTTGGCGTTACAGAGCAGCAGAGACGGCTGATGTTGCTGCTTTCCATAAAGGAGCAGCTGGAAGTGGAAGAAATATCGATATCTAAGCAGCACCACGCACTGAAAGATGGTGTGGAAAGGGAGGTCTTACAGGGTCCTCTTTGTTTATAGCACCGCTAAGAGAGAGTGGTGGTGGAGGGATTAAAACAGTGTTGGTCAAGGGTACTCCCATGGTGGCTACCGTGGACCCCGGAGCAGCAAGCAGTTTTGTAAGTGGTCGCCTTGTTTCAACAGCGCTAGTTTGTCCCTGAAGAACTTCTCAATCAACTGTGGCTTTTCTTTGGACGCCTTTCGTTCAGGAGGGAAGCGATGGCAGGAAACATGGCCTTACAGAGCAGCAGAGACGGGTGATGTTGCTGCCGTCAATATAGGAGCAGCTGGAAGTGATAGAAATTTCGATAACTAAGCCGCGCCACGCACAGAAAGATGGTGTGGAAAGGGAGGTCTTGTCACTGAAGAACTACTTAATCAACTAATGCTCTTTCATTGATTTTTTTCGGCGAGGAGTTAAGTGAAGGCTGAAAAGTTAATGTAACATAGCAGCAGAGACGGGGGGATGCTGTTAACCATCAAAACGGAGCAGTTGGACGTGGAAGAGAGTTCGATATCTAAGTCGTGCGCTGAAAGATAGTTAGGGGTGGGAGGACCCACAGGCTCCTCTTTGGTAATAGCGCCGCTCAAACAGAATGGTGGTGCTGGTCTGGGTTTTTCCCATGGTAGCAACCGTGGACTCCGGAGCAGCATGCAGTTTTGTAAGTTGACGCCTGGTTTCTACGGCACCAGTTCCTTCCTGAAGAACATCTCAATACACTGTAGCTCTACCTTGGAATTCTGTCGACCAGAAGGGAAGCGAAGGCTGCAAACTTGGTAATGCTGAGCAGCAGAGACGGGTGATATTGCTGCCCTCCAGAAAGGAGCAGCTGGTAGTGGAAAAGAGTTCGATATCATAGCTTTGCTACTCTCAGAAAGATTTTTAGGGGTTGGAGGACCCACAGGGTCTTCTTTGGTAAAAACGCCCCTCAGAAAGAGAGGTGGGGGATTTAAACGTTGCTTGTGTAAGGTACTCCCACGGTGGCTACCGTGGACACCGGAGCAGCACGCAGTTTTGTAAGTTTCTACGGCGCTAATTCCTCCCTGAATAATTATTCAATCAACAGTGGCTCTTCCTTGGAATTCTGTCGACCAGAAGGGAAGCAAAGGCTGCAAACTTGGTAATGCTGAGCAGCAGAGACGGCTGATGTTGCTGCCCTCCATAAAGGAGCAGCTGGAAGTGGAAGAGAGTTCGATATGTAAGCCTCGCTACGCACAGAAAGATGGTGAGGGAGGGACGACTCACAGGGTCCTCTTTGTTAATAGCGCCGCTCAAAAAGAGTGGTAACATATGGATTGTAACGGTGCTGGTTGGTGGTACTCCCATGGTGGCCACCGTGGACACCGGAGCAGCAATCAGTTTTGTAACTGGTCGCCTGATTTCTACGGCGCTAGTTCATCCCTGAAGAACTACTCAATCAACAGTGACTGTTCCTTGGACTCTTTTCGGCCAGGAGGGAAGCCAATGTTGGAAGCTTGGTGTTAAAGAGCAGAAGATACGGGAAATGTTGCTGCCCACCATAAAGGAGCAACTGAAAATGGAAGAAATTTCGATATCTAAGCCGCGCCACACACAGAAATATGGTGAGGGAAGGAGACCCACAGTGTTCTCTTTGGTAATAGCGCCGCTCAGACAGAGTGGTGGTAGAGGGATTACAATGGTTCTGGTCTGGGGTACTCCCATGAAGGCTACCGTGGACAGCGGAGCAGCACGCAGTTTTGTAAGTGGACGGCTGGTTTCTGCGGCGCTAGTTCCTCCCTGAAGAACTTCTCAATTAACTGTGGCTGTTCCTTGGACTCTTTTCGGCCAGGAGCGAAGCGAAGGCAGGAAACTTGGTGTTACAAAGCAGCAGAGAAAGAGGATGTTGCTGTCATCCATAAAGGAGCAGCTGGTAGTGGAAGACAGTTTGATATCTAAGCCGTGCTACGCTCAGAAAGATGGTGAGTGGTGGGAGGACTGACAGTGTCCTCTTTGGTTACAGCGCCGCTCAGACAGAGAAGTGATAGAGGAATTAAAACGGTGCTGGTCAAGGGTACTCCCATGGTGGCTACCGTGGACAGCGGAGCAGCACGCAGTTTTGTAAGTGGACGGCTGGTTTCTGCGGCGCTAGTTCCTCCCTGAAGAACTTCTCAATTAACTGTGGCTGTTCCTTGGACTCTTTTCGGCCAGGAGCGAAGCGAAGGCAGGAAACTTGGTGTTACAAAGCAGCAGAGAAAGGGGATGTTGCTGTCATCCATAAAGGAGCACCTGAAAGTGGAAGAGAGTTCTATATCTTAGCCGTGCTACTCTCAGAAAGATTAAGACGGATGGGAGGCCCACATCTCTCTCTTTTGTAATAGCGCCGCTCAGACAGAATGGCGGTGCTGGTCTATGCTACTCCAATGGTGGCTACCGTGGACACCCGAGCAGCAAGCAGTTTTGTAAGTGCTCGCCTGGTTTCTAACGCGCTAGTTCCGCCCTAAAGAACTACTCTATCACCTGTTGCTCTTCCCTTGACGTCTATCGTTTAGGAGGGAAGCGAACCTAGAAACTTGGTAATACAGAGCACCAGAGACGGGTGATGTTTTTGCCCACCATAATGGAGCAACTGGAAGTTGGAGAGTGTTCGATATTTAAGCCTTGCTACGCACAGAAAGAAGGTGAAGGGTGGGAGGACGCAGAGAGTCTTCTTTGGTAATAGCGCCGCTCAGACAGAGTGGTGGTAGAGGGATTACAATGGTTCTGGTCTGGGGTACTCCCATGAAGACTACCGTGGACACCGGAGCGGCACGCAGCTTTGTAAGTGGACGCCTGGTTTCTACAGCGCTTGTTTGTCCCTGAAGAACTACACAATCAACTGTGGCTCTTCCTTGGAGGAAAGCAAAGGCAGGAATCTTGGCGTTACAGAGCAGCAGAGACGGGTGATGTTGCTGCCCTCTATAAAGGAGCAGCTGGAAGTGGAAGTGAGTTCGATATCTAAGCCGCGACGCGCACTGAAAATTTGCGTGTGGTGGGACGACTCACAGGGTCCTTTTTGACTCTAGTGCTGTTCAAACAGAGTGGTGGTGCTTGTCTAAGGTACTCCAATGGTGGCTACTGCGGACACCGGAGCAGCAAGCAGCTATGTAAGTGGTCGCCTGGTTTCTACGGCGCTGGTTCGTCCCTGTAGAACTACTCAATCAACAGTGGCTCATCCTTGGACACCTTTCGGCCAGGAGGGAAGCAAAGGCTGGAAACTTGGCGTTACAGAGCAACAGAGACGTGTTTTGTTTCTGGTTTTCATAAAGGAGCAGCTGTAAGTGGAAGAGAATTCGATATCTAAGCCGCGCCTTGCACAGAATGTGGGTGAGGGGTCGGAGTACCCACAAGGTCCTCTTTGGCAAAAGCGCCACTCAAACAGAATGGCGGTGCCGGTCTATGGTACTCCAATGGTGGCTACCGTGGACACCCGAGCAGCAAGCAGTTTTGTAAGTGCTCGCCTGGTTTCTACGGCGCTAGTTCCGCCCTGAAGAACTACTCTATCAACTGTTGCTCTTCCCTTGACGTCTATCGTTTAGGAGGGAAGCGAACCTAGAAACTTGGTAATACAGAGCACCAGAAACGAGTGATGTTTTTGCCCACCATAATGGAGCAACTGGAAGTGGAAGAGTATTCGATATTTAAGCCTTGCTACGCGCAGAAAGAAGGTGACGGGTGGGAGGACGCAGAGAGTCTTCTTTGGTAATAGCGCCGCTCAGACAGAGTGGTGGTAGAGGGACTACAATGGTTCTGGTCTGGGGTACTCCCATGAAGGCTACCGTGGACACCGGAGCAGCAAGCAGTTTTGTAAGTGGTTGTCTGGTTTCTACGGCGCTAGTTCCTCCCTGAGGAACTATTCAATCAACTGTGGTTCTTCTTTGGACGTCTTTCGTTCATGAGGGAAGCGAACGTAGAAACTTGGTGTTACAGAGCAGCAGAGACGGTTGATGTTTTTGCTCACCATAATGGAGCAACTGGAAGTGGAAGAATGTTCGATATTTAAGCCTTGCTACGCACAGAACGATGGTGAGGGGTGGGAGGACCCAGAGTGATTGCATAGGGATTACAATGGTTCTGGTCTGGGGTACTCCCATGAAGGCTACCGTGGACACCGGATCAACTATAGCTCTTCTTTTGACCTATTTCGGCCAAGAGAGAAGCGAAGGCTCGAAACTTCGTGTAACAGAGCAGCAGAGACGGGGGATGTTGCTGCCCTCCATAAAGGAGCAGCTGGAAGTGGAAGAGAGTTCGATCTCTTAGCCGCACCACGCACAGACATTTGGTAAGGAAGGGGATGACTCATAAGGTCCTCTTTGGTTATAGCATCGTTCAAACAGAGTTATGGCAGAGAGTTTGTAACGGTGCTGGTCGGGTGTACTTCCATGGTGGCCACCGTGGACACCGAAGCAGCAAGCAGTTTTGTAAGTGGTCGCCTGGTTTCTACGGCGCTAGTTCCTCCCTGAGTAACTACTCAATCAACTGTGCCTCTTCCTTGGACGTCCTTCATTCATGAGGGAAGCGAACCTGGAAACTTGGTGTTACAGAGCAGCAGAGACGGGTGATGTTTTTGCCCTGCATAATGGAGCAGCTGGAAGTAAAACATTAATCGACATCATCGCCGCGCCGTGCAAAGAAAGATTGTGAGTGGTGGTAGGACTCACAGTGTCCTGTTTGATTATAGCGCCGCTCAGACAAAGTAGTGGTAGAGGAATTAAAACGTTGCTGGTCAGGTGTTCCCCCATGGAGACTACCGTGGACACCGAAGCAGCAATTAGTTCTGTAAGTGGACGCCAGGTTTTTACAGCACTTGTTCTTTCCTGAAGAACTACTCAATCAACTGTGCCTCTTCATTGGACTCCTTTTGGTTAAGAGGGCAGCGAAGGCTGAAAACTTGGTGTTACAGAGCAGCAGAGACGGGGGATGTTAATGCCCTCAATAAAGGAGCAGCTGGAAGTGGAAGAGAATTCGATATCTAAGGCGCACCGCGCACAGAAAGCTGGTTAGTGGTGGGAGGACCCACAGGGTCGTCTTCGTTAATAGAGCCGCTCAGACAGAGTGGTGGTGCTGGTCTGGGGTATTCCAATGGTGGTAATCGTGGACTCCGGAGCAGCATTCAGTTTTGTAAGTGAACGCGTAGTTTCTAAGCCGCGCCGCGCACAGAAAGATGGTTAGGGGTGGGAGAACCCACAGGGTCCTCTTTGTTAAGAGCGTCGCTCAGACAGACTAGTGGTGCTTGCCTGGGGTACTCTTATGGTGGGTACGGTGGACACCGGGGCAGCAAGCAAATTTGTAAGTGGTTGCCTGCTTTCTACGGCGCCAATACCTCCATGAAGAATTACTCAGTCAACTGTGGCTCTTCCTTAGACTCCTTTTGCCAGGAGGGAAGCGAAGGCTGCAAACTTGGTGTTGCTTAGCAGCAGTGATGGGGGATGTTGCTGTCTTTTATAAAGGAGCAGTTGAAAGTGAAAGAGTGTTCGATATCTAAGCCTCGCCTCGCACAGAAAGATGATGAAGGAAGGGAGAACCCACAGGGTCCTCATTAGTAAAAGCGATGCTCAGAGAGAGTGGTTGTAGAGGGATTAAACAGTGCTGGTCAGGGGTACACCCATGGTGGCTACCGTGGACACCGGAGCAGCAACCAATATTGTAAGTGGTCGCCTGGTTTCTACTGCGTTATTTCCTTCCTGAATAACTAATCAATCAACTGTGGCTCTTCCTTGGACTCCTGTCGTCCAAAAGGCAAGCGAAGGCTAGAAACTTGGTGTTACAGAGCAGCAGAGACGGGTGAAATGGCGGCCCTCCACAAAGGAGCAGCTGGTAGTGGAAGAGAATTCGATATCTAAGCCTTGCTTTTCTAAGAAAGATTGGGAGGGGTGGGAGGACCCACAAGGTCCTCTTTGGTTATAGCGCCGCTCAGACAGAATGGTGGTGCTTGCTTGGTACTCCCACGATGGCTACCGTAGACACCGGAGCAGCAAGCAGTTATGTAAGTGTTCGCCTGGTTTTTACGGCACAACTTCCGCCCTGAAGAACTATTCAATCAATTGTGGTTCATCCTTAGACTCCTTTCGGCCAGAAAGGAAGCGAAAGCTGGAAACTTGGTAATACAGAGCAGCAGAGACGGGGAATGTTCCTGCCCACGATGGTAATGTTGCTTCCCTCCATTGGGGAGCAGCTGTTTGTGAAAGAGAATTCGATATCTAAGCCTTGCTACTCTTAGAATGAGGGTGAGGGGTGGGAGGACCCACAGGGTCCTCTTTGGTAATAGCGCCCTTCAGACAGAATGGTGGTGCTTGCTTGGGGTACTCCAATGGTGTCTATCGTAGACACCGCAGCAGCAAGCAATTTTGTAAGTGGTCGCCTGGTTTCTACGGTGCTAGTTACGCCCTGAAGAACTTCTTAATCAACTGTCACTCTTCCTTGGACTCCTTTCGTGGAGATGGGAAGCGAAGGCTGGAAACTGGTCGTTACAGATCAGCAGAGACGGGGGATGCTGCTGCCTTTTATAAAGGAGCAGTTGAAAGTGAAAGAGTGTTCGATATCTAAGCCTCGCCTCGCACAGAAACATGGTGAAGGAAGGGAGAACCCACAGGGTCCTCATTAGTAAAATCGACGCTCAGAGAGAGTGGTTGTAGGGGGATCGAACGGTGCTGGTCAGGGGTACTCCCACCCACTCTACCGTGGTGACTACCGTGGACACCGGAGCAGCAAGCAATATTGTAAGTGGTCGCCTGGTTTCTACTGCGTTATTTCGTCCCTGAAAAACTAATCAATCAACTGTGGCTCTTCCTTGGACTCCTTTCGGCCAAAAGGCAACCGAAGGCTGGAAACTTGGTGTTGCGGAGCAGTAGAGACGGGTGAAATTGCTGCCCTCCATTAAAGAGCAGCTGGTAATGGAAGAGAATTCGATATCTAAGCCTTGCTTTTCTCAGAAAGATGGTGATGGGTGGGAGGACCCACAGAGTCCTCTTTGGTAATAATGCCGCTCAGACAGAATGGTGGTGCTTGCTGGGTACTCCCACGGTGGCTACCGTGGACACCGGAGCAGAAAGCAGTTATATAAGTATTCGCCTGGTTTCTACGGCACTAGTTCCTCCTTGTATAACTATTCAATCAACTGTGGCTCTTACTTGAACTCCTGTCGGCCAAAAGGCAACCGAAGGCTGGAAACTTGGCGTTACGGAGCAGCAGAGACGGTTGAAATTGCTGCCCTCCATTAAGGAGCAGCTGGTAGTGGAAGAGAATTCGATATCTAAGCCTTGCTTTTCTCAGAAAGATGGTGAGGGGTGGGTGGACCCACAGAATCCTCTTCGGTAATAATGCCGCTCAGACAGAATGGTGGTGCTTGCTTGGGGTACTCCCATGGTGGCTACCGTGGACACCGGAGCAGCACGTAGTTTTGTAAGTGAACGCCTGGTTTCTACGGCAACACTTCCTCCCTGAAGAACTACTCAATCAACTGTGGTTCATCCTTAGACTCCTTTCGGCCAGAAAGGAAGCGAAAGCTGTAAACTTGGTAATACAGAGCAGCAGAGACGGGGGATGTTGCTTCCCTCCATTGAGGAGCAGCTGGTAGAGGAAGAAAATTCGATATCTAAGCCTTGCTACTCTCAGAATGATGGTGAGGGGTGGGAGGACCCACAGGGTTCTCTTTGGTAATAGCGCCCTTCAGACAGAATGGTGGTGCTTGCTTGGGGTACTCCCATGGTGGCTACCGTGGACACCGGAGCAGCACGTAGTTTTGTAAGTGAACGCCTGGTTTCTACGGCAACACTTCCTCCCTGAAGAACTACTCAATCAACTGTGGTTAATCCTTAGACTCCTTTCGGCCAGAAAGGAAGCGAAAGCTGGAAACTTGGTAATACAGAGCAGCAGAGACGGGGGATGTTGCTTCCCTCCATTGTGGAGCAGCTGGTATTTGAAGAAAATTCGATATCTAAGCCTTGCTACTCTCAGAATGATGGTGAGGGGTGGGAGGACCCACAGGGTCCTCTTTGGTAATAGCGCCCTTCAGACAGAATGGTGGTGCTTGCTTGGGGTACTCCCATGGTGTCTATCGTGGACACCGGAGCAGCACGTAGTTTTGTAAGTGGTCGCCTGGTTTCTACGGTGCTAGTTACGCCCTGAAGAAATACTCAAGCAACTGTGGCTCTTCCTTGACTCCTTTCGGTCAGGAAGGAAGCGAAGGCTGAAAACTTGGTTTAACAGAGCAGCAGAGACGGGGGATAATGCTGACCTCCCTAAAGGAGCATCTGGAAGTTGCAGATAGTTCGATATCTTAGCCGCACAGCGCACAGAAAGATGGTGAGGGATAGGACGACTCACAGGGTCCTCTTTGGAAATGGCGCCACTCAGACATAGTTGTGGTAATGAGATTGTAACGGTGGCTCTTGCTTGGAAGCCTTTCAGCCAGGAGGGAAGCGAAGGCGTGAATCTTGGCGTTTCAGAGCAGCAGAGACGGGGGATGATACTGTTCTCCATAAAGGATCAGCTGGAAGTGAAAGATAGTTCGATATCTAAGCTGCACAGCGCATTAAGAGATTGGTTTAGGCTGGGAGGACTCACAGGGTACTCTTTGGTAGTAGCGCCGCTCAGAGAGAGTTCTGGTTGAGAGATTTTAACGGTGCTGGTTGGTGTAACTCCCATAGAGACTACCGTGGACACCGGAGCAGCTACCAGTTTTGTGAGTAGACGTCTGATTTTTTCGGCGCTAATTCCTCCCTGAGGAACAACCTAATCGACTGTGGCTCTTCCATGAAGGCCTTTCGGCCAGGAGCGCAGCGAAGACTTGAATCTTGTTGTTACAGACAAGCAGTGACAGGGGATGTTGCTGCCCTCTATAAAAGAGCAGCAGGAAGTAGAAGAGAGTTCGATATCTAAGCCGCGCAGCGCACAGAAAGATTGTGAGAGGTGGGAGGACCCACAGAGTCCTTCTTGGTTATAGCGCCGCTCAGACAGAGTGGTGGCAGAGGGCTTGTAACGGTGCTGGTCAGGGGTACTCCCATTATGGCTACCGGGGACACCGGAGCAGCACGCAGTTTTGTAAGTGGACGCTGCCCTAAATAAAGGAGCAGCCGGAAGGGGAAGAGAGTTCGATATCTAAGCTGCGCAGCCCACAGATAGTTGATGAGGGGTAAGAGGACTCACAGGGTCCTCTTTGGTAAAAGAGTGGTCGTAGAGGGATTTTAACGGTGCTGGTTGGGGGAACTTCCATGGAGACTACCGTGGACACCAGAGCAGTTTGCAGTTTTGTAAGTGGTCGCCTGGGTTCTAGGGCGCTTATTCTTCCCTGAAGAAATACTCAATCAACTGTGGCTCTTCCTTGGACTCCTTTCAGTCAGGAGGAAAGCGAAGAATGGAAACTTGGTTTTACTGTGCAAAAGATACGGGGGATGTTGCTGGTGTCCATTAACGAGCATCTGGAAGTGGAGGAGAGTTCGATATCTAAGACGTGCCGCGCACAGATAGATGGCGAGGGTGGGAGGACTCACTGCGTCTTCTTTGGTAATAGCGCCGCTCAGACAGAGTGGTGGCAATGGGATTTTAACGGTACTGGTCAGGGGTAGTCCCAAGTTGGCTACCGTGGACACCTGAGCAGCTCGCAGTTTTGCAAGGAGACGTCTGGTTTTTTCGGCGCTAGTTCCTCCTTGTTTATTCGTTTGCGAAACGGGTTATGAAGGGCATAGTTAGTTGTGTATCTGTGCAAGGTAATTGGGACAAAGTTTCTTGTACTTCATCGTGGGACATTGAAACTAATCTGACCAAGTAAGTATGAGGAATCAATTATACCAACAAGAAGTTTATGAAAAAAAACAGTCCTTAAAACAAACCTACGTTGCGAAAGAGATGGGAAGTCAATGAGGAGGAGCCTTTGGTGATATGGCGGTAGTCTGATAATAGGGTCCCAGCTTAGACCACGAAGAGCAAATAAGAGAAATTGTTTCTGAATTGACTCAATGCGGTCTTGGTGTTTATACCCTGTACATACTGTACCAGGGTATATTGTGTTTGTTTGGTCGAAATGTATGTAACGCAGAGAAGGAGGGGAGGGGGACCCTATAAAGTATATATATTCTTGATCAGGACGACAAGACAAATTGATTAAGCCATGTCCGTCCGCCTGTCCGTCCGTCCGTCCGTCCTCACCAATGGTTCTCGGAAACTATAAAAGATAGAGACTTGAGATTTGGAGGATAGACTCGTGATGCTCGGCAGCAGATCAAGTTTGAACGGTTTTGAGCCACGCCCACTCCTTCCCGCCCAACCAGCTACGCCCACTTTTTGAAAAGGCTATAACTTGAACACCAGAAACGCTAGAACTATGAAATTTGGTATGTAGACTAAGTATGTAAATTTTTATAAAACTGCATACTACAATTTCCCCCCTCCTCCTTCATTACCCCTCAAAAAGTGTTTTATTGTTAATTACTATATCTTCAAAACCATTAAAGGTACGGACCTGAAATTTTGTGTGTACACTCAGTAAATACATATCCTTAAGACTGCATACCAGAAAATACCCCTCTGTATTTAGGACTACCCCTCAAAGACCCACAAACTTAAATTTTTCGTAAATTCCACTTTTTTTACAAAAATTTGTATATCTCCACAACTATAACAGATACGAACCTAAAACTTTGTATGCAAACTAACAAATGTATGTCTTTAAAACTGCATACTAAATTTTTCCCCCCTACCCTTTATTACCCCTCAAATAGTGTTTGTATGTCAATGCCTATATCTCCGAAATTGTTAAAGGCACTGACCTGAAATTTTGTAAGTAGACAAAGTATATATAACTTCATAAGACTGCATACCAGAAAATACCATTTTGTATTTGGACTACCCATTAAAGGCCGGCAAACTTAAATTTTGGGTAAATTCCAGTTTATTTTTATTAAAATTGTATATCTCCACAACTATGATATCTATGTCTGAAATTTTGTATGCAGGTTCAGTTAATATACGTCCTTTTAACTGCATACCGAAAAACACCCCTTTATTTCATGGCTTCCCCCCACAGAGATCAACAAACTCGAATTTTTCGAAAATTCCTCACTTTTGACTGATTTTTTTGATATTTGGAACACCATTTAAATAGGTGAGGGTATGTGCAGGGTATTATATGGTTGAGTATACTCAACTATACCGACCTTACTAGTTTTTATATTGAGGTGACCATACACAACAGCAATATTCGAGTATAGGACGTACAAGTGACGTGAAAAGCATTTTAGTGATATAAGGGTCCTTGAATTCTTTAGACCAACGTTTGATAAATCCAAAAACGCCCTTTGCCTTATTGACGACTGTTGAGATTTGTTG